>CM053622.1:187693146-187708783 GCA_028646595.1 Phalanger gymnotis
TCTGGTAGGTCCGCGTCTGGTTTGGCGCCGTGCGCGCTGGGCTCAGCTCCGCTCCCCTCGGCTGGGGGCTGGGAGGTCCATGTGAGACCGACCTTACCCAGAGACCATCCAGGCTGTCCTGGGGTGGGACCCTGCTTCCCTTTGCCACTTTGTGGGTTCTGCAGCTCTAGAATTGGTTCAGAGCCATTTTTTATAGGTTTTTGGAGGGATTTCTGTCATCCACTTTTAATTTTTGATCAACAAAAAGTCCTTTCTGGACACAAGTAGTGCTAGCCAAGAGTATGCTATGCTGAAATAAACTTCAGCAAAATACCAATCAGGTTTTCCTGTGTGGAGGGGATTCAGGGAAAATAGCAGAGTAGATCAGAAAAATTTGAGGTCTCAAGATTTTCCTCGACAAAAGAGATAAGATAGCACCTCTGGGTGAACATAGAGCCCTGAAAACAAATAAGAGTATGGGCAGAATAGGTGTCTTCTAGGATAATCAGAGAAGACCTAAAGAAAAATCCTAGGACTAGATTTCCTTTCTGTGAAGAGTAAAGATCTCCAGGCTAGGGGCTTTAACAACTAGCTGCAAGGTACTTATACAACAAGGGGCAAGCCATGGGGTTAGCTATTTTGGGAGGCTGCCTCCCCCTGCCAAAGGAACTTTTACACTCAGGACAGTGAAGGTAGTTGGGCATCTGAACTGGGGAAGATCTAGGGAACTTCTGCTAACAAGGAACACTAGACCCAGCTATGCTGCTGAGAGTAGCAGGGGCAAGAAGGAATCAGCACAGCCTGGTGAGTGCAGAAGAAGTGAGGAAGGACAACCCTATCTGTGGGCACTTACAGGAGGCTGAAGGTTTTGATTTACATTCAGGGTCAGAGGGGGAACTGAAGAGGACCAGAGACCAGCGGGGAGAAATGAAGGGGGATCTGAGGACAGAGGCACCATCCCCCATACCCCAGGACTAGAAGTGACTATAAAAACTAAATTATTACAAAAAATGCACAGATGAAGGAGAAATAATTCACCATAGAGAGCCATTAAGGGAATAGAAAAGACCAGGTTTTGACTTCAGAGGAGGATACTGAAGCAAAGAAATCCTCTTGCACTCCAAAGAGCAATGTCAAATGGTCACCTGCCCAAAAAGAATTCATTGAAAAATGTAAGAAAGACTTTAAAATCAAGTGAGAGAGATTGAGGAAAAGTTAAAAACAAAAATACAGATAATACAAGAAAAAGAGGAAGATCATGACAAGAAAGTCAACCAATGAGAAAAAGGAGATTCAGAATTTTAAGGAAGAAAATGACTCCCTGAAAATCAGAATTGCGCAAGGAGAAGCCAGCAAAGTAATGAGAGATGAAGAAGTTAGAATATATATATATATATATATACATATATATATATATATGTGTGTGTGTATGTATGTATATATATATACATATGTATATACACACATACTATATATAATATATATACTATATATGTATATACACACATACATATATGTGTATATATGCATACATATATACAAGTATATAGAGAATGAAAAAATACAAGACTAATTATCTTATACAAATAAGTTGCAGGAGGAATAACCAATACAGAGGAATTAAATGAGGGGGGGGGGTTGTTAGTTCTGGAAACTTACTTTCATCCGGAATGGGTTTAAGAGGGGAAAATACATATACAACTAGAAGAGTATAAAAGTCTTCTAAATTAAGCAAGAAAAGAAATAAACTCTAAGGGAACAGGGAGAGAGTAGAGGATAAAGGAGGGATCTTTAGAGGGGAGGGTGAGGGAATAGGTTAAAGGGGGTTAGAGAAGGATATTTAGATTTAAAGAAATGGGAGGATAAAAGAGGGAGCTTTAGAGGTGAAGGGGAATGGAATAGGTCAAAGGAGGCACACAAAAGGTAGATTAGATTTAGGGGAAAGAGAAAATAAGAGAGGGATGAGGCATGGGGATAGGTTAAGTAATAGGAGTGCAAGGTAGCTCGTAGAAGTAAGGTAGAGGAGTTAGGATAGATAGAGAAAATGAGATACGCACAAACATAAAAACAAGATTAGGAGTAGAATCACTTAGGGAAAGTATATGTTTATATATGTATGTATATATTCATGTATAAATGTATGTATGTGTATATATGTGTAAGTGTATGTATATCAATACCTATATATAAATATATCTATGCTCAATTGTAGCCTTGGGGTGGCAGGTAGCAGGGAAGAATGAAGGGAAAAGAACAAAGTAAAAAGTGTACAGCAGAGAACAAAAGAAAGCCTACAAGGAAACAAAGAAAAGATGGACTGCTTTCAACATGATGCAGAGTATTTAATGTATAGGCTTTCTTACAATGATAATTCATTTGAAATCTTCTCCCATGTTCTGTTGTTCTGAAGACATTTTTTTTTCTTTTCTTATTTTATACTCAACTTTAATATATAAGATTTAATATTAATGGGCAGCTAGGTGACTCTGGATAGAGCACCAGTCCTGGAGTCATGAGTTCAAATTTGAACTCAGACACTTGATACTTACTATCTTTGTTACCTTGGGCAAGTCACTTAGCCCTGATTGCCTTGCCAATAAAAAGATTTCCTGTGTGTTCTCCTTGAGTAACACCAATGATTTCTCAGTTTGCTAATTTAAGATTTTTTTTCTTTGATATTAGAAAAGAAAGCTTAGAATTGAAAAGAAAAACATTTTGTAATCAACCTGATTTCTACATCACCATCAATGAAGAATGATTAATTAATGGTTTCCCTAATGACCAAACACTTCAGAACATCCACTGCTATACCTTGCTTGAAAAAAAATTCATGAAATACAAACTAAATCAGAAGTTGTAATTCACAGACTATTTTGAATGTGACATTATTGGAATTGCCAGCTGTTTGAATTGAAAAGGAAACCATATTTAACTTTAGCTGTTTCAATGGTATAGAAAATCTACAATATTTAAGGACACTGTGAAAAAACTTATATTAGCTCATGAATATAAGCATGTTGCTTGTATTGTCTACTTTCTACCTCCTATTCAGTGTCTTGGAGCCATGCTAACTGTAGACTGTCCAGAGTTCTGCTGCTGAGAGACCCAAGGCTGCAGGACACATGTGCAGAATGTAGTAAATGCTTATTCATCCTTCACAGATGGAGAAAGATCATAAATCATCCTTCCGCCCTGCCTCAAAGCAATAAGGCTGAGAACATATAATCTAGCTCTGAGTATTTTCATGTCCTGCTGATTCTGAGTAATCACTTCTAAGCTTCTTGGGGGTGATATTACAGTCTGGTATCTGAATGTGAATAGAACAGGGGAGCTCTTGCAGCATTTGATACAAAGTAAAAATATCTCTAGATTGCCCAGTGGTCATCTTAGTTAATATATTACATGTGAGTCAACATGGTAGAGTAACTTGGGCAAGTCACTTAACCCTGATTGCCTTGCCAAAAAAAAGATTTCCTGTGTGTTCTCCTTGAGTAACACCAATGACGATTTCTCAGTTTGCTAATTTAAGAGTGTTTTTCTTTGCTATTAGAAAAGAAAGTTTAGAATTGAAAAGAAAAACATTTTGTAATCAACCTGATTTCTACATCACCATCAATGAAGAATGATTAACTAATGGTTTCCCTAATGCCCAAACACTTCAGAACATCCACTGTTATACCTTGCTTGAAAAAAAAAATCATGAAATACAAACTAAATCAGAAGTTGTAATTCACAGACTATTTTGAATGTGACACTATTGGAATGGCCAGTTGTTTGAATTGAAAAGGAACCCATATTTAACTTTAGCAGTTTCAATTTTATAAATTTTATAAAAGCTCTGACTCGGGAGACAGAGGACCAGGGTTCTAACCCTGCATCTGATGGATATATTCCCTGTGTTACTTTGGAGAAAAATTTCCACAGGCCTCAGTTTCCTCAGCACTAACATGAGTCAATAGATCTAAATATTCTCTCAGGTCTTTTTCAGCTCTAGATCACTGATACTATGACCTTACATGTTTCCCTCTGAGTTAATGCCTTTATCATTGGTTTAAGTGCATTATATCTTATTTCTCATGTTCTTTGGAGAACAAGGATCTCTGGAGTGGTATTTTCAGTGGCCAAAAAGAATGTCTAATTTGTTCAGGTTAGTTTGGGGATGTGACTGGTGATGAGAACTAACCCCGTATTAGTCTAGATTCTTTAATGCCTCTAGGCTACTTTACAAGTCTCCACCTGTTTTATAAGGGATTACAGAGAAGAGAATATTCTCATAATTCCCTTAGAATCCTTTCCTTTAAGGATCAATCTATGTCAATTCCTATGGAATCTTTCCTTACCCTTTTTAGTGCATTCTAACTTCTATTCAGATCACCAACTATACATATACATACATACATATATGTATACATACATACATATATGTGTGTATATATATATATATATGTATATCTCTGTTTCTGTGTTACATTCTCCCAGAAGAATATAAATTCCTTGAGGGAGGAAGCCATTTATCTTTTGTCTTTGTATACACTGTCCCTAGAGTGACTTGCACAAAGTAGGCACAAAATACAGGCTTATTGGACTGTATTAGAACATAATAATGTTAGAGTTACTAGGCTAGGTGTCAGAATTGTAACTTCTAATATCCCTATTTAGGAAAATAAAGAGGCTGGGAATTGAATCAAAATCTCTCCAGAGTTGGAAGGTTCTGGTAAAACCTAAAGACTCAATTTTGCTTCTTTATATCAGATCTTGGTTGTGAGACCTCCCTGACAGCATTCATGATAATATGGAATAGGGATGAGATTCACTTTCCTCTTCATCAATACCACCATGCTGTGCTTCCTGAATGCATTCAGTATGAATAACCGAAATGGGATATGTTATAGAGAGGAAAAAAATACAAGTATACCCTAAATAAATAGATTGGAACACAACCACTTTTTGTTTTTGAGACTTAAAGGACATATAATTTGTTGTTGAATTAGAAACTATCACATGCTCTGATCCTCTGTGAGAAGAGCAAAGTTTTTCTTTCTGATGGGGATCAGTGAAAATTTAAAATAGTTTCCAAGGGGATATTTGGTCCTATTGTATTTATAATTTGTTTCCTTGTTGTAGTCCAATAATATTTCAAAAATTCAAATGCAAATCGATTAGTGATATTATTCATGTTACTATACTTTCCATTCAGTTAAGCAAACATTTCTTAGGTATCTATTATGTGCTAGACACTGTGCCAAGCACTGAGTATAAAAATAAAAGTGAATTCCTCACAATAAAATAATAAATAAAAGTTCTCACTCCATCAGTTCTTGCCTATCCTGTGAGGCCCTGGTGTTTGTACTTTCATAAATATTTTCTCAAGAGTCCTCTCAACATACTAGGGTCCCTCCTCATTTATTCTTCATATCTCAAATGTAACAGTGGTACATATGGATTGAACACTTAGTTTCCATCAGTTTTGCCAAGTGGCCAGAAATATTCTTTTTCTCATATAGTTCTTTCTTAAATCCTCAAATCTACATTTTTAAAAAGTCCTTATTTATGGTATGTTACAGCATACTCATATTATTTCTCATTGTCCTCTGGGTGAGACTCATTGCTAATTCCTCACAAATTATAGTATGACTCACAGTCATAAAATAGTTCCCAAGAACATCAAACTAGGGAAGTCAATGTAAATCACACATGATGATCTATTCTCTACTCTTTTATTTTCAAATTCATTGCCTTGCTTTATTCCTAATGCTTATTCACAGGATTTAAATTCGAAGACATTTTTATCCTCCGTAAATTGATTAATGCTATAAATTACAAAACCTGCAAAACTGTCTTGGAGAATTAATCAACCCATCTATACTCACTAAAATTCCAACAGAGTGCTCAATTCAACTTAAGTTCATTCAATAAAACAGGAATTTTCTTTCATTCATGGAACCTACATTTTGTTTTCCATGATGTCATTTTGGCTTTGCCAAAATTGTTAATCATTTAAAAAAGTCAAATTGCCAGGCGATTGAATTGTTGATGGAAACAAATTTATTTTCATACATATTTAAATTAAATTCTTTGAATGTATTTCTATGCTATTTTGGAGAGAATAACGGAGCCTAAAAGTTTCAGTAATGTATTATAACTGCTATAACTGACACCCAATAAGATGGATATAAAGATGAGTTATCGAAAGGCCTCAATGTTTATTTTTGATGTAAAAGAAAATAACTTTATGTTGCCCTGAACTGGGGCAGATTATGATCAAAATCATCACTCCTAATGTTTTGTGATAACATGGAATAAGCTCTCATCCTATTTTATATGTCCTCATAGTGCAAATAGAAATGAAAATTATGTATGAAGTCTACAGTGATATAACTCTCTTTTTAGGCTACAGAAAATCCAAAGAAATGAAAATCACTAGTCATTTCCAATTAGAGTAACCACGTTCCCATTCTATTTCTATATTCTAAAAGAAAAGATCCTATTGTATAATTTTTGAACTACATTCTGAAAAAAAATCCAAATACAAAAATGTTACTGATGACTTAAAGCAGGAAATTAGAAAGCATTTTTATGAAAGAGATTACATGCGTGTATATGTGCATATATGTGTATGTTTATATGTATAATACATATATATGTATATATTTGGCACAACCAGGTGGAATAATATTATATTTGTATGTATGTATGTATGCATGTATTATTGTTCCACCTGTTTTTTGCCAAATATATTTGGCAAAAAACAGGTGGAACAATTTTCTTCAAAGGGCTGAGCTGTCATGGAAAGAGCTCTGTCTTTCTCATTTTAAAGTCTACCACTAGAGAATTATTAGTTTTGACAGGCTTTTCCTTTCTATCTCATTAGACACAGAGCCAGACCTGCCGAGAGATAATACATACAAACACACCTATGTATATACACACATATACATATATACATATTCATACACACAATATTGTCCTACTGAGAGGGCAAAAAAAGGAATTTGATCAAAATAAAGAAAACTTGAAAATCAGTTTTATGAAACTGTTAACAGTCATTACTAGAAGAAAAACTATCTATTGTTTTTATTTTCCTTTAAATGAAAGACTTATGGCATGTCACAGACCTGAGCAACCTCTGAAACGACAACTGCTCAGTTGCTACTGAGAACACTTTAAAATGTACAGATACTGAGATTATTTTCTCAGAATAAAAACTATGTTTAAGTAGAATGTTGTTAGCATAAGCATTTTCATTTTCATCTTGTTGATGTCTCCTAGTTATCTGCTTATGTTCAAGAGTTTTAACTTGCTTTTTCTTCCTTCATAAACTTTCAGTAAATTTCATATTTTTTTTCCTTTATATGCCTTGAGCACTCTCTTTGTGATTCCTTTTCCTTTGATAGAAGCTTCCCCAACAGCTATACTACAAAGCTATCTCAACTTCTTCCCATGCTAGTCAATTCATATTTCATCAGTCTTAGTCTCTGCCCTAAGGAACATTTTTGGAGGAAGAAGAGAGATGACTACAAGTAGATGCCAGTTCCCTTTCCTTCAGGCCTAATGGAGTCATAAACATGCTAGTGTCTGGCCACATTTCTATCCATTCCTCCCTTCTCTGGTAGAGTTCTTTAGTGTTCCAGCCAGAATAAATTTCTGTATTTTGATTTTCTTTAGAGCAATGTAAATGGTGGGAGAAGAATTGAGTTCTACTGTAAGTCCTTGGTTTGACATATATAACCTTGGCAGAGCATGATGGCTGGAAGGAAAAAGAATGCTGAAATGAGTCAATTAAGGATTAATATCTGCTGTTAATTCATTGTATTTTAACCTAGTTTTTCATTAAGGTTGTTAGTGTCTTAGACCATGAAAGCATTTGAAATTTATTTTATCATTTCCAGAAATTTCTTATTTTTGAGAAGTTATAGAGGTCTTGAGGATCAGAGAAAATGTGTAGTCCTTTATTGTGTTGGTCATGTGACCCAAAATTTGGTAACCTGGGATTATTATTGCTCCACCCTTCCTCAAATTAACTTGTGTATACGCACATACACACACACACATCTCATTTTGGAAACTGCATCACCACGTGGCCTATAACCTCCTTAAAGGCAAGAATTTTATTAATATTTATCATTGTATTACCATTCTCCAAAAACAAAATAAAACATATAGATATGTATATATACTAACATGCATATACATCTATAGTTTAAAAGGTTTATATATGTTATATTATTCATAATAGCATAGTTAATGTTGCATATGTGTCTACATGTTATATGTTTAGTAAAATTTTATTGAGCTGCATTTTTTAACTCTAAGATGAGAAAATGCTAGCATGGAGGAAGAACACTATGGAACAGGAGGGCAAAAAAGTAAAAAAGAAACAAAAATAAATTAAACTAATCTTAACTTCATACATTTCCCCAGTGCTTGCTCTATATGACATAATTCCATCATTTTGGCTATTGTGTAAATCAAGGCAGAGTAACTATGCTCTCATTTTGATCCTGGTGATTGGAAAGACAACAGTCTAAGGGGATGTATCAACCATGTTTGTGAATACTTCACAGTTTGCATGGAATCACAATTAAATGACACAAATCCATGAAATACATATTTGTAATGTATCTACTATGTGCTGAAATCTAGCTATTCCCATGAGAATTTTAGACCTTGTGATGGGCATAACTGTGTAGCAAATAAAGCTGCCAACCTTGATGTGTGCCAATTAATAACTCAGTGTGTGAGTATTGCTGTATTACTAATAGATCCAACCAGAAGTTCATAGTCATATTTGCAGAATTAAATCTGATGAAATGTATGAAGATGAAATTTTACAATAAATGAAAATTACTTTGGTTTGCCAATCACAAGAAAAGTCAGGGGAAAATGGCTAGCTGGTGCCTATTTTCTCTACTGGTATAAAAATATTTTGTGAGTATTAAACACATTTTAATCCATTTGTTCTACTTTAAATTTTACCTAATTTAGAAAGCAAAGACTTTTAAGCAAATATCTTTGTGATTACATTAGGGGACATGAGGATTACCCCCCCCAAAAAAAATTGAACTATGGAGTTACTTGTTTCCATATTGTCATGTCATTTCATGTTATTTCCAGTAATGAAATGAAGAATAATTCACTTATGATTAGTTATTTGTGTCAGCTGGATCCATGGCATGCCAATCATTAAGGGGCATTTTGTCTTTATGTATGAAATCACAATCCTGGAAAGTCACTTATGATGTCATATAATCTCAAGTGGTTAAGTAAGATGGTTCAAACTTCCATCTCCTCCCCCCCACCCATTCAACCCCATCAGTGCGTACTCCATGTCAGACGCTGTGATAAACACTTTATAAATATATCATTGCATTCTCACAACAAACCTGGGAGGTAGGTGCTATTATTATCCACATTTTACATTAAAGCAACTGAGGAAGACAGATATCCAATGATTTGGCCAGGATTACATAGATAATAAGTGGTTTGAGGCTTGATTTATACTCAGACCTTCCTGACTACAAACATATTCCATACATTGAGCTACCTAGCTACCAAATAGGGTAAGCTGTTTATGACAACATAAAGTTTATAATGTTCTAAGATTCTTCTTAAAATGAATTTTGTATCTACAATTTTCTATATATCTCTTTATCAAGGGAGCTTTCTGGAGCTTTCTGACATATTTTAACAAAAGTTGCAATGTACTCCAGTAATTATACAGTGCAACTAAGTTTTCTCAGTGGTTTCTAGAGAGAAAAAGATAAAGTAGAAATTTTCACACATGACAGGGAATTCCCTAAGCATCTGGTTCCTTCTAATCACACGCACTCACTTTTATTACAGTGATAAATAGCTTATACATATTATATCATTTCATCTTCACAATAACTCTCTGAGATATTTAAATATCCTTATATCTATCTTATAGGTAAGGAAACTAGGTTTCAGAGGTACTAGTGTCACACAGCTACAAAGTGGTTAAACAGGTCAGGAAATAATGTCTTCTGATTTCAAATCTAGTACCTTTCCATTATTATAGGAAACCTACAATAACTGGGGGTAAAATTAAACTTTACACTCCCCAATGTGCAGAAGGGGAAATAGCCATGATGCTGGAGAAAATGAAATGTAGTTATTTAGTCACTAGGAACCTCTCATCAGGAAGTACAATCATCTTTCTCTATCAAAGAGAGGTCAAGGCTTTCTGTGTATGCCTGCTTTAAATAGCCTCAGTTTTATATACAAAATAGATTATATTTCCAGGGAAAATAGTAAAATATTTTCTCATAGGATCAAAACAATTCCACATGCTTTGCATAGTTATTTTTTTTCTGAGTACATAGAATCTGTTTAATAAAATTCTATATTGAAATAAATTAAAAGGGTATATAATGGTATAATGAATTTTCATTGAACTGTTGTTCCTTAGTTGGAAAATTCTCCATAGACTTAGTTACAAAGGGAGAGAGTGCAACAACGAGAAAAAAATCTAATGTGGCCACCATTTATTAAGTCCTCACTATGTGTAAGTGCGTACAGTCAGGACAGTGATTTGTCATAGACACAGTCATGCTTAAGGTTGAAAGTGAAATCAAGGGTATGACAATACTTGCGTTTTATGAAAGAGAGTAAAGGTTCATACCATAAATATAAGAAAGTTGATGAACTAGTAAGCAAGGATGTCTCAAGAAACATAAGAATGTCCAATTTTGTCATGTGGACAACTATATTGTAAACAAGATTTTTTGCACAGTATCCATTAACTGAAAAAAATAAAACACAAGAGGATACATGAGTGTGATGTAGAGCAATTGCAGCTGCCAGCACAATATAAGAAATCAAGAAACCAAGTAGTTAACAGTTTTGTGAACCAAGAGTAGAAAATCTTAAAAATTGGTGTTTTAACTAAGCACACTTTCTACAGAAATCACCACACTCTGAAATAGCTCAAAAACTGATGGAAAGATTTGTGTTCTAGGACATTCTCAGAGATTTTCCTGCAGAGGCAGATTCTTTCAGGAGATGCCATGACTTCTCCTACCCCCATAGTCTTTAGCACAAGGTGAGACCTCTACTCTGTCCCCACATACACAAAGAAGTGAAGGAGTAGATTAATAAGAGTGAGGATCACCTTTGTCCAAGACAGATTCTAGATTAGAGAATCCAAAGGAAGCAGAAACTCTGTCCAGATCATTCACTCAATGTTCCCTTGATCAGCAGACACTACTTCCGCCCAGCTAGAGACCTAAAATGTCAGGGAAATAGGGATACTACAGCTCTGAGGTAGGGAAAAGAATCTGTTATATTTGTGACCAATTCCCCCTCCCTAAGACAAAAGAATGACCAAGTGGGCCAAAGACTGAAGCCAGTGAAAAGTAATTTTTCTTTTTTTGGGAAAAGGCTGAGATAGCTTTGAAGTACAGGCCTGAGGATAAGCCTAAAACCAAAGGCTAGGAGTTAAAAGATGACAGACAGGAATATGAGGAAAAAATCCTACTAAAATCAACAAAGATAACTGAAGGAAGAAAATTCAGTTAAAAACTGAGAGTAGAACTGGATGAATCAACAGCAAAATATCAAGTAAAGAAGGTGCGATGTCAATGTTAGCAGCTACTGTGGAGATATAAGACCAAAAACACCAGCACACAGGAGGGCTGCTAGCACAAGTTCTTTGATTTACTTTTCTAAGGAAAGCAACTTTAAGGGGTTTACAATCTCATTTTAATTAGACATACATATATCATTCACTTAGTTCAGGGGAAAAAGTCAGCACCCTGAAGTTCAGAGAAAACACAAACAGAAATTACAAGCAGAAATTATATAAACACAGATCAGCAGACATGGCTTCTAATTGTCTGTCCATAGCATTACATACATGGTTACCAGAGAGAGGCAGCAACATCTGGGTTTTCAAAGCCAGGGGGCTCCTTAATGGCTATCCAGAGTCTTGTCTGGTGGAATCACAGGAACACTCTTGCAATGAGTGAGCCCCAAAGCAAAATGATAACCTCCAAGTATATATACACATGCTTCTTCAGGGCCAGGGGGCATCACAATCTGTCTTACTCAAACTCAAGACTTAGGCTTTCCTGGACTTAAGTAGGTCATCAAAGACTCTTGATTCAATCAAAGACTCAGTAAAAGGCACTTGATTGCCTTAGTGCTGAGAAACACTCCAAAAGAAAAAAAGAGCAAAAAGTCCCACTTTGCTTACCATTACAGAAGGGGAGATGAATAATAACAGTTATAAAGGATTGCAACATCTCTAAGTAAATATTGTAAGACAAGTGAAATTGAACCATCACCTAATGAAATGATTCCCAAGTAAGAAAAAACAAAAACAAAACAGATTCTTCCAGAACGATTCAAGAGATAAATTAGAATTAGCATTTTTAATGCATAAAAATTACTAGAAAGGGGGAAAAACACATGAATCCATAATGGCGAACTTTCCACAGGAATGATTAAGAAAACAAGTTGTGAATAAAACCAATCAGATTTTGTCTCAGGGATGATTTTTTTATACCAAAGCTTCTCTCTTATTCTGGGATCCATTGTTTAGGAAAAACACCTCCTTTTGAATCCTTCCTGGAATTGAGAAGGTGAGATTTTGCTTTCTGCTCATATTCAATGTTGGGTTGTTAGGATTAAGGATTAATTTCAAGAAGAAATTTGGTCCATCTATAAGAAAGATTTTTATTACAGTGAAATGAGATACATAATGGTAGTTGGTAGAGGGCCAGCCTTGTAGTTAGAAAGACATGGGATCAAGTACTTTCTCTATTATCTACTAGCCAATTTACTCTATGGAAGTTATTTAGCCTCTTAAACACAATTACAGATGCATTTTCATTTGCATTGGTAGGAGGACTTGGCCCAATTCATTGAAATTTCAGGACCTGAGTAAAAAAATAATGGCACTCTGAAGCCCCATCTTTTCTAAGACCTTTATTCTGGAAAGATCAATTTATTTTAAATATCTTCAACTGCAAAATGATGATAATATTAGCACCTACCTCTCAGGGTTGTTGTGAATATCAAACAAGATAAACTTGTAAATGCTTAGCACAATACCTGGCACAAAGTAGGCACTTGATAAATGCTTATTTCTTTCATCCATCTCTAATCAGCAGCATCTAAAATAACCAATATCAGTAAGTTTAAAAGACCTAGGCTCTGTTCTATACCCTTAATATCCAGTTATATGATCTGTAGCTCAATTTAACATATATTAAACACCTATTACAAATCAGGTTCTGTAATAGTTTCTGGAAGTAAAACAAACAAAAAAAATAAAATGAATGAAATAGTCCCTACTTCAAGGGGTTTATTTGCTAGGGAAGGTATATGTACCTAGGAAATTAAATACAAATACATGTAATTTCCAGAAAGAGGACAACAGCAACTGTAGGATGAAAGCCTTCTTGTTGAAGCTGACACTCAAGCTGAATTATGAAGGGACCTAGGGATTCTAAGTAAGAGAGGTATGGATTGAATAAATTCCAAGTATGAATATCAGACTATGTGAGGGTGTGGAAATAAGGCATAGAATGTCATTCATAAAGAGTAGTAATCAGGCTTGTTTGACTTGACTTTGTAGAGGATAATAATGTATAGAAGTTCTAGAAAGATAGATTGGAGCCGGACAGTAAATTACTCTTAATACAGAGGATTGTGCATTTCATCCTAGGGAAAACAGGGAGCCAAAAAATTTCTTGGGATAATTCAATTTAATAGTTGTGATTTGGAAATTATAATTTGACAGCTGTGTGAACAATGAATTTGAGATGAAAAAAACTAGATGACAATTGAGGGGCTATATGAATAGGCACAGAAAGAGGTAGTGAGGGCCTAAATTAGTAAATTAAAATAAACCAGAATTTATCAAATGCCTCCTATGTGCCTGACATGTGCTAAGTGTTGGGATACAAAGAAAGGCAAAGCCACCATCTATGCCTTCAAACAACTTATTATCAAATGGGAGAGGAGACAGCATGTAAGCAACTAGGATGACACTACATATGTGTATATGTATATGTATGTGTATATATATATATGTACATATATATATATACATACATATATATATATATATAAAATAGAAAAATCAGGAAAATTAAGAGTCTGAGTTGAGAGAAGGGGATATAGAAAAGCAAAAAGTGCCCTAATTATGTAAACACCAGAGCAAAGCACCACAGGACACAAGGAAGCAGTTGATTGACTAACTACTGGTTGTTGATCATTAGTAATTTAACCAGCAAGGGAGAAGAGCTAATCTAAGAAGATATTAAAAGAATATTCCCAAACATTATTCAACTCAATCCTCTGGGGAAAATGTAGTTTTATTTGTCAGGTTAGAGGGAGAGGTTTAAATTAAAAATAGCTTATAAAGAAGCCTAGCCTTAGGGTGAGGGCTATTTAGTTAATTTTCTGCTGTATGTACGAATATCCTTCTTTCCTTGGATAGAGTTGAGACATGTGTGCTCATATCAAGAAGCATGTGCTCTCAAAGAATAAGACACCACCTAGTGGTAAATCATAGCTGAATCATTAATAATGTTGTGTAAGAGTACTATGTACATGAAATTTTGTGGAACATCCTTATGGTAGGAATGTTGCCCTCAGGCTGTTGAGAAGATTGAAAGTCTGAGGAAAATGATACATCTAAATGGTGAAGAAAAGAACAGTTTCTATAAGGGCACCTACTCTGAAACTCAGGCCATAGTTTCTTTACTCATGATGCATCCCCAAACCTTACATGACATGGAAAAAAGAGCTGAAGGCAGGAGGGAAGCAGGAGGGTTATAGGAGAATACTCCTAGGTCCCAAGCTCTACTAGAAAAATTCATAAGGGGGGGTAGAGCCAAGATGGCGGCTGGAAATCAGGGATTGTTGTGAACTACACAACCAAGTCCCTATAAAAACCTATAAAAAATGGCTTTGAACCAATTCTAGAACTGCAGAACCTACAGGGTAGCAGAAGGGAGCAGGGCTCTAGTCCAGGACAGCCTGGATAGTCTCTGGGTAAGGTCTATCCTGCACAGAGCTGGGAGAAGATGGGAGCAGAGCTGAGCAGAGCAGAGCCCAGCATGGGTGGAGCAGACCAACGAGACCAGGAGCTGGGTGGAGCATGCCCTAGTGCCCTGAATCAGTGAGCTGCAGCAGTTGCCAGACTTCTCAACCCACAAACACCAATGACAACAGAGTAGGTAAGTGGGAAAAGCTGCTGGGGAGACAGTTTGTGGTTAGGCCACCGCCCCCAGGGCAGCTGATGTGAGGCAGCTACAGAACTACAGCTGCAGTTGCTTCTGGCCCCAGGACCACCTGGTGGGAGGAATTAAGTGGCAGATCAAAGCAGGAGTGAAGAGCCTGCTGAAGATCTAAGTCCAGCCCAGGTTGGGGGTTCTTGGGGAAGGAGGAGTGCTGGTGAGGCAGAGTTGGTGCATCCCCCCAAGCATGGAACATAGAACTCTTTAGTCTACAAGCAGTCATACCCCGCTGAAAAACTCAAGGGTCAAGTAAGTTGTCTGGGAAAATGGTCAGGCAGTGAAAATGCACCCAGATTCAGTCTCAGACTTTGGAATCCTTCTTTGGTGACAAAGAAGACCAAAACATACAGTCAGAAGAAGTCAACAAAGTCAAATAGCCTACATCAAAA
>CM053622.1:187715225-187729076 GCA_028646595.1 Phalanger gymnotis
CTTTCTTTCTTTCTTTCTTTCTTTCTTTCTTTCTTTCTTTCTTTCTTTCTTTCTTTCTTTCTTTCTTTCTTCTTTTCCTTCCTTCATGTCTTATAACTTCACTGGCTTCCCCTTGCCCAATTCTGATTTGCAAGGAGTCATTTTCTTCCTTAAGATTACGGATCTCCTTTTCTAATTGGTTGACTTTCTTGTCAAAATCTTGTTTTTCTCATATTATTCTTATTTTTCTTTTTATTTTTTCTTCCATTTCTTTCATTTGATTTTTTAAAGTTTTTTTTTAAAGTTCTTCAATGAACGTTATTCTTTGGGGCAGAAGAGGGTTTCTTTGCTTTAGTATCATCCTCTGAAGATGAATCCTGGTCTTGGATTCTTTCTCCTTTGCCTGTGTTTTTATAGCAATTGAGTTTTTATAATCACCTCTAATCTAGAGTGTGTATCATGGTGCCTCTGGCCTATTATCCTCTTCAGTTCTCCCCTCTGACTTTGAACTCAAACCAAGACCTTCATCCTCTGGGAGGTAAGTGTCCACCGCCAGCAGGGTCCCAACCCCACTGCTTCTGCACACACTAGGTGAGTCTTGGTTCCTTCACTCTCCTCCTCTCCCCCGCTTCCAGCTCTCTGCAGCACAGCTAGGTCTGGCATTTCTTGTCAGCAGAGGTTCCCTAGATCTTCCGCAGGTCAAATGCCCAACTCCCCTCCCTGTCCTTGGGGTAAAAGCTGCTGTGACACAGCAGAGGCAGTCTCCCATCCCAGCTAATGCCAGGGCTTGCCTCTTGTTTTTCGAGCAGCTTATAGCTTGTTGTTAAAGTGGACCATACCCAAGAGGAATTTACTCTGCACAGGGAGGAAATCTCATCCTGGGATTTTTCTTCAGGTCTTCTCTGATTGTCCTAAGAGGACTCCTGTTCTTCTCCTCCTCTTATTTGTTTTCATAACTCTGTGTTCACCTGGAGGCAGTTTTATCTTCTTTGTGGAGGAAAATCTTAAGGGCTTGAAATTTTTTGATCCATTTCACCATCTTCCCAGAATCTTCTGGACATTCATTTTTAAACATGGAAAATATGTGCATTGGTTTTATTGGCTGTATTCATTTGTTACAAGGATGTTTTCCCTTCTTTTTGTTTTTTATTGGGGGGAAAGATTTGAGGGAGACAAATGAATTAGTGATGAAAAAAAAAGAATAAAGAAAACATGAAAGGGAACCTAAAGTAAGGATTTGAAAGTTGTCTGTTGAATGCATTCATGTACTTTAAAGATCAAGTTTAATGCAAGAGAGATACATGGTTTTACATATACTGTTCTATTTTGAAGAAAGAAATTGCCACTTCTTTTACAATGTTCATTATATTTAGAATTAAATGAATAAATACTTTTAATTAAAACCTCATTAGAAAATACAAGTACTCTATTAGGTAATGTGTAGTTATAAATTCCTTTACACAATAAAGAGAGAAATGATGTCTTCAAGCAAATGAGCTGTATTCCAGTCATGGCTTTGCAACTAGTTTTTTGAGGTCAGATAAGCCATTTGCCTTCCATTGGCTTCAGTATTCTCATCAGTGAAGTGAAGATATTAGGTTATATAATCTCTCATATTCTTTATAATTTCAACAATATGAGTTTCTAATGCAATTCATCCTCTTTAAAAACACTAAAATGATAAAAAAAAAACAACTGGGTCAGTAGGCTCAAAGAAACTCAGAGGCCTTCTTGACCAACTTTCATTTTGTAGAACTGGCTCTCTCTATTAGCCAATCTGTCTATTCCTCCTTGACAGAATTTCAGGGACTACTTCACTGATTATTATATACCCTTGCAGCACTAATGTGATACCCATAGTGTCTACGGTTCCCATGAATATGCTGGCATAGTTCTGAATCACAAAATATAACAGACTCTTCATTGAAGGTGAAACCAAAAGATCTATTCTACCAATAACGTTTTCTGGATGTTTCCCTACCTATTTTGCTCTTTTTCATGGTGCCAATTTTAAATAGATTTTATTCTCCAGTAAAAGAATTGCATTTCCACTTGTTTGCAGTAGTAATAAAGTGAAATGTTGTTCACTTCTCTCCCTCTGCACACATTCAAGTATTCAGAATGCCCAAATTCACACTGTAGTATAAATGTTACTTTTAAGCCACTACTCACTAGGCTATAAATTTGAGTCCTTCAATTTTTGTAAAGCTATGCGGAATGCTCTTTTCTTCTGGTGTGTTTAATAAACCTTTTCAATGGTGAATCCAGAAGAAGCACCTCCAGATGGGTCTGCTTCACCACCTGGGAACCCACCAGGCTTGCCTTCTGGCATGTACTCTGCATGCTGGTACAGCTCAGTAATGATGGGGTTGCAGACCTTCTCCAATTCTTCCTGCTAATGCTCAAATTCTTCCTTCTCAG
This sequence comes from Phalanger gymnotis, assembly GCA_028646595.1. Taxonomy (NCBI): domain Eukaryota; kingdom Metazoa; phylum Chordata; class Mammalia; order Diprotodontia; family Phalangeridae; genus Phalanger; species Phalanger gymnotis. Next base: position 187,717,626 of record CM053622.1, read on the forward strand.
CAGTCTAGTTCTCATCCAGTCAGTTGATTATTTCATTACATTTGTCAGGGACCTTCTGTTTGTTTCACCAATTTTGCCTTGCAGTTTTTCATCCTCTATGTTAGCCTTCATGTTGAAAGCATAAGATTCAATAAATTCTTAAAACACACCTTTCTGTTTCTCATCCTCAGCCTTGTATTTCTCAGCCTCTTGGACCGTATGCTCAATGACTTCTTTGTTCAGGCATCCTTTGTCATTGGTGATGGTAATCTTGTTCTGCTTACCTGTGCTCATATCCATGCCAAAAACATTGAGGATGCCATTTGCCTCAATGTCAAATGTTACTTCAATCTAAGGAACACCCCTGGGTGCTGGGGAAATTCCTGTAAGCTCAAATTTGCCAAGTAGGTTGTTATGCTTTGCCATTGCTGTCTGACTTTCATGAACCTGAATAAGCACACCAGGCTAGTTGTCTGAATAGGTGGTAAAGGTCTGTCTGCTTGGTGTGGATAGTGGTATTACATTTGATCAGAATGGTCATAACTCCATTAGTGGTTTCAATTCCAAGGGAAAGGGAGTGACATCCAACAGCTGCAATTCCTCAGATTTATCTCCAGACAAAATGGCAGCCTGGATAGATGGACCATAAGTAACAGTCTCATCAAGACTGATAATCTTGTTGAGTTCTTTGCCATTGAAGGAATCTTGCAGAAGCTTCTGGATTTGGGGGTTTTGAGTGGAATGACCCATCAGGACAATATCATGAATCTGTGATTTATCTTGCTTGGCATCTCTTAAGCCCTCCTTTTCCACAGGGGCCATTGTGCCACAGAAGCGATCAGGACTCAGCTCTTCAAAATAGGCTTGGGTGATTGATGTATAGAAGTCAATACCTTCATAGAGGGAGTTAATCTCAATACTGGCCTGGGTACTGGAAGAGAGGGTACCTTTTGCATGTTCATAAGCAGTGTGAAGACAATGAACAGCCCTCTTGTTCTCACTGATGTCCTTCTGCTTTCACTTGAACTTGGCAATGAAATCATTGACCATTCAGTTTTCAAAGTCCTCCCCACCCAAGTGCATGTCCCCAGCTGTGGACTTGATCTCAAAGATGCCATCTTCATTTGTAACAATGGAGACATCAAAAGTACTGCCTCCAAGGTCAAAAATCAACACATGTCTCTCTGTACCAACATTTTTTCCAAGCCATAAGCAATAGCAGCAGCAGTTGGCTTATTGATGATTCAGAGTTCATTGAGAGCAGCAATGGTTCCAGCATCTTTGGTGACCTGTTGTTAAGAATCATTGAAATAGGCTGGTACTCTGATCACATCATTTGTGACAGTCTTCCTAAGGTAAGCTTCAGTACTTTCTTCAATCTTGGTCAAGACCATAGAAGATACTTGTTCTGGATGGAAACTTTTGGTCTCCCCTTTGTACTCCACTTGGACCTTAGACCTGCCTGCATCATTCACCATGGTAAAAGACAAATGCTTCATGTCTGACTGTACAACTGCATCATCAAACCTGTGACCAATAAGACATTTGGCATCAAAAACTGTGTTGGTGGGGTTCATTGCAACTTGATTCTTTGCAGCATCAACAATTAAACATTCTATGTTGGTGAAGGCAATGTAGCTTGGGGTGGTCCTGTTTCCTTGGTCATTAGCAACGATCTCCACTTTCCTGTGCTGGAAGACTCCCCCACTGGAGTAAGTGGTGCCAAACTCAATGTCCTTTTGACATGGTTGCTGGGGAGTCAGGGGTTGTAGCTGACCACTGTGGAGGAAGAAGGGCTGCTGCTGTGCTGAGTAGCCACACTTTGCTCTTGATACTCATTAGGTCACTCTGCATGTACCACATTAATTCACCCTGTCCAAGGTCTTGAAAAATTTAATAAAACTGTATAAAGGGTAATAAAAGTTGAAGTACTACTTACATGTAGTAAAGGTATATTCTATATATTCCATTATGTCCCTGCACCTATCTCCTCCCAAGGGAAGAAACTATTTGCTGCATGTTGTTTCACAATAACAAAACCATCCATCGTCTTTACTTTTATAAAGCCCCAGATAAAAGGACAACAAGTTTCAATATTTTGCATATCCTCCTGGATCCTGTTAAAATAATGTTGGGTGCATCAATTAAATCACAGACGATTCAGAGCACTGAAGAAATTTAGAATGACTTTCTTAGGTACAGTAAAAATGATGAAAGTTAGGTTGTCAGAGGAATCATCGTTGTTACTTCATCTTGGTGTTCTCCCTATATTCTGGAACAAAATCTGTTCAGTTTCTCCATAGGGACATATCCCTTACTTGCTAATAAAATCCGTTTAAAGACAGATCACAAATGGAAAGTAAACAAACCAACTCACATTCATACATCACAGTTTTAACCCAAATTGAAGGATGTATTAAAGCCAATTCATAATGGCTTCCAAGATCCTATTGTTAAATTTTCAGTGTGACCATTTACACACATCTTTTTATCAATCAGTTGCAGAGAAGGATACACAAAGATTGTCTCTATATGTTAATATCATTTCAAAGAACACCATATTACTTTTAATCTCAACACCAATAAAACTCATGCAGCAAATTGTTTTTGAACCTTGCTTGTTTTAGATTTTAAACATGAAGTGCTGAAGTATGTTACAAGACTAGGCATTCAGCTTGTACTCTTTTACACCTTCTTTCTCAATCTGCTGTATTTGGAAAATGATCATATAGTGAAGCTTCCTTTAATGGCAATCCGCTATTTTTTGGTAATTTTATTTTGTTTTAAACAAATATAAAATGAGAAAAGAAAAAAAATAACATATACAGAGCAGATCATAAAAGAGGATTCAATATAAAAATAAATTTCCATTTCAACAAACCTATGTAATGACTACTACACATTTTTTTTTCAAAATTGTCTAGCTTTTCTTTGTTTCTTTGTTCATTTACTTTTTTTTTCTTTGTGATGCATTTTTAGTTTAATTTCCCCTTCCTTCCCTCCCTCCCCACCTTAAAGAAGTCTATAATTAAGTGTGGACATACACACACACACACACACACACACACACACACAAACACACCCTCGTGCACACATTCACATTTATATCAATATCTACAAACATAAACATATATACACATATACACTTATACATAAGACCATATTATGCTTATTTCCTCCCATCATCACTTTGCTGAAGGTAACATCTTCCTTCATAAGTCCAAGTCTTTCCATGTTTTTGTAGATCAACCAGTTCATAATTTTGTACACCACAGCAATTATACTAACCTAATCGCATCCTCTCTGAGAAGTTATCTATGAAAGTTCCCCACCCTCCTACAATTTTCTGAATACTGTTTGTTCTTAGCTACATAGGTTTTATTTAAACAAGAAAAAATTATTTTAAAATAATTAAACTTATATTTTTATATGCTTCAACAGTATTCTCACCTTATATAGTTTAAGGTCTTATACTGCTGAATCACTTCTTTTACATCTTTTCTCCCTGGTTTCTTTGAAACTCTTCTTCTTTTAAATGACTTTTGTTATTATTTTTCTAACTCAGTAATTTTTTTTAGTAATTTAATTCAGATGACTTTGAATAAATAGATTGGTTAGGTAAATTGACATTTTAAAAATTACATTGGCTTTACCTACCCATGAATAATAAATATTACTTTAATTATTTTGATCTAAGTTTATTTGTATAAAGTTTTTATGTTTGTGTTCATGTAGTTCCTGTGTCTGTTTTGGCAGGCACACACTCAGGGATTTTATAGTGTTTAGGTATTTTTAAAAGGTCTAAAATAATGTTGAATAATATTGCTGACACATAGTGTAGTTTCTCTGTTTTTCACTTTTGATTAAATCTATTTTAACTTTAACTTTGTCTGTGATCATGATCACTATCCTTACTTTTTTACATGCCAAATTCTACTCCTGCTCTTTATCTTTGTGTATATCTCTCATTTTTATATTTTCTGAGAGAAACATACTGTTGAATTTAAATTTTTAATCTGCTATCTGTTTCCATTTTATGAGTAAATCCATCCCATTCACACTCAAAACTATTAGTTGTGTATTGCTCCTTTTGATTTTTCCTCATTAGCCTCATGATATTTACTCTATCCCTCCTCACTCCTGTTTTACTTCTACACACTATCTTGTCCTTCTGTTCCTTAACCTAACTACCCTTCTAAGAGTCCCTCCTTTATCCTCTCCTCCAATCCTATCTTCTTGCCCTCTTATTTCTTTCTGAATTCAGAAGAACATTTTACTAGGTATATATGTATATATATATATATATATGTATATATATATATATACATATATATATACACACACATATATATATATACATATATAATATTGTTCTCTATTTAACCCATTCATGAGGACAATAAGGTTCCAGCACTATCCACCCTTCCACTTACTAGCTTCTTCTGTATCAAGTTTTCATTTTATGCCTTTTTATATGAGATAATTATTCCTTTTTCTCTCTCCCCACACAGTTTTATTTATTTTTATTTAGAATCACCCCATCATACTGAGCTCAGTCCATGCCTTTTTTTGAAACAACTCAGATAATGATGACAATCATAAGAGTACTGGTAATATTTCCACGTATGCAAAGTATACAATTTGACCTTAGTAAGTCCATTATAATTCATCTTTAATATTTACTTTATATTTCTCCTGGATGTTATACATCAAATTTTCCTTAAGTTCTGGGGTTTTTAACACAAACTTCTCAAAGTCATTGAGTTCAGTAAATGTTCCTTTTTTTTCATTCATGGTCATGGTCACTTAACTTTGCTGGGTAATTTACCCTTGGTGGTAACCCCAGCTCTTTTGCTCTATGGATTACAGTATTCCAAGATGTACAGTCCTTCAATATAGTGACTACTAGGTCTTGTGTAATCCCTATTGTACCTCCATTATATTTAATTTTTTTTTCTTGTTGCTTCTAATATTTTCTCCTTAAGCTGGGAACTTTGAAACTTGACTATAATAATCCTGTAAGGTTTCCTCCTGGGACATCTTTCAGGTGGTGATCAGCCAATTGTTTTCTATTTCTACTTTACCTTCTTGTTCTAGATTTTCAGAGCAATTTTCCTTGATAATTTCTTGTAGTATTCTATCAAGAATTTTTCTTTATCATAATTTTCAGGCAGCCCAACTATGCTTATACTATTTCTCCTCAATTTGTTCTCCAGATTAGTTGTTCTTCTGATGAGTTGTTTCACTTTGTCTTCTATTTTTTTTCCATTCTTTTGATTTTTTTAAAATTATTTCTTGGTATCTTAGAACATCATTAGCTTCCCCTTGTTCATTTCTAATTTTCAAAGAATTAGTTTCTTTCTTAAGTTTTTGATTCTCTATTTCCAGTTGATTGACTTTATTTTCATAATGTTATTGATCTTTTGTGGATTGCTCTTTTTTCCCCTATTTTTTCCTTGATCTCTACTATTTGATTTTTAAGGTCCTTTTTTAATTCTTCCAAGAACTTTTTTTTGTGCTTGGGACCATTTGACATTTCTTACTGAAAAATGTGTGCCATTTTTAGTTCCATTATCTTTCTATGAATATGAACCCAGATCTTCCCTATCCCCATAGTAACTATTTATGGTTGTGTTTTTTCTCCTTTGCTTACTCATTTTCATTTATTTATTTTTCTTTTATTTTGTTTTTTAGCAGCTATCAGTGTAATCAAGTTTCAGTTCTAAGGTATAGGGAATGATACACCAAGCCTCAGTTCTTTCTTACTGTTATTTTCTGTGGTCTGTCTCAGGGCCCATCCAAAGCTTCTCCTCTCCATTCCTTCTAGGACCTCCAGCCCCAATATCCAGAAATGATCTTATTCCTTGCCATCCCTCTGGTGGCTGCAAACTACACATGTCCACTTTGCCCTGTAACTGAAATTATGCACTCAGTTCTCCTGCAAGTGCCTACAGTCAACAAGGTCCCTATTCCTCACTACTGCACTTAACAGTTATGTGATAGTTCCTTCTCCCTGCAGCCACATCCCAGGATGTGTCTGGTCTGCATAGCTGTGCTTGGCATTCCTCAACATTGGAAGGCCATTTAATCTTTTCCTACTCAGCCATCAGATCCCCATACTGTCTTTGAGATGAAAGTTCTGAAGGCTGAGGCTACCTCTTAACTCAGCTGCCCCCAGGTCTTGTTAGTTGATTCTACAGAATCAGCCTGGAGATGTTGGCACTTCACTTAATCTAAACCTGTGCTTTGCCCCATGTTTATTTCAGCTGCTCTGAGATGATGTTTTGTAATTTTTGTGGAGGAAATTTGGAGAAACAAAAGTTTTCTGACCTACTCTGCCATCTTACCAGAATACTTTGATTGTGATTTATTTTTAAGAAAGAGAATTCCAAAATGACTCCTTTTAAATTATTGTGATCTGGAACTATTCTGGGAAGTTTCAGTCTTCAATATCCTAAAAATTGTATTTTACAACCAGTTAAATTATCGAACGCATCAATGTGTCAATGGGATGGGGCTCTGAACTGGAGTATGTAGTTTCCTTTTCTACTTTAAAGTTTTTGATGTCTTCCATTTAAGCAGATCCCCCTACTAGACCATCCCCTATATCACAATATGCAATAGTTGTATCATAATAGTTGCATGTTAGTTAACTAGGGATTTTCTGAACAATAGTGAGTTAATTCTGTGAAATACTTTGAACTCCCTATATGACAGTCACCATGGGAATCTTAATTGTTATGAATGCCATTAAATTAGATGATACAATTTATAGTTGTACTTAACTACATTACAAATTGATAAAATTATTACAGCTGGGCACTTGAAACATCACTCTCAATGTCCTGGATATATCATTTAATGTAGCATATTAATGTATCAAAGTATTACTTTTCTAATTAACATTAGCAATACTTGTATCAGATATTTATAAGTTGTTTCATTTTAAACTTTTATCATATTCTAGCAAAGAAAGAAGAAAAATATCTGATGTTTAGGAAAAGCTCACAAAATATTTTGGTTCTTTTGGTTTTTAAATGTCTGTGAAAAGCGAGGGTAAAACTTTTCAATTAAAGAAGAATTGTTTGTTTCCCTGATACTAGTTTAAATGATCCTAATGTATAATTAATTGTGTAATTCATTCTAATATGTACATTAGTCTCTACATTTATGGCCAGGTTATATAGCATGTTACTTTTAAGTTAACCATTGGGCAAGCTTATTATTTGACATAGATCTTGACATTGCTGATCTTGTCTCAACAATTGGTAGCAATGTCCACCACTTTAAATTAGATTGTGAACTCCTGGAGGACAAGGACTATATTTTGCAATTTTTTTTTGCATTGCCAGCACCTAGACCAGTTGCTTGCACATTATAGGTGCTTAATAAATGTAATTGATAAATTGACTGAAAGAACATCGATCCAGTCATTTGTTCTTTACAGATCAAATCAAATTTATAGACTTTAGAAGATGCCACAGTTATATATCCTATATTTTCCTATGCTCTTCAATATTTGTACTGTTGATTGCCTTATGATATCATACACAAAGTTTTTGCATCATTAAACTTATTGTCATCATTTGCTATTTAGCAGAAATCAGAAGCCTTTGTCTGTGGATCACAGAGGAAGCTTTGATGGTGAAAGGGTTTAAGGAAAATGCTTAACTATGTGGATCTCTCTAAGTCCCAGTGGAGAAATGTGATAGTGAAGTCATCAAGTTTTAAACATGAGAACATTCAGTTCCAGGGTTAGAAAGGAAAATAATGACTAGGATACCCTTGTACTAGTATTCTTAAGTTTATCTATAGAATGAGAATAGTTAGTTGTGCTATATACTTATGCAAATTTTATTGTAATTATTGTAGTATGTGGGTTTAAGGATTCACCCATAGAGGAAAGGACAAATAATTTCTTCTTCTGATGCAAGGAAGTTATTATATCACAAGCTGAGAACCAGGGAAAGGTCTCCAATCCCTATGTCTCTTTCTTTGAATATTTCTATCAACTTAACTCAAGTAATAGGAGAGACTTATGAGTGGACCCCTTTGGAAACACAAATTCAGAAAGAGAGAAAATGAATTTTATCCTGGGGATAGAATAAGAGACCTGAATCTAATAAAACATGGTAGAAAGGCCATCCTCTCATCAAGAGCTAAATTGGCTAAAATATTTGGTTTACAGAATCTCTCACTGGGGATATCAGAGTAACAGGTAAAGTGAAGGGGCAAGTAACTTTTTGGATCAGGGGGCAGAATGTTACACTTGGAGTAAGAATTTAATCAGTCCCACATACTTACTAACTGTATAACAATGGGTGAAGTCACTTATCTACTTTCAGATTCAGTTTCCTCAACTAGAAATGGAGATAATAATGGAATCTACCTTCTCAGGGCTGTTGTGAGGATCAAATGTAATAACAACATATGTAAAGTGCTTTGAAAACCTTAAAACATTATACATTGTTGTTGTTGGTATCATTCTAACCAATGCTTTTTAGTCATATGAGGACAAATGATACTGATAGGAATATAGAAAAATGTTTGGGATTATGAATTCAAGAATGCAACTAGAACTTTTGCGAATATAGATAATATTTTTATCATTGAAGTATGTTGAACTTAGGACAATAAGAAAAGAAAGGTGTAATTAGGAAGTAAACCATTAAGATGATGTTGTTAAATATATGATTGGGAATTGAGTTTTAGGAAGGATAAATTCTTGGCTTGGGCGTGCACCCAATGGTCATGGACAAATCCTACCAAGTGGATTAATAGTAAAATGACTCAAGAATATGTGATTTTTAGATGATAGAAAGGAATTCCTATAGAGGCCCAGGGTTTCATAGATCATCAAAAGGGCTAGAGAAACAAGTTCTGAAAGGCTATGAAGGGAAGCTATAGTCAGCAATTGTCTTTTTTTCTTTTAATTCAATTTATTTTTTTTAGTTTACAAAATTCAGTTCAACACAATTATGAGTTCCAAATTTTCTCCCCCTCCCTGTATTCTCCCCCTTCCCCCCAAGATGGCATGCAATCTGATAGTGGTTCTACATATACCTGCACATTTAACATATTTTGACATAAGTCATATTGTAAAGAAGAGTTATAAACAATGAAATGAGCTATGAGAAAGAAGAAACAAAACAAAAAGAGAGAGAGCAAATAGATTGCTTCAATCTGAATTCAGACTCTGGAATTCTTTCTCAGAGTGTGGATTTATTTTCCCATGATGAGCCTTTTGGACTTCTCTTAGAACCTTGCATTGCTGAGAAGAGCCAAGTCTATCAAATTACACAATATGTCTGTAACTGTGTACAATATTCTTCTGGTTGTACTCCCCTCACTCAGCATCAGATCACATAAGTCCTTCCAGGTTATTCTGCATTCCATCTGCTCCTTATTTTTATAGCACAATACTATTCCGTTCCATTCATATATCATAACTTGTTCAGCCATTACCCAGTTGATAGGCATCCCCTTGATTTCCAATTCTTTGCCACCACAAAAAGAGTTACTATAAATATTTTTTGTGAATATGGATCATTTTCTATTTGTATGATCTCTTTGCCATATATACCTAGAACTGGTATTGTGGGGTCAAAGGGTATGCACATTTTTGTAGCTCTTTGGGGCTCAAAATTGCTTTCTAGGATGGTTGGATCAGTTCACAACTCCACCAACAATGCCTTAGTGTTCTGATTTCCCCATATCTTCTCCAGAATTTATAATTTTCCTATTTTGTCTTATTAGCCAATCTGACAGGTGAGATGTGGTACCTAAGAGTTGTTTTGATTTACACCTCTCTAGTCTATAGTGATTTAGAGCATTTTTTTCCATATAACTATACATATCTTTACTTTCTTCTCTGAGACCTGTCCATGTCCTTTGACCATTTAACAACTAGAGAATGTATAGTCAGTCATTTCCATGGAAGAAGGATTGAATTAACATCAAGGCTCAAATTAAGGAATGGATGGAAGAATGGTATTAAGAAAGTTATAAATATCCTATGACAATAACATGTTAGTTTGTGAACTATAAAAATTTCCATTCTATATCTATGCTAACATTGCAAGTACCTAAAACACTAGTAATTTCAGGATGTAGTGAAGGGGACAGGGATACGAAAATCCTGTCTCTTTCTCCCTGAAAGAGACCTTAATCAATTAATATGACATGTAACTAAATGGTTGAAGAAAATGTTGTCAACATAGCACAAAAGTGGACTGAATCAATCATAGGCATTAATTAAGCACCCACTGTTCACCAGACTCTATACTGCATAATGAGGATAGAAGTACAATGAAACAACAGTTCTCGCAAGAAGCTTACATTCTATTAGAAATTAATAAATCAAAAGATTAGTTAAGATAGACTGCAAAAACATCAACAACTTGATAAGACAGCCACAAAAGTCAAGACAGTCCCAGGCTGTTTTAATAAACTTACAGTCTCCAGAATGAAGGTGGCGAAAGAACTAGTTTTCTGTCCTAGTTGATCCACATTTAAAATATTGCATGTAATTTAGGGAGCTACATTTTTTAAATTTATTTATTTAATATATTTACTTTTCAGCATTGATTTTTACAAGAGCTTGAATTATGAATTTTCTCCCCATTTCTACCTACCCACACTAAGATGGTGTGTATTCTGGTTGCCCTGTTCCCCAGTCAGCCCTCCCTTCTGTCACCCCACTCCCCCCTTCCGTTCCCTATTCCCTTACATTTTGTAGGGCAAGATAGATTTCTATGCCCCATTGCCTGTATATCTTATTTCCTAGTTGCATGCAAAAACTTTTTTGAGCATCTGTCACCCCACTCCCCTTCTCTCCCCTTTTCCTTTCCTTTCTTGTAGGGCAAGATAAATTTCTACTCCCCATTGCCTGTGTATCTTATTTCCTAGCTGCATGCAAAAACTTTTTTTTCAACATCTGTTTTTAAAACTTTGAGTTCCAAATTCCTTCTCCTCCTCCCTCCCCATCCACACTCCTTAAGAAGGCAAGCAATTCAACATAGGCCACATATGTATCATTGTGTAAAACCCTTCCACAATACTCATGTTGGGAAAGACTAACTATATTTTGCTTCTTCCTAACCTATCCCCCTTTATTGAATTTTCTCCCTTGACACTGTCCCTTTTCAAAATTGTTTGTTTTTGATTACCTCCTCCCCCTATCTGCCCTCCCTTCTATCATACCCCCTTTTTTATCTTTTTCCTCATTCTTCCCTGTGGGGTAAGATACCCAATTGAGTGTTTATGGTATTCTCTTACAAGATTCACTCATTCTCCCTCACCTGCTCCCTCTTCCCTTCTTACAGAACTTCTTCTTCTTGCCACTTTTATGAGAGATGATTTACCCCATTCTATCTCTCCCTTTCTCCCTCTCTCAATATATTCCTTTCTAATCCCTTAATTTGATTTTATTTTTTAGATATCATCCCTTCATATTCAACTCACCCTGTGCCA
>CM053622.1:187729576-187744717 GCA_028646595.1 Phalanger gymnotis
TGAGGTATTTCACATTGTCTTCCATTTTTTCTTTCTTTTGTTTCTGTTTTATAATATCTTGATTTCTCATCAAGTCACTAGTTTCCACTTGATCCAATCTAATTTTTAAGGTAGTATTTTCTTCAGTTGTCTTTTGGACCTCCTTTTCCATTTGGCTAATTCTGCCTTTCAAGGCATTCTTCTCCCTATTGGCTTTCTGGAACTCTTTTACCATTTGAGTTAGTCTATTTTTTAAGGTGTTGTTTTCCTCAGTATTTTTTTCCGTATTTTTGGGTCTCCTTTAGCAAGTCATTGACTTGTTTTTCATGGTTTTCTTACATCCTTCTCATTTCTCTTCCCAATTTTTCCTCTACTTCTCTAACTTGCTTTTCCAAATCCCTTTTGAGCTCTTCCATGGCCTGAGAGCAGTTCATGTTTTTCTTGGAGTCTTTTGATGTAGGCTCTTTGACTCTGTTGACTTCATCTGGTTGTATGTTTTGGTCTTCTTTGTCATCAAAGAAGGATTCCAAAGTCTGCGACCAAATCTGAGTGTGATTTCGCTGCCTGGCCGTGTTCCCAGCCAACTTACTTGACCCTTGAGTCTTTTGTTGGGGTATGACTGCTTGTAGAGTAAAGAGTACTTTGCTCCAAGCTTGAGGGGATGTGCCATACAGCCAGCTCTGCCACTCCACCATTCCTCCTTCCCCAAGAATCACCACCCTGGACCTGACTCAGATCTTAAACCAGTTCTGCACTCCTGCTGTGATCAGCCACTTAATTCCTCCCACCAGGTGGGCCTGGGGCCCCAGAAGCAACCACACCTGTAGTTCTGTAGCTGCATCACACCCACTGTACCTGGGGTGGTGGCTGAACACTGAACTGCTATCCTTCTGTCCCCTGCAGCTTTTCCCACTAAGTGTTGTCTTTGGTTTTTATGGATTGAGAAGTCTGGTAACTGCCACCGCTCACTGATACAGGGTGCTAGGTCCCGCTCTGCCTGGCTCCTGGTCTGGTTGGTCCTACCATCGCCCATCCTGGGCTCTGCTCTGCTCCCAGCTCCATGAGTGATAGTCCTTACCCCATTACCATCCAGGCTGTCTTGGGCTGCAGCCTTGCTTCCCTCTGCTATTTCATTGGTTCTGCAGTTCTTCTCTGTTGTCTTTGGTGCCTGTGGGTTGAGAAGTCTGGTGACTGCCACAGCTCACTGATTCAGGGTGCTAGAACCCACTCTACCTGGCTCCTGGTCTGGTTGGTCCTACTGCTGCCCATGCTGGGCTCTGCTCTGCTCTGCTCCCAGCTATGTGCATGATAGACCTAACCCAGAGACAATCCAGGCTGTCCTGGACTGGAGCTCTGCTTCCCTCTGCTATTTTGTGCATTCTGCAGGTCTGAAATTTGTTCAGAGCCATTTTTATAGGTTTTGGTGGGGAGCTCAAGCAAGTCCCTGCTTTCCACCTGCCATCTTGGCTCTACCCTGCCTAGATATCAACTTTCAAGAAATTGTCAAGGAAAACTGCACTGATATTCTAGAACCAGAGGGTAAAATAGAAATTAAAGAATCCACTGATCACCTCTTGAAAAAGATCCCAAAAGGAAAGCTCCTAGGAATATTGTAGCCAAATTCCAGAATTTTCAGGTCAAGGAGAAAATATTGCAGGCAGCCAGAAAGAAACAATTTGAGTATTGTGGAAATACAATCAGGATAACACAAGATCTAGCAGCTTTTACAATAAGAGATCAAAGAGATTTGAATATGAAACTCTGGAGATCAATGAAGCTAGGATTAAAACCAACAATCACCTACCAAGTGAAACTGAGAATAACACTTCAGGGCAAAAATGGATATTAAATGAAACAGAGAATTTTCAAGCATTCTTGATGAAAATACCAGAGATGAAGAGCAAATTTGACTTACAAATACAGGAATCAAGAGAAACATTAAAGGTGAACAGGAAAGAGAAATCATAAAGGACTTACTAAAGTTGAACTGTTTACATTCCTACATGGAAAGATGATATTTATAACTCATGAGACCTTTCTCCATATTGGGGTAGTTGAAGGGAATATACGTATACATAAACATAAACATAAACATAATCATATACATATACATATGCATATGCATGTGCATATGCATATACATATATATGTGTATGTATGTATATAGACAGTGGGCACAGAGTGTGTTGAATGTGAAAGGATGATATCCGAAAAACTAAAATTAAGGGGTAAAAGAAGAATATGTCGGGAGAAGGAAAATGGGAGAGATAGAATAGAGTAAATTATCTCCCATAAAACAGGCAAGAAAAAGGTGTTGTAATAGAAAGGAAGAGTGAGTAAGTGAAAGGGAACAAATGAAGCTTACTCTCATTGGATTTGGCTTAAGAAGGGATTAACATGCACTAAACTGGGCATTTTACCCTAGAGGAAAGTAGGAAGGAAGGGGATAAGGAGGGGGTGATGATAGAAGGAAGGGAAAATTAGTGGAGGGGGAAGTCAACAGCAAAACTTTTGAAAAGGGACAGGGTCAAAGAAGAAAACTTGAATAAATGGAGGGACAGGAGGGAGGGATATATAGTTAGTTTTTACAATATGAGTATTATATAAGTGTTTTGTGTAATGATACATGTATAACCTATGTTGAATTGTATGCCTTCCCAAGGAGGGTGGGCAGGGAGGAAATAGGAGAGAGAAATTTGAGCTCTAACTTCTAAAAATATATGTTAAAAATTGTTTTTACAAGAAATTGGAAAATAAGATATGCAGTCAATGGGGTATAGAAATCTATCTGGTCCTACAAGAAAGTAATGGGGGATGGCACTAAGGTGACAGAAGGGAGGGCAGACTGGGGAAAGGGGCAATCAGAATACATGCCATCTTGGGTTGGGGGAAGGTATAGATGGGAAGAAAATTTGGAACTCAAAATCTTGTGGAAATGAACGTTGAAAACTTAAAATAAATTAATTAATCTTTAAAAAAGATGCCACATGCTGTCTGCTTTCTAGATGAGGAAGTAGAAAATAAGAAAATCCTTGGTCCTGATTCAATAACAGTTATTATATATAAAAGAATAATAATTACTTTCTCATGTTCCTGCATATGATCTTACTGAGGAATAATGTCTCCTCAAAGAATCAAGGGTTCTTAACTATGGGACTTAGGATGGGCAGCAATATCAGGGGGAAGGGCAGTTCCATTTAGTAAGCAGCCCTTATAGCTAAAAGATGCAAAGGAAAAAAAATATAAACAGTTATAAAATTGGTAATTTATGCTCAGAAATCTCATCTCATACTGCTGTCTGTTTCTCCAAAAACCATCTGATGCAGCTCTCAGGTCTGAGGGTGGTCTAAGAGATGTTCTGTTGGTTCAAGTCACTTGTAGGAATCTTCTTCTGTACCAAAATTCTCCTACAAAATTGTTCTTTAACACAATTTTAAATTTACTTTGCCAATAGCCAGATCAAATAATGAAAGTTAGTTCAAACCTTATGTCTCTGCTATTGTTTTAACAATCTGGCTAGCAGCTTCTGTGGGGCTGTAAGATTCACCCACAGCCAGCACCCAGAAAGCTGCCAGCACCCACCAAAGCACAGGTTCTTTTGATCTGCCTTAATAAGGTAAGCAAGGTGAAGGGCTTGGCAAGCTTACTTTAATTCAGCACACAAGTATCATTCACTTAGTTCAGGGGAAAAAGCCAGCACACTGAACTTCAGAGCAAAATACAAACAAATTACGAACATCAACAGACAGACCCAATACAATTCATAGTTACCAACATCTGGGTTCAGTCTGGGAGCTCAGAACAAGGGCTGGCCCAGAGTCACGCGCCACCACTGCTGTGGCAAGGAGCTCCAAAAAAGAGGAGGCCAACCCCTGGTTTTTGTATCTTTGTCAGCGTCAGGGGTGAGTCATACATGTGCCTCACCCACGTGACCTAAAATTGTCACAAAGAGGTGGACTTAACCCAAGTGGTCTAAGAGCCTCTGCTGTCCCAGACATAGCCCCACCTTGGGCCCCACCTTAGTTGCCAATCCACACCCACATAGGTTTTACACCTAATAGGGGTTTGGGCCTGGGGCTCAGCACTTAGTAACATTCAATGAAATAGCTGAATTACTCAAAGCAAACAAAAGCCAAACTCTTCAAAGGCACTTGTTGAACTAAGTGCTAAGGAGCCCATTTTGCTTACCAACAAATTTTACCAACACAATTTGAAATTTACTTTGCCAATAACCAGATCATATAATGAAAGTTAGTTCAAATCTTATGTCTCTGCTATTAGAAAATCAAATTTGGAATCTTACAGACCAAGGAATTTACCTTTTTTAGGCTGACCAATTGCCATGTTGATGTAGCTAAGAAACTCAGATACAAAATGAAAATGAGAACCTAATTTTTGTGCTTGGAACTGTTCATTCCCTTTTTCAGAGGATGAGATTCTGCTAAGGAATTAAAACTATGATAGTATTGATAAGAAGATGGACTCTAATACAAGAAAAGAAATTAACCCAAAAGATGCCATATTAACTACAACTGTAACAAAAGGATCCAAGATTACATATATATCTGCATATGAATATGCATATACAAGTGTATATATGTGTATGCATGCATATGTGTCTATATGTATATGCACTGTATGTATATGTATATATACACATATATGTATGCATATGTGTATATATGTATATTTTATATATAATAATACAATAAGATGCAATAGTGATAATAATTATAATGTATAGGTACAATCTATTATAACAGTCATATATAATATGCTGTACTAGATTATAATTTTATATTCATATACATACATATTTATATAAATTGCTATTTATACACACAATATCATACATGCAAACATGCATGCATGTGTATACCTGTAATATATACATACACACATATACACATACATATGCATGTGCATATGTGTGTTTATGCATATATGCACTAAGGTTAAATGCTTAATTTCTTCTATACCAAATAACTCAAATTTTGTACTGCATATTAGTATAGTAACTCAGATGTTTTTCATCATTAGTTCAGAAGTAGTTCAACATTAACCCAAAAGATAAATATCAAATAGTGTATTCATACTGATCACACAATATGATTATAGAATTTGCCTAAAAGAATAATTAGGGACATAGCTACACAATAAGGGAATAATACTTCCCTAACTTCATATGAGTTCCAGGCAAAAGTTATATAGACTGCCAATTATATTGAGCCATGCTTAACGTCAGCCATCTGGGTATAGAGTTAATGGAATATAAGATCTTCTCCATCCATTAATAGCTCTATGTGACCACGTTTCCCTTTTTTCCTTGGAATGGGGCTGTGTTCCCAGGTCTAATGGTAAACAGGTATTTAAATCATGGATTTCTTGCTGCTTTGAGCTCTGGCCAAGTTCACAGCTGTGATACATGCCTAGTCACAGCCCACTGGGGGAGGAAGCTTGCTAAGGGGAAGCTTGCTTATGGGGCCACTTCCTTGCAGGAAGGCTTTCATACCTTTTGGTACTAAGCTAATTAGGCACTGAGTCAGGAGGGTTGTGATGCCTCCTGGATCTGAGAAGAGTATAGATAGTCTGAGGTTGAAATTTTGGTTTGGAAGCTTGCTCATGAGAAGGACCTTTTGATTCCCTGGACATGATTCTGAGCAGCTATAATGGCAACAAAGTGTGACTTTTTGTTTTCTTTTGTTTTGGAGTCCTTCTTCTTAGGACTAAGACAATCAAGTGCCTTTGACTGAGTCTTGCCTTTGTTTATAGGAAGGCCCATACCCTTTTGCTAATCAGGCCTTGGGAGTTGTGAAGACCTTGAGAGGTATGAAACATTTGAGAGACGTGAAGCTCTTAGGCCCTGAAAAAGGCTATATATGTATTCTAAGGGTAGCCATTAAGCCAGGACTCTTAGAATTGTAGGAAGAGGAGTTTTGCTTGGGTGCTTACTCATGGGAAGAATGTTCCTGTGATTTGGCCAGATGAGACTCGGTAGCTCTTAAGGAGCCCCCCAGCTTTGAAAAACCCGAATGTTGGTGCTTCTCTCTTGTAACTATGTATGTAATACCTTGGTCAGGTAGCTAGAAGCCCTGTGTGTTGATTAGTGTTTATTTGCTCTGTTTGTGTAATTTCTGCTTTTAATTTCTATTTGTGTTTCCTCTAAAGTTCAGGGTGCTGATTTTTTTCCCCAAACTAAGTGAATGACATATGTAAGTATAATTAAAGTAAGATTATTGAACCCTTCAAATTGCTTTCTTTAGAAAAGCAGATCAAAGAACCTGTGCTAGCAGCCCTCCAATGTGCTGGTGTTATTGGCCTTATGCCTCCACAGAAACTGCAAGCAGCATTGTTGTTACAGTAGCCTTTTGTTAAGCATCCTCCCAACTACTCAGATGTAACGGTGCTTCCACTGGCATATGTAAGTGGTTATATTACTTGGATCAGACAGTTGGAGCCCTGTCTGTTATTCTTTGTGCTAATTTCTCTGCTTGTATTTTCTCCACATTCAAGGGGCTGACATTTCCTCTGAACAAGAGAATGTAATTAAAGTAAGATTTTTGACCCCCTTAAAGTTGCCTTTCCTTTAAAAAAAAAAAAGCTGATGAAAGAACCCGTGGCAGCAAGGCATCATGGGTATGCCAGGATAGAAATTGTAGAAATTATTTATGCATAAACAATGAACTGGACTAGTATTGGATAACTAGAAAGAAATGGAATATTTTGAATCTTGAAAATTGCATAATATTGCTTAAAACAATGATCCATACTTTTTAACATCAATATTCTGTACATCTACAAATTTTTGAATGTCATGGTCTTTGAAGAATTAATGTTGAAAATCTTCAAATTAGTAAATTATGAACACTACTTCCATGATTTAAGTGTAAACTATATTAAAAGTCAGGAAAACAGGAAAATCATAATATACAGTATTGGTACCAAATTAGTACCACATACCATCTGTCTCAATTACCCTATCAGAGAATTTTTGCTCAATTTCTCAGGAAAAAAAATGTGTATTTGTCTGATGACTGGGAAATTTCTATTGAGTCAAAACAAAATGTATCAGTGCTTTTAAATTTTAAAAAACGTGTTTGAGATGCTTTTTATGTGAGATGCTAAGAGTGTTATATTTCAAAATAGATTTCAAATCTGAATCCTTATTTCACAGGTTTTGTTTGTCAACTAACATATTACATTAGTATTCTTAGTCACACAATTGTCTGCATTTTGTCAAAATATTAGAGAACTTGATACATTGACAAAATAGTTTCCAAATATGTATTATTTTTCTTTATGACATTATGTGGAAACAACTCTATTGGTTCAATGCATGTTAGGTACAAATCATTTTTTAAGTTCTTTTCTGCCGCAATTCAAAATTTAGACTTTGGTCTCAGTCACCTGTTTATCTTGTAAAAGAAAGCTTAGTGAAATGGAAAAAGGCTTCTGTGGAGGACGCTAACCTTAGCTGGAATGTTAAACCTGTATCAGAGATCTGCCCGTTTACTACTTGGAAGACCTCAAAAATTATCTACCTTCTTTGGGTCTTACCCTCCCCAAATGTAAAATAAAGGCATTGACAAGATGACCCCTAAGATTCTTCCAGCTCTTATTCTGTGGTCTTGTCATCTTCTCTTCATCTTGGGCTATACGGTAGAGAGTTTTACAGTTTTCATAATTCTTTCTCACATACTATCTCATTGGATCCCCAAAACAAACCACTAAGAAAGAAAAGGCAACTATTATTATCTTGATTTTAAATTTGAAGAAATTGAATCACAGTATAGTATAGGTCCTTGGGATACTTTAACAGCGCTTCATTAGGTGTATGAAGGTGGACCTTTAGCGGGCAGATCCTACTTTTTCCCTTAGTCTCAAGGTAGCATTTGGAGATTAGGGGTTAATTTTATATTACTATATCTTTCAAGTCCTCTAATAATATCCTTCCCAATCCCCATGGCTATGAGAAGTTAACAATTAGTCATCCATAATTTTAGATAAATGGTATTTCTATGGAAGACATCTTCCTGAATACAAATCCAGCCTCAGACACCAGCTGTGTGACCCATGGCATGTCATTCAACCCTGTCTGCCTCAGTTCCTCACTTGTAAAATGAGCTGGGGAAGGAAATGGCAAACAAACAAGAAAACTTCATATGGAGTTATAAAGAGTTCGACAGAACTGAAATGACTCAACAACAAGAACAGTTTCTAAGGTGGTGTGGTAAAAAAATAACACAACTGGTAAAAATTATTCCCCCTAAATATCCATCACACTTTCCCACAAGTACATATAATATACAGGTTAAAGTGGACTCAAGCTTCAAGTATACAGGTAGCAAAATGATAACTCACACTTGTTTGGAAATCTTTTATTTTTTTGATGGAATCCACAAGGTCTTCCTCTTAAGTATATGTAATAACAATGCTATTTGCTACTACTGTGGCAATGTAAGACCAACAACACCAGCACACAGGAGGGCTGCTAGCACAGTATCTTTTTTATTTTTATTCTTTTTTTAACCAGAGAAAAGAAATATAAACTTTTATTTTTTTTTCCTTTTAACACAACACACTCTTCCAGAACAGATTTGAAATACAGACACAATATCATACCAGCAAAAAAGATAAGCTGGAAACTGGATATAAGAAAGAACTATACCTGTTCTGAAAAGACAGAATGAGAGGAAAGAGGGTGGGGAAGCAGGGAAATAAAAGGGTTAACCAGGGCAACATTGACCAAGGACCTGACTGTCTTCTATGGAGCAGAAATGTACCTGGCAACTCATTTCCCATCCACCACCGTAGGTATAGAATTCTGTAGGGACTAGGGGAGAGAAAAGAGTCACATGAAGACTAGTAGTACAAAACATTGAAGCCATGTGATGCTGGAAAAATGGGAAACCTTGGCGAGCCCCAGGTAGCTGAGACAGAGCTGTCCATCATTTGGTTTGTTTGTCATTCTTGGGGACTGGAGGCATTACAGAACCATATGGATTGCATCTCCTCACACTACTGACATAAAAGACAGCTGAGGGAGCCCCCAAATTAACACTAGGTGGTTCTATGTTAAATGGCTAAAAATGGGAGCAGAACCCGGGTGGTGTCTTCAAGGAACCACTTTATGCTGGGCCCAGGAAAGGAGCCAATACTGTTATAAGCTGACTTTGCCAGAGAGATCAAGGGCTGGGGTGGCGCTAGTTCTACCTCAGGAATGTTTCCCCAAGGAGAGATGATGAGTGGGTACCCAGGAGGGCTGGGAACTGAAAATCATCATGGAGCATCTTTCTGAGGAAAGAGAAGGAAGAATTTGGAATTAAGGAGTTTGTCTAGATTCTGCTCCCAAATGGCCCTGTCCTGTCAAGTCTTACTACCAAGGGAACTCATTTTCATGGGATGGGGGGGAACAGCATAGAGGAAAGGAGGGTTGTTTTTTTTCAAAGGGAAATTCTAGACCTGCTGGATTTTCCTGCCTCCCCAGACCCATACTTTAGGCCTGCACCTCAGGGACTTCTGCCCGGGTTCTGTAGGGAACACAGGACACCTAGCATGCTCCTGTGGTCAGGAGCAGATGAGGCTGGCTGAAGAGCCAGCTCTACTGTAACAGCAGGGAGACTGGAGGACAGGAGACATGTGGCACTCTCTGAGAGGCCTCAAAGAAATACAAAAACAGGAAAAGGAAAGAATGGGAGCTGAGGAGGCCACAGCAGGGGCTCTGGGGCTTCTACTGGCTCCCATCAGGGTCTGAGGTGTGATTTTTCATCCTCACAGCCTCCTCTGTGTCTGTGCTCTCCTTGGCGTTGTCAGCATCCCTTAGCCTAGGGGCTCGGGGCTTGGGGCTTGGGGCTCGGAGCTCTCTTTGCCCCAGGATTCCCATTGGACCTCTGCTGCTACACTGGAGGATTTCTAAGGAAAGCAACTTTAAGGGGTCTACAATCTCACTTTAATTAAACCTACATATATCATCCACTTAGTTCAGGGGGAAAAGTCAGCACCCTGAACTTTAGAGCAAATACAAATGGAAATTCTAAACAGAGAAAATAACATAAGTCAACAGAGAAGTTTCTGTCTGATCATAGCAATACATACATAGTTACCAGAGAGAGAAGCACCAACATTTGGATTTTCAAAGCTGGGGGGGGGGGGCTCATTAATGGCTACCCAGAGTATTCACACAACATTCTTCCAATGAATGAGCACCCAAAGCAAAATATCACCGCCTGCAGTTCTGAGAGTTCTAGTTTAATGGCTGCCCTCAGAGTATAAATATATCCTTTTTCAGGGCCCAAAGTCTTCACACCTCTCAAGGGCTTCACACCTCTCCTGACCTAATTAGCAAAAAAGGTGTGGGCCTTCCTATGAACAAAGGCTAGACTCAATCAAAGGCACTTGATTGTCTTATTGATGTGAAGGACTCCAAAAAAAATCAGTAAAAACTTCCACTTTGCCCTTACGGTATATTAATAGCAGTTTATACTGGAATCCTTATAGAGGCTTAAAAGTTCCTTTTCTCATTCCATCCAGGAAGTATGTACCTATAAGTATAAATATCAATGCTAAATGCTACTATCTTAGTGACACTGCTTGGATGCTAATGAAAATGCCCAAATCTTCTGGTCTTCTGAAGTTCGTAAGGATCTCCTCCAAGTCATGTCAAGTAAACAAATATTCATTATGTACTTAGTATGTGCTAAGTACTGAGTTAAGAACAGAAGACACCCCCCCCCCCAAAAAAAAACTTAACTGCTATCATTTTAATGGGTTGGACAACATGCAAGCAAAATATATACAAGATAAATTCGAGAAAATTTCAGAAGGTTAACACTGAATTAAGGAGGACTAGGAAAGAATGTGAGACTGTTGATAACATTTACAAGAAACCTAGGAAGTAAATTGGTGAAGATAAAGAAGCTTGGAGGACAGTAAGAAGTGGAAGAAAGAACTAAGGCTAAGATACTCCCATGCACCTTTCACAGTGATTCCTTCTGAGAACCCTGAGTGGAAGACTTTTATCACTGTTGTTAAACACTGCAATCTCCTATTACAAATTAGATAGCCAGTTTTTTTCATGTCCCTCAGAATATAAACCAAATCCCTCAGTTAATTGGAACAAAAGTCATGTCACACCTAGGGAAGTGTCCAAGCCTTGTTCAATAAATCAACAAATACTTATTTGGGAACCTGATATTTGCTAAGATTTATTGTAACCATAAAAGATGCATTAAGGAAAAAAATCCCTAATTCCAATGAGCTTACATTCTTATGGGGCAGATACCAAGTATATATTATATACTGATGCATGCAGACATGCAAATGTTTATATGATAAATTTAATAAACAGAAATAAATAGGGTTTAGTTAAATAGATTTTTTTTGGATGGAGGGCTTCTGCAGTTGGGATGAGGAAAGGCTTTGTGTTCATGATGATTTGTGAGCTATTATCTTTTAAAAAAAGAAAATCTTGGTAATGTGGAAATAAGGAAAGATAGTATTCTAGGGACTAGAAATCTAAGCACAAGGCTTGTAGATGGAAGTGGATCAACATTTGTAAAGAAAAGATGGAAGAACAATTTTGTAAGATGTCAGAGATTGGGAGGGAGCGTAATATCCAATGTGGCCAAAAGAGATAGACTGGGACTAACCTTTATAGGACTTCAAAAACTAATAAAGGAGTTTATATTTTATCCTATAAGCAATAAAATCCACTGAAGTGGTTCAATTGGAGAGTCACAGGGTAAGATTTGCACTTAAAGGGAAATTGCTTTGGCAATAAGATATGGAATGGATGGAAATGGAAGAAAGACTATGAAAAAGGAAGTCAGAAAAATACTGTGGCTTTCATCCAGGCAAAGGATGCTGAAGGCCTCAATGAAACAGTGTGAATGGAGAGCAAAAGATTGGTTGTAGCAGTTGTTTAGAAGGAGAATTGGCAAGAAGGAAATTTACTTAAATGTTAGATATGGGAGAGTGAGACCATGATAATTTAGAAATTATGAATTTGAGAATTTGTAGGGTGGATTGTACCTTTGAAAGAGAGATTGGAAGAGAGGAAGGTATTGGTGAAAAGACTATGAGTTGGGGGGGGGGGTGGAGCCAGAATGGTGTACTGAAAGCAGGAACATACCCAAGCTCTCTCACAAATTCTTTCAAATACCTCTTAAAAAGTGATTGTGAACAAATTTGCAAGCGGTAGAACCCACTAGAAGATAGAATGTGGCAAATTTCCAGCCCAGGAGAGTCTGGAAAGTCAACAGGAAGGATCTGTTGCACTAGGCTAGGAGAGTGCTGAGCACACAGAACTACACCAAATCACAACTGAGCAGGGGCAGGCCTAGCAGGCTGAATTCGCCAGCTTCAGTGGTGATCCCTAGGCCTCTCAGTGCAAGATAGGAGTCTCTTGGAGCTAAGTGAGAAAGAAGCCCAGGGCCTGCAGCAGCAGCAGCAACTGCTGCTCCTAGGGCTATCAGGTCACAGTCTAAAGGTTTGATACTCACCTTCTTGAACTTCTGGGAGCCATGATAACAGAGTAAACTGTAAGGGCTCTCATTCCTCCCTTGCTGACCTTGAATAACTCAGAAAATACTGCCATAGGAAAAATCTTGGGATAGAGGAACCAGAAGTAGGGGTTCAGCAGTCTTTTAGCCAAGGAAGCTAGGGAGAAAGCCCCCTCTTCAGGTTGTGGAAGGAGATTGGTATAGGAAGGGAGGCATTCCAGCAAGCCCCACCTTAGCAGACCAGCAGGAGTTCCTGAATCCCAGGGGGGGTGGAGCCAGCAAGTGCCAACTTTGGAACCTTAGATATGCCTTTGAACAGCCAGGGGAACTGGCAGACACCAACTTAGACCTCCGACTGAGGCCACCTCTACTACAGCACAGCCCTAGGTAAAGAGAAGACTTCCAGAAGCCAGACCCTCCCCCACACCTCATACTGTGAGTTTCAATGTAACCCTGGGGAAATTCAGAAAGACTTCATCATCTTCGACCTTGGCACACACCAGCCAACTCCAGTTCAGCACCAGGAGAGCTGCAGCAGTTTCTACCTGACAAAACCAGAGGCCACATCACACAAAACCAGAGGCCACATCACACAAAGCTAATAATAAGGCCCCTAGTTCCCAGCACAAGAAGGTTGGGAAAGAGCCTCCTGTGCCCCAAAAGCGGAGATTCACTTTAAAAGCCCGGACAAAGGAAATCACCATGAAGAAGCAGACTAGAAAAGAGAAAAAAAAGTAAAGACCATAGAATCTTCCAATAGAGACAGTGAAGATCAAAATACAAATTCAGAAGAGGACAGCATTGACACTATACCCACATCTGAGGTCTCAAAAGGGAATATGATCTGGTCTCAAGCCCAAAAAGCAGTCCTGGAAGAGCTCAAGGAGGATTTTAAAAGACAACTTGGAAGTGTAAAAGATCAATTTCAGAACCTATTGGGGGAAAATAACTCCTTAAAAAGTAAAATTGGCCAAATGGAAAGAGAGATGCAGAAGCTACTTGAAGAAAACAATTTGTTAAAAATTAAAATTGGGCAAGTAGAAGCTAATGACGCTATGAGGCATCAAGAATCAGTCAAACAAAATCTAAAGAATGAAAAATAGAAGAAAATGTAAAATATTGGAAAAAAAATTGACCTGGAAAATAGATCCAGGAGAGATAATCAAAGAATTATTGGTCTACCAGAAAGCTATGATGAAAAAAAGAGTCTGGATTGTATTTTCCAAGAAATCATCAAGTAAAATGTCCCAAGGTCCTAAAATCAAAGGGCAAAATACTTATTGAAAGAATCCATTGATCACACCCTAAAACAGATCCTAAATTGAAAATTCCAAGGAAGATTGTAACCAAATTACAGAATTATCAGGTCAAGAAGAAAATATTAAAATCATCCAGAAAGAAACAATTGAGATTATCACTGAACTACTCTCAGGATCACACAGAACCTTGTGGCTTCTACATTAAAAGACTGGAGGGATTGGAATATGATACTTTGAAAGGCAAAGGAGCTTGGATTACAACCAAGGATCAACTATCCAGAAAAATAAGAATAAGAATAGGGGCAGAGCCAAGATGGCCGCATGAAAACAGCATCTTACCAGAGCTCTCTCACAAGTTCTGTCAGATTCCTATACAAAAGTGAATTTGAGCAGATTTGAGAGAGTTAGAAACTGCAAGAAGTCTGAGTGGGACAAATTTCCCAGCCAGGAGAGT
This sequence comes from Phalanger gymnotis, assembly GCA_028646595.1. Taxonomy (NCBI): domain Eukaryota; kingdom Metazoa; phylum Chordata; class Mammalia; order Diprotodontia; family Phalangeridae; genus Phalanger; species Phalanger gymnotis. Next base: position 187,743,769 of record CM053622.1, read on the forward strand.
CTGAAAGGCTGAAGGAACAAATTTGTAGGCTAGGAGAGTGCTTGGTGTGTGGAGCTGCTCTAGACAGAACCAAAGTGGCAGCAGCTGTCAGGGAAACCCATATGGGGCACAGGCTGGGAGAAAGTTGGGAGCCCAAAACCAGCAGAGATCCCCAGGCCTCCCAACACAGCACCGCACTCTGTGGAAGCAACGAGAGGCAGCACAATGCCACCTACCATGAGATACCATATCCTGAGGCTTACAGCCCAAAGGGTTAAAATGCTTCTTGAACTTCCAGGTGACATAATGGCCAGGCAAATGGCTCTAATGCTTCCCCTCCCCACCCAGAGAATTCCTTATGGGGAAAACAAAACAAAAAAAAAATGCTGGAATAGAGGAGACAGAATTGGGGCTTCAGTGGCCGAGTAGTGGGAGTACCTGAGTCCCAGAGGGGCAGAGCCAGCAGGGTCAACACCAGGAGCCCAGAGATACTCTTGCTCCCCCAGGGGAAGTGCCAGATCCAGTTCAACCAACAAAGAGATGAGACCATTGCTGAAGAGCAACAGTAGTGGAGAAACACCCCAGGGGAAGAGGAGATTTTGGGAAGCCAGACCCTCTCCCTCACACCACAGGAAACTGAAGGCTATAATTCACAAAGCCAACAATGAGACTCACAATCCCCAGAATAAGAAAGCTGGGACAGTGAGCCTTGAGCCCCAAAAGCAGAAATTTATTTTAAAGCCAGGAAAAGGCAAACCAAAATTAAGAACACAAAAATACTGAGGACCATTGATTTTTTTTTTTTATGGAGACAGGCAAGATCAAAATACCAATTTGGAAGAGGATAACAATGACACTGTATCCACATCTGATACCTGAAAAGGTAATGTGAACTGGTCTCCAGCCCAAAAAGTGTTACTGGAAGAGCTAAAGGAGGATTTTAAAAACCAAATTAGGGAGGTAAAAGAAA
>CM053622.1:187745217-187825495 GCA_028646595.1 Phalanger gymnotis
GCCTGGATGCTCTCTCTCCTCTTCTCCAACTACTGACCTCCCTTCATTCCTTCAAGTCAAATCTCAATTTTTACTCCAAACCTTCCCTCTTAATTTCATTTATCAAGTGCCTACTGTGTACCAAGTACTGGGGATAGAAAGAAAGGCAAAAGACAAGCCTTGACTTAAAGGAGCTCCCAGTCTGATGGGGACAAATTATGCAAATAACTATGTCAAGCCAATCTGTATAGATAAGAGAAATTAGAGATAGTTATCATTTCCTATTTATCCTACATAGAGCTTGTTGGTGCTTATTTGTTTGCATATTATCTCCCCCATTGGATTTTGGGTTTCTCAAGTGCAGAAATTGGCTTTTGCCTTTCTTCAGATATTCAGGACTTGGTACAGTGCCTGGAATATATGAGGTACTTAATATATACTTACTGACTAAGTTTCTAAGGTGTATTATATCAATCCCTACACTTACCGATCTTGGGTGTCATTTTTTAGAATCCAAGTCCACTAAGTTTCTAGATCTCTCTCCTACTATAAGGTTAGGGTTTTAGAAATCTGGGTGTCTAAGACTCAATGGTGCCAAGTTTCTCCAATAAGATTTCCAGGTCACTCTGAGACTGGTTCTAAGTTTATAGGCTTCTCTGTTCTGGTGGATATTTGGAGTTATAGGTCTCTAGGCCTAGGCTTTTACTGCTCTAGGTCTACAGATCTGGGCCTTGAGGCCTCCAAGTCTCTAGATTTCTACTTCCAACTCTTTCTCTAGCTTGGTACACCCTTCTTAAGTTTCTGTATCTCTAAGGCTCATTAGATTTCCAGGTTTCCCAGTTTCAGGTTATAATCATCTAGGGTTCTCCAAACTTCTATATCTCTAACACTCTCAGCCTTGGTCCATAGAACTCTGGGTCTCTTAAGTTTTCTCTAGAGTACCAGGCGTCAAAGTCATTCAAAATTTGAGTCCAATAGGACACATGGAATAGACCTCACATTTAAGGCTGCTAAGTTTCAATGGATATATCTTACTTTTTCTAGACCTCTAGTTCTGAGTGACTAATATTCTAGGTCTCCAGGGAGCAAGAATCAAGGCTATAGAACCTAAGTCTTTTTATTTAAAGCTCATAATCTCTCAGTTTGAAGCTCCATATCTTTGAGTTTAGGTTCCCTTTCTTTAAGTCTCTGGTATTGTAACTACCTTGATCTGTAAGGTTCAGTACATGGGCCACTATTTCATCTTGAATGTTTTCAGGTTACCTGATCTTAGGCTCTAGATCTGTTCCTAGGTTTGCACATTTCTAAGGACACCATGTTTCTAGGTCACTAGGATAACCAACTGTTGCAACAATCCAGCTAGCAGCTGCTGTGGGCCGGGGGGTGGGGTCGGCACAGTGTAAAATCAATAACCACCAGCTCACAGAACACTGCAAAAGCCCAGGTTCTTTTGATCTGCTTTACTAAGGAAAGAAATATTAAGGGGTTAACAAGCTTACTTTAACTCAGCATACAAATACCATTCATTTAGTTCAGGGGAAAAAGCCAGTACCCTGAACTTCGGAGCAAATACAAACAAATTATGAACATTGACAGACAGACCAATTACAATTCATAGTTACCAACATCTAGGTTCAGCCCGGGAGCTCATAACAAGGGCTGGTCCAGAGTTACACTCAACACCACTGCTGTGGGTCAGAGCTCTGAAAAAAAGAAAGCCAACCCATAGTTTTGTATCTTTTTCAGTGTCAAGGGTGAGTCACACATACTACTCACCGACGTGACATACAATTGTCACAAAGATGCGACTTAAACCCATGTGGTCTAAAAGCCTCAGATGTCACAAACATGTCACTCAAACCCATGCAAACTAGGCTTTCCCTTGAGGCAAGAAGGTTGTCTAGGACTCCTAATTTAATCAAGGAAATAAAGGCCAAACTCTTCAAGGGCACTTGGTTGAACTAAGTACTTAAAGCCCAGTTTGATTGCCAACAAAGCAGCTTAGGTTTTTAGGGCTTTATGTCCATTAAAAATATTTTCTAATTCAATAGACCTCTACTTCTAGGTCTTTACTTCCTTGGGTGCCTAGGTCTAGTGCTATAGGTCCTTTTTAGCTTAGGCATTCTGGGTAAAACAGTTAGTCAGCAGTAGAATATGGTTCATGTTTTTACTGTCTCCTTCCAAAGACAAAAATTCAGTCTTGCTCAAGGGTCTTCCTTTGGATAATGCATGAATAAGCTGCACACATATTTTAGGCATGGCACTTTTTACATGGCTCCAAAATCTGGTTCCAAATGATCTTTTTAGACTGACGCACAGTAGGGGGAAAAGAAGGGAATATTTATCTAGTGCCTACTATGTGCCAGGTACTGTGCTAAATGCTTTGTAAATATGACCTCATTTGGTCCTACCAAAAACCCTAGGAAGTAGGTACTACTATTATCTCTGTTTTACAGTTGAGGAAACTGAGGCAAACAGAAATTAAGTAACTTGTTCAGGTTGACCAGCTAATAAGTGTCTGGTGATGCATTTGAACTAAAGTCTTCTTAACTCCAGGCACAGTGCTCTGTGCACTGTGCTGCCCCTTAGCCACCTCATGCCTCCATGGTAGTCCCTATCATTCACTCTGTGCTTGGACCAAATTGACCTAACTTGCTAGTCCCCATAACTTTTGTGTTCGACTTGCAAACCTTTGCATGGGGTACTCACTAGGCTTATCTCCCTCCTCACCTCTGCCTAGTGGAATCCCAATTTCTTTTAAAACACAGCTTAGGTGATAGTTCCTACAGGAGGCCTTTCCTCATCCTATCTCCCTGAAATGGCTCAGTATCTGTATACATTCTGTGCCTGCTTATGTGCTCCCCCCCATCCTCTTTTCAACTGTCACATTTATCTTTCTAGTGTGTGACTATGTCATTCTCCCAATTCAGTAAACTTCAGTGTGGCTCCCTATCTCCTCAAGGATTACAAGTAAAACCTTCTGGCAATCTAGATTTCTTCTACTTTTCCTTACTTGCCCCCACTTACTCGGCAATACAGTGACACTCCATTTTTGGTAATGCCAATGCCTTCTCTCAGTGACTATTTCTAATTTCTCTTGTCTATACAGATTGGCTTGACATAGTCATTTGCATAATTTGTCCACATCAGACTGGGAGCTCCTTTAAGTCAAGGCTTGTCTTTTGCCTTTCTTTCTATCCCCGGTACTTGGTACACAGTAGGCACTTGATAAATGATTGCTACTTTGACTCGATGATATTTCCCCTTTCACCTAGATTGGGAGCATTTTGCCAGCTTAAGCTGTGGCAAATTGTTTTTCTCTTTTTAATTCCTGGATTCTCCTGGTGCTGGTATGAATTTTAGTTTTTGCGAAGAGTAAAAAACCATTGTCTGTTGATTGTTAGGGAGACAGTGGATGTGTAGCACATCTGTAACAGGTGATGAAAGACTATCCAAGTCATATGGCATGACAAAGCCATTTTCTTTTATAGAGCCTTCTTACAAGGGAATCATCAGACAATAAATCCAATAAGATTTATGTGAAAGAAAGTCTAGTCTAAATTGTTTTAAGCTGGATTGGTCATGAGGAGGCAGCCCCCAGACTGTTCTGCTAACCACTTTCCTGTCCATCATAGACCCATTTCCATCTCTGGCTTTGACTGAAGATTTCTGGGCCCGGCCCCACTAGAGGGCAAGTTGTTGTGGGGGGGGGGGCCCTGGGTCATGGCCCGCAGTGGCCTCCACCCCTCCCCAGCCCCACCCTTTCTGCTTCTCTAGTGTTTTTAATAGGAATAGGGGTTGTATTTTTTTTCAAATGCTTTTCTGCATCTATTGAGATATTCATATGATTTCTGTTAGTTTTGTCATTAATATTGTGAATTATGCTGATAGTTTTCCTAATGTTGAACCAGGCCTGCATTCCTGGTAAAAATCCTAGCTGCTCATAGTATATTATCCTTGAGATAAGGAGATAAGTTACTGTAATATCTTTGCTAATATTTTATTTAAAATTTTTGCTTCTATTTTCATTAGGGAAATTGTTCTATAATTCTCTTTCTCTGTTTTGGGTCTTCTGGGTTTAGGTATCAGCACTATATTAATATCATAAAAAGAATTTGGTAGGACTCCTTCTCCTATTTTCCCAAATAGTTTATGTAGTATTAAAAATAATTACTCTTTAAATGTTTGATAGAATTCCTTTGTAAATCTATCTGGCCCTGGAGATTTTTTCTTAGGGAGTTTGTTGATGGCTTGTTCTATTTCTTTTTTTCTGAAATAGGGTTATTTAAATATTTTATTTCCTCTTCCATTATTCTGGGAAATTTATATTTTTGTAAATATTCATCCATTTCACTAAGATTGCAATATTTATTGACATACAGTTGTGCAAAATAGTTCTTAATTACTGTTATGATTCCCTCTTCATTGGTGGTGAATTCAACCTTTTCATTTTTGATGCTAGTAATTTGGTTTTCTTCTTCCATTTTTTAAATCAAATTAGCCAGTAATTCATCTACTTTATTGTTTTCGCCAAGAAACCAGCTCTTAGTTTTATTTATTAGTTCAATAGTTTAATTTAAATTTTATTAATCTCTCTTTTGTTTTTCAGAATCTCTAATTGGATATTTTAATTGGGATTTTTAATTTGTTCTTTTTTTTGCCTTTTTAGTTGCATGCCAAATTCATTGATCTCGTCTTTCTCTATTTTGTGCATGTAAGCATTTAGAGATACAAAACTTCCCCTAAGAACTGCTTTTGCTGTATCACATAAGTTTTGGTATGTTGTCTCATTATTGTCATTCTCTTTAATGAAGTTATTGATTGTTTCTATGATTTGTGTTTGACCTATTCATTCCTTAGGATTAGATTATTTCATTTCCAATTAATTTTTAGCCTATTTTTCCATGTCCCTTTATTACCTGTAATTTTTATTGTATCATGATCTGAAAATGATCCATTTAATATTTCTGCCCTTCTTCACTGGATTGTGAGATTTTTATGCCTTAATACATGGTCAAAATTTATGTAAGTGCTATGTACCACTGATAAAAAGGTATATTCCTTTCTATCCCCATTCAACTTTTCTTGAGAGGTCTACCATATCTAATATTTCTAAAATTCTATTTATCCCCTTAACTTCTCTCTTGTTTATTTTGTGGTAAGATTTATCTAGTTCTGGCAGGGGAAGGTTGAGGTCCCCCACTAGTATAGTTTTGTTATTTACTTCTTCCTGCAACTTCCTTATCTTCTATAAGAATATGGATGCTATGCCACTTGGAGCATATATGTTTATTAATGCTATTGCTTTACGGTCTATGGCACCTTTTAGCAGGATGTAGTTTCCTTCCTTATGTCTTTTAAATAGATCTATTTTTGCTTTTGCTTCATCTGAGATCAGGATCGCTACCCCTGCTTTTTTTTCTTTTTACTTCAGCTGAACCATAATGTATTTTGCTCCAGCCTTTTGCCTTTACTCTGTGTGTATCCATCTGTTTTAAATGTGTTTTTTTGCAAACAACATATTGTAGGATTATAATTCTTAGTGCACTTTGCTATTCACTTCCATTTTATGGTAGAGTTCATTTCATTTACGTTCAAAGTTATGACAACTATCTGTGTTTCTCTCCATCCAGTTTATCCCTCTGCCTGCATATTTATGCTTTTTTCTCTCCTTTCTCCCTTTCCTTCCTTGCTAGTCTTACTTTGGACCACCACCACCCTCAGTCTGCCCTCTCTTCTATCAGCTCCCTCCCTTTTCTTTCCCTTTACCCTTACTACTTCTGCCTTCCTTTCTATCTACCCCTTACCTTTTCTTTCCCCTTTCCTCTCCTACTTTGCATATGGTAAGTTAGATTTCTATGAGTAACTATATTATTCCCTCTTTAAGCCAAATCTGACGATAGGTTCAAACAATGCTCATCTCCTTCCCTTCTTTCCCTCTAATGCAATAGGTTTTTGTGCCTTCTCATATGGTGCAATTTACCCTTATTTGCCTCCGCCTTTCCTCTTCTCCTAGTACAATCCCCTTTCACCACTTAATGATATTTTGGTCATCGTATCAAAATCACCTATACCTATGCTCGCTGTCTATGTACACCCCTTTAAAATGGCATAACAACAATACAGTTCTCAAGAGTTACGACATACATCTTCCCTTTTAAGGCTGCAAACACTTTGCCCTTATTAATAACATGTTTTGTTGTTGTTTTTCTTTCCTGTTTACCTTTTTATGCCTCTCTTGAACCTTGAAATTTTCTGTTGGGCTCTGGTCTTTTCATCAGGAAGGTTTGGAAGTTCCCTATTTCACTGAATGACCATCTCCTCCCTTAAAAAATTATGCTCAGTTTTGCTGGGTAGTTAATCTTTGGTTGTAATCCAAGATACTTTGCCTTACAGAATATTGTATTTCATGCTCTCTGATCTTTTGATGTAGAATCTGCAAGTTCTTATGTAATCCTGACTGTGGTTCCATGATAGCTAAATTGTTTCTTTCTGGCTCTTGCAGTATTTTCTCTTTGACTTGGTAATTTTGAAATTTGGCTACAATATTCCTTGGAACTTTCATTTTGGGACCTCTTTTAGGGGATGATTGGTACATTCTTTTGATGACAATTTTGCCCTCTGGTTCTATGACCTCAGGGCAGTTTTTTTCTTGATGATGTCTGGAAAGATTCTCTACAGGCTCTTTTTTTGTCATGGTTTTCGAGTATAACACTAATTTTTAAATTGTCTCTCCTGGATCTATTTCCCAGGTCAGTTGTTTTACCAATGAGGTACTTTACTTTTTTCCTATTTTTTTCATTCTTTTGTTCCTTTTTGACTGATTCTTGATTTCTTATAGAGTCATTAGCTTCCACTTGTCCAATTCTAATTTTCAACGAATTGTTATATTATATTAGATTTTGTTCCTCCTTTTCAATTTGGCCCATTTTACTTTTTAAGGAGTTCTTCTCTTCAACGAGTTTTTTCCTCCTTTTCCATTTGGCCAGTTTTACTTGTTAAGGACTTGTTTTCTACAGTCACTTTTTATCTTTTATTTTACAAGCTACTGATTCTCTCTTGCACATCTCTAATTTCTATTCCCATTTTTCTTCTGCCTCTATTATTTGATGTTTAAAATCTTTCTTGAGCTCTTCTGAGAAGACTTTTGGTGCTTGGGAACACTTCATATTCTCTTTTGAATTTTTGGATGTGGGTATATTGAAAATGTTGTATACTTCTGAATTTTTGTCTTGATCTTCCCTGTGCCCATAATAAGAATCTATGGCCATTGTCTTTTTCTGCATTTTTGCTTGTGGTGTTGACCTAATTAATGTCTTTGAGAGTTGAGTTCTCCTGTTGGAGCAGAGAGGACCCTGATGCAGGCTTCTTATACTAGGTGCCCAGGACACGGTCACTGGCTTTTTGTGCTGGGGCCTCAGGTGCTGTGAGCTAGAGGTTGTAGGAGTCTGAAAGATTACCTGGTGCTGAGCTAGGGTCAGCAATGCTAGAACTCTAAGGGTTGTGGTGGGGAATTTGGCCACTGAGGGACACCTGCTGACCCAGGCCTTGCACTCAAATGTTTGGCTGCTGGAGAATGCCAGCCAGCCTGGAGCAGTGCCTCCTGGAGTAGTGCTGAAGCAATCTGAGATTTGGTTACTGAAGAACACCAGTGCATGTGGTCATTTTCAGAGCTGGTTTCTACCAGTTCCCTTGCCTTTGGTGCAGTGCTTGGTGGGGTGGGAGGTTCTGGTGTTAGTGCATGCCTTCTCCATCACCCTGGGGCTCAGTATCTCTCCCTGGTTCGCAGAGGTAGGGCAACCTCCTATCCTGGACTGGTCTACCTCTCCCAGAGTGAGAGGACTCTTTCCTGTTACTCTCCCAAGCTTCCTCTTTTTCTATGGCTCAGCTGTTCCAGGGCTTTTCCTGGAGTGATCTTTTCTAGACTTTCTGAAGTTAGTAAGGGAGGGTAAGAGCAACATAACTTCTTATTCCAGCATATTGATTCCCAGAAGTGGAACCCTAAAAAGTTATTTTCTTAAACACACACAAAGGAATACACATGAATAAACACTATGACAAATAGTAATTATTATTTCAACATTTTTCTTTTTTTTATATTTTAATCCTTTTAAAAATATTTATTTTTAGTTTTCAACAATCTTTTCCACAAGATTTTGAGTTACAAATTTTCTCCCCATATTTCTCTTCTGTCTTACCCCAAGATGGCATGCATTCTGATTACCCCTTCCCCTTGTCTGTCCTCCCCACTATCACCCACTCCCCCCTCTTATCCTCTTCCCTCTTACTTTCTTGAAGAGCAAGATAGATTTCTATACCCTATTGCCTGTATATCCTATTTCCCAGTTGCATGTAAAAACACAATAGAGAAAGCAAAGATTTCAATATAGGTTATATATGTGTAATTATGCAAAACATTTCCATAATAGTCATGTTGTGAAAGGTTAACTATATTTCCCTCCCTCCTAGTCCATCCCCCTCATTTATTCGATTTTCCCCTTTAACCCTGTCCCTTTTGAAAAGTGTTCACTTCTGACTACCTTCTCCTCCAATCTTCCCTCCCTTCTATGATCCTCCTCCCCTCTTATCCCCTTCCTCCATACTTTCCTGTAGGGTAAGATACTCAATTGACAGTGTATGTTATTCCCTCCTTAATCCAAATCTGATGAGAGTAAGGTTCACTCATTCCCTTTCACCTCCCTACTCTTCCCCTCCTTATAACAGCTTTTTCTTGTCCCTTTTATGGGAGATAATTTACCCCATTCTATCTCTCCCTTTCTCCTTCTCCCAATATATTCCTCTCTCATTCTTAATTTTATTTTTTACATATGATCCCTTCATATTCAATACATATTTTAGATATCATCTCTTCATATTCAATTCATTCTGTATACATACACATATACACACATATATACATATGCGTACATACATATATAATATATACATAGAGTATATATGTGTATATATATGTATGTGTATGTGTGTATGTATATATGTATATATATGCATATGTATATGCATATATATATATAGAGGCAAGGTCATATGCTTGATGGAATGCTCAAATTGGAATAAAGAAGAACTGTGTTCAAAAGTGACCACTCTCACAAATTGTGTATACCTGAGTAAGTCAATAAACCTCTATGTCTCAGTTTCATCATTTGTAAAGTAGTGAAATTAGTCCCTAATCCACAGGTCTCCTATAAATTTCAAACGCTATGAGGTATATATTATTTTAAAGCTTTAAAGTAATCTATGGTTTTCAGTTATCAATAACACTGAAAAAAATCTAAATTCTTGATGTTTTATAAAAATCCCTAAAATTTTAAGTTGCAGAGAAGTTACCAACCTGAATTAACAATGGGATTTTCCTCAACCAAGAGCTCCTTTTATCACAAATCCAATCCCTTTCCTATCCCTCTATCCACTACTTACAATGAATTCCCAAATTCTCTCCATTGAAGTTAATCTTTTATGTTAAGGTGTTGTCACATCAGAACATTTTAAAATCCAAATATTATATTTCTCAAATCTAAATTATTTTTGACTATGCCCGGGATGTCCTCTGTCATAAATTATATTCTTGGAATCATTGTGTATGCAGAAATTAAGCACATATAAATACAGGAATCAGGAAGAGGAAAATATGATGGGCAGAATTTGGGTGAAGATGAATAGAAGAATAAACAAAAGTGATATTGTCCTTAGAATATGATTACAGACATTTTGAAAATGAAATATTCTTAAGAAATGAGAAATTTGATGAAGGAATACATAAGCTATTGAAGAGTTTACATTTTTTAGTCAGGTGCTGGAAATCTGTTTGTCAAGTGGAAAACCAAAGACAAATCCATAAGTTACTTTAATGATAATTTTACTCCCCAAAGCAATGAATTACTTAGTTATTTCTGACACTGGACCTCATTATCACTAAGAAGAGGGATTTGTTTCTTAGTCAAAAAGTATTTATTTAAAAAAGAACAACTAATTTTGGGTTAAGCTGTAATGGCAAGCAAAGTGGGACTTTTTGCTTTTTTTTTTTCTTTTGGAGTGCTTCTCAGCCCTAAGGCAATCAAGTGCCTTTGATTGAGTCTTTAGTTGAACCAAGAATCTTTGATGACCTCCTTAAGTCACAAGAAAATCTAAGTCACATGGGTTTGAGTCACATGGTTATGATGCCCTCTGACCCTGAAGAAGCATGTATACATACTCAGAGGTTCACATTTTTCTTTGAGGCTCACTCATTGGAAGAGCATTCCTGTGATTTCCACAGAAAATACTCTGAGTAGCCTTTAAAGAGCCCCCTGGCTTTGAAAACCCAGATGTTGGTGCTTTTCTCTCCGGTAACTATGTATGTATTGCTATAGACAGACAGAAGCCCTGTCTGCTGATTTGTGTTATTTGCTGTATTTATATAATTTCTGCTTTTAATTTCTGTTTGTGTTTTCTCTGAAGTTCAGGCTGCTGACTTTTCCCCTGAACTAAGTGAATGATATATGTATGTTTAATTAAAGTGAGATTGTAAAGCCCTTAAAGTTGTTTTCCTTAAAAAAACAGATCAAAAACCTATTCTATGAGCCCTTCTGTGCACTGGTGTTGTTGGTCTTATACCTCCACAGCAGCTCCTAGTAACATTGTTGTTACACAGACATTGGGCCAAGAACTTGGCAAACAAAGAAAGGCAAAAACATGTCACCCTGGGGTAAAATGATGGAACCCTTGCCATTCAATGATCATTCATGGTTAAAATTTGTGATAGAAGAAAGGAAGACTGGGCATCATCATATGTACTTTAAAAAATTAAGAAAGTGAATTTCCAGCTGTGGCATGAATATGGAGCAAAATCAAGAATAAAATTCTGAAAACATGAATAGAAACAATTCCAAAGAGGAAAAAAGGGAGGGTTATCTAAAGTGTTTGCTACAGATATAAGTAAAATCATCAACAGATTTAGATTTAAAAAATATACACATGGAGAAGATAGAAGTGAAGGTATACAATGGAAGATGAAAGCAAAATTGTGCTCTAGTCCTATGAAAGGAACATCAGAAATATTAATACTGGCAAAGTACAATATATGTGACCCCACAAAAAGGATGTTCCTTTTTTATGTTTTTGTGTTTTTAGCTTTAGACAGAAGAGAAGAGCCTAATAGCAAAATCTCCATTTTGGTAGAAGAGAGAAGAATGGCAGAGAGATGGTGTCATGGTCAAAAATTGTTCCAGAAATGGTATGTTCACTTCATTACAGGCTAGATAAAGTGTAAGATCACCCATAAAGGGAAGAAAGTTTTACCCCTCATCCATTATTTGGCTTATTTTTTTTTGTCTTCCTGTGATCCACATATCAGGACAAAATAAAAATGACTCATAGGAACAAAAATCTGAAATAAAAATTTATCTAGTATGAATGCATCAAACTTCCTTCAATGAGTTTAATTCACTAAATATAGAGAAGCTGCTTCCAAAGGCATTGAAAGAAGTAGAAGTTATAACTGAGCTAACTCTTCATCATCTTTGAATTATCATGGAGAATAGGAAAGATGCAACATGGACAGAGGGAGGGAAATGTCTATAATTTCACAAAAGGGAAGAAAAAAGAAAATCTGCAAACTTTAGGCCTCTGAGGTTGATTTTTACTTCTGGAAAAAAATTCTAGAGCATTTATTATTGATGGTGGATGTTTGTGGAATTGGGAAGGCTCGATCTCCTACAATGCCAGTCATGACTGTTATGGGAAAAGAAGCTATTGAGCAGACCTGAGGTTGCCTGAGTTAATTTGCCTCCATGGAATGATCTGGGATACAACTTTGGGCCCTTTGGGCAAAAAGGAAATAAGGCCAGTTCTATTATGAAGAACTTGAAATGTTAATAGAAAATTTATATTTAATCCTGAAGGTAATAGGGAGCTTTCTAAAGGAGATTAAGTTAGTCTGGCATAACTCATTCTTCACACAGGTCATAGAACTTTGTGATAATTTCCTTTTTTGATGTCTTAGGTGTTTAGATGTAAAGAAATTGTTCCAAATGTGATTAGATGGACCTCTCAGAGATTAAAGGGCAAGGGTGTCCTGGTAAATGTTTAACAACTGGTTCTCTGAAAATGCATGGCATGCTTTTAAATTTAATTTGCATCAGCAACATTTTTCTTTACTTTCTTAAGTCTAGATATGAAATAAATCAATAAATCAGGCCCTGATGTGTAGTATTGCTAATTTTCTGGGGGTATAAATGGTTATTTATGCTGAAAATTTAACAACCATTTCTCGATATTTTGCATGAACTACCTCTAGCACACACATTCACAATGTGGTTCTTTCTTATCTTTCCAGACTTCTGACATTTTACTTCTTTTCATGAGCTCTACAATCCAAATTTGGTCTTCTTTGAACCCACAGCACTCCATCTCCCTACTTAGTTCCTTTTCTCTGATTTTCCACAGTGTCTGGAATGTTCTCCTTCCTCATTTCCACCTCTTCCCTAGTTTGATTAAGGTTTACCTCATGTTCCCTCTTCTGTAGTAGCCCTTTTCTAATCTAAAGGCCCAGTGCCTTCTTTATGAGATTAACTTTCAGATACACTATATGCACACACACATACACACATATACGTGCATTCATAATTTGTGCATGTATATACATATATACACTGTATGAGTGTTTGTGTGTATATATGTGCATGTATACATACATGTGTGCACATATATACATGCATAACACACTATATGTATATATATACATGTATGTATGTAATATTTAAATGTTATCTTTCTTATTAAGAAGTGAGATCTTTGAGTGAAGGGACAATTTTTGTTTTTGTTTTTATTTTTGTTTTCTTTTGCCTTTCTTTCTTGGTTTCACTAGCACATAGTACAATACTTACCATGAAGTAAGTGTTAATTAAAAGTTTATTTAGTCATTAACTGATTTTGACAGACTTAATAGACTACTTACCATTAAATAAAGTGGGCTGAGAGCCTGGACTAGATAATCTCTAAGATTCCTTCCAGTTTTAAAGTGATTAACTTCTATTTTTTATTTGAATACTTTGAAGAGATTAAAATTATGTTCATATTTATAAGAGATGAGATTGCTTTAATACATACATATCAATCAGTGACAGACAATAAAAATATAGACTTTTAGAAGTTAGAAGGCACCTTGGAAATCATTTATCCTAGATGTCAATTTAATAAAAAATCTACCTTTTAGTCTCTGTGATAAATACTAATTTAACTTACATTTAAGTATCTCAATTTTCATTCTTTGAAAGCTATTCCTTATATTCATCTTTTTTTCTTGAGAAACAAGTAGGGGGTTCTTCTGGCACCTGATGAAGATGTAAAGTTCAGCGATGACACAGTCTCTATATTTGATAAATTTGCAGTATTGAGGATATGGGGATATAATGTAAAATAATAAAATATAGTAAGTGTACTAGATTACTTTAAAATAAAACATGGTGTGAAATTTCATGCAGAAAAACATTCTTATCTGCTGTGCAGAATAAGAATTGGTTCATGAAGTAGATGCCATATAATTTTGGTTTTAAGGATTGGGTAAGAATTGATCAAGTGAACAAGTGGAGCAAGGATGTTTTAATACTTGGAAACAGAATAAATAAAGAATTAGTAGAAAATTTCAAGGAATCTTCTAAGTAAAGAGCAATACATTTTGTCTGAAATACAGAGTTTACAGAAGACAGCAATATGAGATTAGGTTGGGTGGTAGCACATTATAATGAGCTTTGAATGCCAACAAAGGAGTTTAAGTTTTATTTTACAGAAAATGAGGAGCCATTGACCCTTTTTGAGCTCAGGCATCACATGCCTTGATCTATGAATGAGTAAGCTGAGTCAGGCTGAGATGAAAATGATGGATTAAAAAAGCTCGGGGGAGAAGGGAACTAGGAAGACATGTTGTCAGGCTGTGTAATACCCCAGATCCAAATTGTAATGTGGGCTTATATTAGGATTCTCACAGTAAGAACAGTGAGTAGGGACCAGTTATGACAGAAATTAAAAGATAAGGACTTGTCCCTTATAGATGTGTGTTGCCAACCCGTTACACTTTTGTAAGCTTCATAAGGGCAAGAACTGAACATAATTTGAATTTTTTACCTCCTAGAGAGGCAGCATGGTGTAGTAGACAGGGAGTTGGCCTTGCATTCAGAAAAACCTGAGGTCAAGCTTATCTTCTGAGACATCCTGTCTCTGTGACTCTGGTCAAGACATTCAATCCCTTGTTGCTCTAACTAGTAATCTGAAATTAAATGCATCAGTAGTGACAACCTGAATCGCTAAAGGAAGTTAGCTCACGTAAATTCCCTATACCAAGGAAATTACAAATACACTTCCTGTCCACATCTCCCCAAGAACCTAGCAAAGTACTCTGAGTAGGAACTTTGTAAAGGCATGGTGAATGCATGAATGAGTAAACAAATGGGAAAATCTAATTGCATTTTGGAACAGTTAAAATAAAGTATTACTTATAAGTACATAATAGAGAATACCTGTTACTTTCTATCACTTAGACATTAGAGAACATTTTCATTAATATAGCTTCAGCTTGTATTGGCTTTTTAGAGTCAGCTCCACAATGTTGGCTCATATTGAGTTTCTGGTCAATTAAAGTCCACAGGTTTTTCACATGTCTGGATGCTAAGTTAAAATTTCCCAATTCAGTTTGAGATGAATTTGTGCAATTCAGCTCATAACCCAAGTATAGACATTTATAGCCAAATTTACTAGCAGCTTTTATTACTGGATAGGCTAGTAAAGTGCACTGAAGACAGCAGGATACAAAGCATTAGAATGAAAGGGCAGAAATAAGCAAAGTCAAATTGATCTTGAGCTGAGTCCTGAAATCACAGTATTAAAGAATAAAACAGAAGTAAGAGAATACAGAGCCTATGTGGTCCAAGTTGTACTTGTGCAAGAGTTCCATCTATTTGGCAAGTTACCCCATAGCCTTTGCTCAAAGACTTCTGGTGAGGGTGAAATCCTGTACCTTTAATGAAGCCTATTCCATTTTGGAAAGCTCAAAGTGTCAGCAAATTTTCCTTATACTGGCCCTCCTTAGAAGTCTTAGCTTCTTCCCCTGCAGCTTCTAAGCTTGTACCTCCAAATGCTCCAGGTTGTAACCTTCATCATGTAACTCATGACAAATATTTTCTAAATGACTGCCTTTCAAGTACCTGAAAAGACCTGTGCATTCCACCTCAGTTTCTACACCAGTTCTTCCAAAAATATTCATTCACAGCCCATGAAAATATTTGTCAACTTTTTTGGATACTCTACAGCATGTTAGCATCCTTTCTAAAATGTGGCCCTTGTTACTGAACTTCATACACCTGATGAGTTATGACAAGGGCAAGGTATGGGGGCTATTTCAGCCCTAGCCCTGGACACTTATTGTTTAGTCATTTTAGTCATGGCTGAATCTTCATGATTCCATTTGGGATTTTCTTGGCAAAGATACTAGCATAGTCTACCATTTCCTTTCCCAGATTATTTTACAGATGAGGAAACTGAGGAAAACCATGTTAAGTAACTTGCCCAGGGTCATACAGCTACTAAGTATCTGAGGCTGGATTTGTACTCATATCTTCCTGATTTCATGCTCAGTACTTTATCTACTTCACCATCTCTTGGCTCCAGTCCTGGACACTATGCATGTCTAAGTGCAGGTTAATATCACATTACTTTTTGGGGGAAAGGGGCTGGAGGTTGTCATATCATATTGTTAGGAAATATTAATCTTACAGTCTGCTAAAAGACATAGAACTTTTTTCCTGGATTAAATACTATCCAACCATATCTCCCCAAACTTGTACTGTCAAGTTGTTGTTTTGTAACCCAAATATAACACTTACTGTAGCCTAATACTGTGATTATGGTACAGAAGGAGGTAGAAGAAAATGGAAAACTCTAAAGGAGTTTAAAACTCTAAACCAAAAGAAATATGGAACAAGATCCCAGGATCCCAATGAATAGGTAAAGGGCCCACAAAAGATACAAACAAATAAACAAAAATCAATGAATGAAAAGTGAAAATAGTATACTGATGATAGATATCTGAAAAAAATAATTTGTGGCTTTCTTTTAATGAAAGATGTTGGTATGGCATTATTTCAGTGTATGACTGTAGAGGGACTTAAATTCAAGAATAATATATTTTTATTTTATCCTAGAGGATATATATAGCAGGATACTGACTTTGGGTAGTAGTGTAACATGGTTGGACTATTTTGAGAGATTATTTTTGGCAAATTATAGTGCAGAAGACAAAAAGGAAGGAAATAATTGGTAAGCTATATGAATATCCAGACAAGAGAAAATGGGGCATATGAATATGGGCACATGCATTTGAATATCTATCTATCTATCTATCTATCTATCTATCTATCTATCTATCTATCTATCTATCCATCCATCTTTCTGTCTATTATCTACAGAAAAAGTATATAGATATGTATGTATGTATATATATGTGTGTATACATACATATACATGTATATATACACATATATGTAAAACATATTGTCATGATAATGTGATAGAAAATCTTTCCCACACATTCAATAGGCCTCAGGTGGGGTCAGTTAAGAAAGGCATGCCCATACCTTTGTGATGACAATCAGTGATTAAAGATCTTTCCTCCCTATTTTGCCTATTGGGCATGAAGCCCTCAGGACCTAAAAAGAACATATACACCTAGAAGATAGCTATTGAGAACTGAGAATTCTGAAGTCAGAAGAGAACCCAGAATTCACCCCAAGGAGAAAGAGTAAGAACTCTGAGTCTACAGAGCTAAAGAGTGAGTGCTGAGGGGAGAGTGGAGACCAGAGAACTGCAGACCAGTAGACTGAGCAGGGAGACAACACCAGCAAGCAAATAGCTAGGATTCTTGAGTGATTGTTTATGGGAAGGCCCTAGCAGGAGTAGGGGAGAGGGGGCGGCGGTGCCTAAATAAATGTTATACTTCCTCTTCCTTCTACCTAGAGTGTTTTTCATACTTTGAGATTCTGAACCATACAGGCATGTTCATGGTCATCCTTTAGGTCATGAATCTTGCCTTACTGTGTGTGTGTGCATGTGCGTATACATATAAATATATGTTTATATATATATATGTACATATATATACACATACATATATGTATATATATACATATATATGTATATACACACAAACATATAATCTATTTGAAGATGATAATTGAGTCTATGGAATTTGATTAATTCATCCAGAAAGAAATTTTACAGAGAGAGAAGCAACAATTGCAACAGTCTTAAAACTCAAAAATGATTCAGCATTTACAAATAGGTAACTGGGAACATGGAAGTACTTTCAAGAGAAAAAATGGTAGGTAGGAAGAGATGAAATTAGGGTGGGAGATAATTTCAGGTTTTTTCTGCATTGAACTTAAGATCAAAATACAGATGATCCATCAGCAGATAGATGAAGATGTATGACTGGATTTTAGGAGAATCATGAGGCTAGATTAAAGTGTATTAAAGTCATTTTCCCAAAGACAATATTAGAATTCAAAGGAATAGAGGTAATTACACAGGAAGAGGAGGTAGAAAGGGAATAAAGAATACTTAGGAAAGAGCCTTGGTGAACAGTCACATGGGTGGTTTAGGAGACAGATGACATCTCTGTGTTTGGAAAACATGTCTTCATAAAAGGAGTAGTCAAAAAAATTAGGAGAATAATGACAGAGCTGTGTCAGGAAATACAAGAAAAAGAAATTATGTTGAAGAGGATGGTTAAAGAACAAATGTCACAGAACAATCAGGAAGAATGGGGATTAAGAGGAGAATTCTAGACTTATTAGCTAACCAATCTTTTCTGAGCTCTGAGTCATTTTAGTTAGAGTGGTGGGGGTCAAAAATTATGGTGTTATAAGAGATTGAAAAGTGACTGACCACATGAAAAGGAAGATTTAGGAAATATAGATTCTGTTGTAACAGGAGTCATTGGAGAGGAGTTAGACATAAATGATATGACTTTGCAGAGAAAGGTATATGCTTTGAATTTGTAGTGGGCTAATTTTGCATTGAGATGGCATTGATTATTGGTCTTCGTGACTGTGGGACTGTACAAAAAGTGATTTATTGACATCTGAGCCATGATGACCTATCCCCTCAGTAAGAATTACTGAGGAAAAATATCTCTCTATTTCCTTCTTTTGAGCAAATGTAATGAACTATCACAACTCTCCCATAGACTTGCCAATTGAGAAGGAAGAGAGTACATATCCCTCCCTCCACATCAATAGCTATGAAAGCTCATATACACGGTTGTAGAAGCGTTTCTTGTCTAGATGAACCTCTGATTGAAACTAGTCCCTAGATACTTTGTTTGTTTTGTATTTCTTTCTGTAAGAATAGGTGACCAAATAATGATGCTGAGAAATATATTTGGAACTGTGTCATCTACCATGTGAGTTTGAGAGATTAGCAATTTCTGAGTTAGTTCTGGTTTTCCATGGGGAGGCATTCTCTCTAAATCCATTGATTTTGAGAGGAGAAGCAACATCATAAGGTGAGGCCACCAGAAGACTTCTGTACCATGAGTGATAAAGCCCAGGTCATTCCTTGGATTGCCAGAAGATCTGAATTTGTGAGTTATAGAAGAAGCACAAATCAGAGGCAATATAGAAACAACTATTCAGCAATCATCAAAGTTTCTTATTTTAAGCAACTGTTAATATTCACTCATGATATTTTTCTGCTTTAAGCTTACCTTTAGGGGTAGAGGAAATAAATAGCTACCCTATATTTGATACCTATTATTTTGTACAACGAGCACTTCAATAGAAGGGAACCTGTTAACCTCTTTTGTGGGAGGTCATAAACATGAGATGTACTTAAATTTGTGGGTTCAATGAAGCCAAAACATTTAAAAATAACAAAATTTAAAAAGTCAGAGCCTCTGATTTAGAGTCAAAACCCTATAGGACTGAATCAATTTCTACTTGAATTCAGAACCAGGGCCCTGCCCATATAAACAAACTAATTAATTAATTGATGAATAAGTAAATATACAGATAAACAGATCATTAGAGAGCTAGTTAGCTAGAAGCAGATAAATCAAAAAGAAAATGCCATTCCCCTAGATGGACAAGATATGAGTAAAGAAGATGATGAGTTGATCTTTCATTTTTGTCAATATTTTATTTTTTGTTAGTATTTTATCAACTTTCCAAAAGGTAAGCCTATTTATTCCTTGTTCTTTTTTCCAAATACAACTATATGAAAAGCAGTTTTCATTCTCGTTAGCATTTTTTACTAACTTCAGCATTTTCAAGGCCTTAACCTTTCTTACATTATACTTTTGAGCTTATGCTACCCTTTTATATTCATTTTTGGTTATTTGTTCTTTCTTTAATCTTTATATACATCATTTATCAGTACAAACTCATCATAGAGATCCCTAGGCAGCAACTCTGTTTCCTTGAGGTAGGTCCTTTTCATCCTCAATGAATCTCACAGCTGAGTTAAAAAAAAATCACATCCTTAATATCCCAGTCACCAAAGATCCCACTTAGTTTCCCTAATTAAAAAAAAAAATTGTTAATTCCATGGTGCAGGTACAAGTATGAAAACAAGTTCTTTTCTATTAGAAATTTCATGATTATATGTAATCATTGTATCCTATAGTTCTTGGTAATTCCATACCACCAAACGGTTATTCTTGTTGGTAAAATTAAAATACAGAGTAACAGAGCATCACAACGTTTCCACTACTTTCTGAGAAATGAAATTATCAATAAGGCAAATTGAATTTTTCATATTTTTTTTCAATGAGCAAAATGACACTAATAGGCTAGCTGAAACCCTTTTCCCTTGCTCCATGTACGTGTATAAATTGAACCTGGGCAAGCTTTCTAATCTGCTTTGAGTAGATTGTTGCATTGTTTTTCCTTCATTCTCAAAAAGGAATAATGGCATCATGAGGTTGACTTTTGACTTGCATAGGAGTTTGATTTAAGTGGGGAAGAGCTGTGCAAAGTCATCAGCCTCAGTCTCTCCTACAGAGTCATTAGGGTTGAGTGACAAGACAAAAGTCAAAAAGACTGGCAATGGGCCAACACTAGCATTGGATTCACTAGCACTTTTACAGTTGAAAATGGGGATGGAGAGTGAAATATGAGAGATATTATAAAGATAATATTGGTAAGAATTGATGACTGATGGTATATGAGTATAGGACAGGAGTTAAATAGGACTTTGAAATTTGGAATGTGAGTTATTGGAGTAATGATGTTGCTGTCAAGAGAGAAAAAATAAATTAAAAGTTTGACTTTAGGAAAGAAGGGAAGGTCGAAGTTGATAATTATAATTCTGGAGGGAGACTCATAGGATTGATATAGTTCGGCTTTTATTTTATAGATGTTGGAGGACAACCTAGTGGAAGTGTCCTTCAGGCAAATATGATCATAGATCATAGTATAAGCATCATCATAGATTTTAGAGTTGGAAGGTGAACTAGAGTTCATTAAATTCACTCTCTCCCATTTTATAGATGAGGTAAATGAGGATAAGAAAAAAATTAGTGCCTTATTCAAGGCCAAATACCTAGTATCTAATGATATACATTTAATGTATAGATTTATAGATGTATATATGATTTAATACATCAGTGTGTAGGATGTTAGCTGTACTTTGGAAAATATTCTCTATGGAAGAGGAAAAGAGAATGAGAGTAGCCAACAAAGCATTTAGAGAAGGAATAAGTAGAAAGCTAGAAAATACCCGAAAATCACAGAATCCCAAAGACTATAGCTTCAAGAGGGAGAGTATTATAATTGGAAAACAACTGATTGAACAAACATTAGCACAGTTCTCATTCTCCTAGCAAATAATTGTGACTGACGAACCACTTAATGTCCCATTTATTATGTGAGGAGTTGGGTCTCTAACTCGTCTCCCACCTCTTAGGTCAAAAGCCCTCTGATTTTATATCACAGAATCTTATTTCAAATATATATTTTCATTGTATTTGAATGAATTAAGAGCTTATTGATCATAGAGTTTTTTTTTTTTAACAATGAACTTTCTTTAGTAAACTAATTAGTTGGAAAATATCAAGACTCTATTTAGGATTTAGGGAGAAGGGAATAAGCATTTATATAGCACCTACTCTGTGTCAGGCACTGTGCTAAGTTTTTTTTTTAACAATAATTTTCTTATTTGATCTTCACAACAACTCTTCATGGTAAGTGCTATGATTTTCCTGATGATACAGCTGAGGAAACTGTGGTTAAGTGACTTGGCCAGGGTTACACAGGTGTAAATGTCTATGGCCAGACATGAACCCAGGTATTCCTGACTTCTAGTACAACACTCTATCCACTGTGCCACAAGATGCTTATATTTGTATTACCTCATCAAGACATACCTTAAGAGGAGTAATTCTCTTAGTCACAATTGACCCTTTTAGGAGAACATGTACATACAAAATGAGATAGATTTTTAGTTTCAGTTTCATACAAGGAATTTTTGCTCTATGATTAAATTGTCAGCAGCTTCACAAGATTATAACAGAAAGAAGTTGTGTTATTTTAAAAATTGTATCTCCTTTAAATTTTATAATAAATTCTACCTTAATATTTTAAAATCATTATGTATTTTAGAATGTCAGTAAAGTTTATACACACTGAAAATGATCAAACACAGGAGTAGAAACTATATTATTTATTATTCAAGTTATTAGTGGAAACATATTCTCTGTTATTCTGTCTGTTTTTGTCTCTTTTTCTCTGTGTTTCTCTGAATATCTCTCCCTCTATGAGTTTCTGGAAGATTAACAAAACCTAGGAGATTTAAACCTCCTAGGAGGTAGTTAAAAAGGAAGAAAATATTTTAAATTTCATATATGTGAGAACATGGGAGAGGAATCTGGGAAGACAACAGAGTAGGTCAGAAAATTTCAAGCTCTCAAGATTTTCTTCCACAAAAATGATAAAATAGTGCCTTTGGGAGAATATAGAGCCCTGAAAACAAATAAGAGTAGGGACAGAACAGGGGTCCTCTTGGGACAATCAGAGAAGACCTGAAGACAAATCCCAAGAAGAGATTTCCTCTTGGTGAAGAGTAATCACCTCCAGTTTAGGGCCTGCTTTAACAAGGAGCTGTAAGCCCTGGGGTTAGCTGGGCTAAAAGGCTGCCTCAATGGCAACAGAAATTCATACCCCCAGGACAGAGAGGGGAGTTGGTTGTCTGACCTGGGGGAGAACTAGGGAACCTCTGCTGACAAGAAATGCCATACCTAGCTGTGCTTCAGAGAGCTGAGGGGTAAGAAGGAACCAGCACACACCCAGTGAGTGCAGAAGCAGTGGAGCCAGGACTCTGATGGCTGTGGGCACTTAACTCTGAGAGGATGATGGTCTTGGTTTGAATTCAAGGTCAGAGGGGAGAACTGAAGAGAATCAGAGGCCAGAAGCACCATACCCACCCTAGGACTAGAAGTAATTACAAAAATTAAATTATTATCAACAAATACACAGGCAAAGGAGAAAGAATCCAAACATAGAGAGCTACTATGGGATAAGAGATGACCAGGGTTCATCTTCAGATGAGGATACTGAAGCAAAGAAATTCTCTTCTACCCTAAACAGTAATGCCAAATGATCACCTGCCAAAAATAATTCATTGAAGAACTTATAAAGACCTTAAAATCAAATAAGAAAGATAGAGGAAATTTTCAAAAGAAAAATAAGGATAGTACAAGAAAAATAAGAAGATTATGACAAGAAAGTCAAACAATTAGAAAAGGAGATCCAGAATCTTAAGGAAGAAAATTACTCCTTGAAAATCAGAACTGGGCAAGGGGAAGCCAGCAAAGTTATAAGACATGAAGAAATAAATTTTTAAAAGCCAAAATATAAAGAATGAAAAAATAGAAGAGAATGTGAAACATCTCATAAGAAAAAGAATGAATCTAGAGAATAGATCAAGAAGAGAAAATGTAGGTTGGAGACAGGCTGGGAGAAAACTGGGCACCCGAAACCAGTGGAGATCCCCAGGTCTCCAAACATAGGATGGCAGTCTGTGGAAGTGACAAGAGGCAGCACAATGCCACTGTCTGTGAGACACCAACTCCTGAGGCTTGCATCCCAAAGGTATGAAACGTGTCTTCTTGAACTTCCAGGAGACATAATGGCCAGGTAAATGGCTCCAATCTCTGCCCCCTGACCCAGAGAATTCTTCCAAAAACAAAAAAAGCTGGAGAAGAGGAGACAGAAGTGGGGCTTCAGTGGCCAAGTAGTGGGAGTTCCTGAATCACAGAGGGACAGAGCCAGCAGGGGTCAATACCAGGAGCCCAGATGTACCCTTGCTCCCCCAGTGGAAGTGCCAGATATCAGTTCAAACAACAAAGAGCTGAGACCATTGCTGAAGAGCAGCAGTGCTGGAGAGCAATGCCAGGGGAAGAGACTTCAGGTAGCCAGACTTCTCCCCAACACCTCAGGAAACTGAAGGCTATAATTCACAAAGCCAGTAACAAGACTCAAAATCCCTAGAATAAGAAGGCTGGGTCAGAGAGCCCTGAGCCCCAAAAGCAGAAATTTAATGTAAAGCCAGGAAAAGGCTAACCAACATGAAGAAGAACACAAAAAAACCGAGGACCATTGATTCTTTTTATACAGACAGGCATGGTCAAAATACCAATTTGGAGGAGGATAGCAATGACACCATACCCACATCTGATACCTCAAAAGGGAATGTTAACTGGTCTCAAGCCCAAAAAGCATTACTGGAAGAGCTAAAGGAGGATTTTAAAAAGCAAAATAGGGAGGTAAAAGAAAAAAATGGAAAAAAAAAATCCACTGACAAAGTCAAGTCCTTAAAGGATAAGATTGGCAAAATGGCTATGGAGATTCAAAATCTAAATAGAGAAAATGACACCCTGAGAAGTAAAATCAACCAACTGGAAAAGGACACTCAAAAGCAAAATGAAGACAGCATACGTAAGATGATATAATCCCATATAAAGATGCAAATAATTTGCCCTTATTGATTAGTAAGGTCTGGGGGGTTTTCCCTCTCTTTACCTTTTTATGTCTCTCTTGAATTTTGTATTTGAAGACCAAATTTTCAATTGATTTCTGGCATTTTCATCAGGAAGTTCTGGAAGTGAAGGAGGTAAGCAGAATTTTAGAAAAGGCAGATATGATAGGCCTCTGGAGAAAACTGAATGGGGATGAAAAGGAATATACTTTCTTCTCAGTGGTATATCACGCATACTCAAAAATTGATCATGGACTAGGGCGTAAAAATCTTACAATCTAGTGCAGAAAGGCAGAAGTAGTCAAAGCATACTTTTCAGATCACCATGCAATAAAAATTATTTGTAATAAAGAACCACGGAAAAATAAGCTAAAAATTAATTGGAAACCAAATAATCTAATTCTAAAGAATGAGTGGGCCAAAGAACAAATCAGAGAAACAATTAATAATTTCATTCAAGAGAATGACAATAGTGAGACAACATACCAAAACTTATGGGATGCAGCAAAAGCAGTATCTTGACTATTGTGTAAATTAATTCAATTTGAAGTTATACATGGAAGATATTTGGGACTCCATGCTGACTTGGGGAGGAAGTGGGGAAGGAGGGAAGACAATCTGGAACTCAAAATTATGTAGAACCGAGTGTTGTAAACTAAAAAGAAAAATAAGGATAAAAAGAAAAATAAATAAATGGGAGCATCATGAAAATAAAAAAGAAGAGAAAACATAAGACTAATTTGACTAACTGAAAGTTCTGATGAAAAATGAATCCTGACACAGTAATACAAGAAATAATTAAAGAAAATTGGCCTGAACCATCAGAACAAGAGGAGAAAGTAGAAACAGAAAAAAAAAATCCACTGATCACCACCTGAAAGGGAACCTACAAGGAAAACTCACAGGGATATTATAGTTAAATTCAGAACATATTCCCATATCAAGATCAAGATCATAATATTTTGTCAAATATTATGAGGGACAAAGAAAAAATAGTTTACATATGATGGTATCACAATTAGAATCATAGAAGACCTACCGCTGGCAACACTAAAAGATTGCAGGGCTTGGAATATTGTGTTTTGAAGAGCAAAAGAACTGGGCCAAAGCTAAGCATGATTTTGAATAAAAAATAATGGACATTTGATCAACTGCCAGAATTTCAGGACTCTTTAAAAAACAAACACCATGAACTCAGTAGAAAATTTGACATACAAGAGAAATATAATGTACATACCAATTATAAGGTCCTAAATAATGATGAAGTGTTTACCTTTTACATATGGAAAATGTAAAACCTATATCTAAGATTGTTGCTGGTAATTAGGTAGATTATAAGAAAGATCAGGGTAGACCTGAGTATGATATGGCTTTCAAGAGCAGCTAAAAAAGTAATTATCTTAAACAAATGAGGAGCAAGAGGCAGAACCAATAGAGAGCAATTAAATGATGGAGGAGACTTAGTTCTGGAGAACTACTTTCATTGGGAATGGGTTTAAGAGGTGAAAAATACATATACATTCAGATGAGTATAAAAGTCTTTTAAATTTAAAAGAGAATTATAACTCTAAGGGGATATGGAGGGGAGAGGATAAAGGACAGATCTTTAGAGTTGAGGGTGATGGAATAGGTAAAAAGGAGGTACAAAAGGAAGTTGAGATTTAGGTTAATGAGAGAATAGTGGAGAGATTGATGGATTGGGGGAAGGTTAAGTAATAGGAGGACAAGGTAGCAGTAAAAGTAGAGAAGTAAAGTAGAGAAATTAGGAGAGAGAGGAAAAAAGAGATATGCACAAACATAAAAACAAGATTAGGCATAGAATCTCTTAGGTAAAGTATATGTTTATATGTATATGTGTATTTGTATACATTTATGCATGTATGTATGTGTGTATAAATGCATGCATGTGCATATACATACATGTGTATGTATATATCAATAACTATATGTATAAATACATCCATGCTCAATTACAGCATTGGGGTGGCAGGTAGGGGGAAGGAATCAAGGGAGAAAAAAAGAACAAAGTAAAAAGTGTACAGCAAAAAGCAAGAGAAAACCTACAAGGAAGCAAAGATGGACACCTTTCAATATAATGCACAGTATTTAGTATATAGGCTTTCTTGAAGTGATAAGTTTTTGCCATATATTCTGAATCCTCTCTCATGTGCTGCTGTGCGCATGGCATGTTTTTTTCTTTTCTTATTTTATATTTAAGTTTAATATTTTTCTTTTCTTATTACGTATTTGAGTTTTAGCATTTGACTAAGATTTAAAAAAGATGTAAGAAAAAGAAGTTCAGAAATAAAGAAAAGTTATCCCACATTGATCGACAAATGCTTGTTGAGCACATCCTGAAGGACTGGCTCTGTGTTATATATGATAGAGGGTACTAAGAAGTAGAATATATAGGCATTCCTCTCAAAAAGCTTAAAAAACTTAGATCAGGGTTATAGGACTATATGCACTAGTGCCAGAGTATTTGACAGCTCTTTAATAAGCATTTGGAATTTTATTTCAAATCACAGTTTGACAAGTTAGCAGCCTCTGGCACTGGAGGGAACATTCTGGATTAAAACAGTGAAAGCATTACAAATACTGAAGTAATGAGACATGTTGGCGGGGCTGTGTGGGGGAAGCTGTCACAGTTGTATGAGCTTTCACCATGCATGGTTCTCAACCAATTATTAATCCTACACATTTTAGAATGCTATTGTCATTTACACTTTTTTAAAAGCAAGTACAATATGCTAGAGTGCAGATCATACTGTTATTTCCTTAAATTCAAGGGCTAATAATTGCATGGATTTTGGATATAATGGAGGATAGAGGGTAACCTCTGCACAATTAAAATACAAAAGTAGTTAGCTAGAAAATCAGAAGTTGTAACTCTTGTGATCTATTATTTATTTTTCAGGTAACAAGAACAGTACTCTGTTGCCTACTTCAGAATAATGAAGTTTTACATTGAAACTGATTCTATTCCCACACTGCTAATACGCTTTTCATTATTAAAGACAATAATCTTCTCTATTTGTTTTGTAAACAATGAGACCTTACATGAATTCCACTTTTCATATTAAGTATGTATTTTTCTTAGTGGCTGGCAGGTTCTCACTTCTAGAGGAGGGACTAGAAGATTTGAGCTCCTAATTTGTAGGCTCAATTTATGCTTACAAAATTATTTTTACATCCTTTCATTTTATTGCCACACTTTCAAGTCATACATTTCCCCTCTAAACCTTCCTTCCCAAAGGTCAATAGGCATTCCCTCATTTAAATTTATCCACAAATGAAGTTTTCCCAATCAGTCAAAAGTGAGGCACTCATCCCCTTCCTCCACTTCATAGTTGTTTCTGAAATGCAATTTTCATCCAAATAGACTTCCCCAAGATGGCTAATGCATGCATGGTTCACTGGGTTCTCCATCCAGTGCTTTCATGGTATCTATGACTTGTTTGTTTTTATAGTGGTTTCTTTCCTGTAGTGAGCAACTGTTAAATGTTTTCAAAGTGCCTTATTACATTTATATTAATTATTTAATAAATTCCATATTTACATAATTTCAGATGAGTTTTGTATCCTTTAATATCTATAACATTATGGAAGTTTAGAACTGGAGAAAGATTAGAAATGTTACCTCACTACTTTGTTTTCTGGTTAACAAAAATGAAATTTAGGAAACTAAAGCTCTACAAGGGAGCTTAAATTTTTAAATTCTTTCCTTTAGTAAATGGAAAATCTAGATCTTTTAACTCCTATTCCTGTGCTGTTTAACTGCTACTCTATATTTAACAATTAAAAGAAAGAGACATTCACTTCTACTTAGCAATCTATCAATTAAGGGAAACAAAAAAATGCTTCTATAAAAATGTCCTTAAAAATGTTATAGCTATTCCCTAAATGTAACTACTAAGGGAAATTCCACTCCCAAGATAAATAGATTTCTGTAGGTCATACCTGAGTTATACTAATCTCCAAATCTTAGCATAAAATCTAGTTTATGGGACATCATACCACATGCACAGAATCCAGGCTCTAAACAACAAAGTATATTCCAAGCTAAATTTTGAATTTATTTTTCAACTCAATTCCCATTCTCAAAGGACATTCTTCCTATCTTAATAAAAGGTTTTTTGATTTATTCTCTTCTTAAATGGAACCAAGTCCTACTCATGACTTATCTTCTGTTACTGGCATATTCACTGATGGTTTAAAAAAAAAGAAAAATAAGAGAAGTGGGGGTAATACAGATGTGGAATGTTTCACTTGCTGATGAGGTCAAAATATTATTAGTTTTCTTAATTGCTTTACTTTTTATAAGAGATCTCTCATGAAGTAGAAGTAATTTATAATTTTTTAAAATATAAAAAAATCAGTAAAACTTTTTTTTAAATCCATTTTATTAACACTGTTCTTGGATTATATGTGATTAGGAACAATACTACAAAAATAGGTCTAGTGTTTTATTTTGCTGTTTGGAATGGATTTTTTTTTTAAATGTGTCATTGTTCATTAGTTGGAAAGACTTTGAAATGAAGACATCTAGGGTGAAGGGATGTTTATTAACAGAAGAGTTCAAGAGGCCACAATGAAACTGGAGGGCAAAAGAGAATGGAGACTAAGGATCAACAGAATGGTGAGAGGATGGGAATGAAAATTCAGAGTGAGGTAGCAGGAGAAAATACTTTTTTCCTCTGCAGGCAGCAAGTCTGAATCACAGGGATTAGTGGAATAAATGTCAGATATTGCCAATCACATAAGGGGAAAGAATCAGTTGATCAAAAACTCAACTTTCAGGGTATTTTTGATGATCATTACTGATGGATCATGATGTGGCAGTGGCATCAGATCCTATAGTTTGTTTCAGCAAATCCAGGGTGCTGATGGTGATGATGACTGGAAGTTATAAATGTACATCTAGATTGGTAAATTTGGGGCAATGAGGTCCACTGGGGAGTAAACAAAGTGAAATGCAGCACCATCCTTCTCGGCTTAGCTAAGTTCTGGTGAGATGGTAGAGAATGAAGCATAGAAAAAAAATATCCCTTTAAGCAGAAAATTTACTCATCTCCCAAACTTTGCATCTGCATCAAAGTACTTCAGAGTGGATCAGGATATCGATTATCATCTAGTCTAACCCAAATCTTAAAAAGAACATCCTTTAAACATACCCCTAAACTGATCATCTAGACTTTGTGGTCAGTGAGGGGAAATGGCTACATAACTGAACTACCTACTGGATTCTTGTTTAATGTTTATCTGTTTTTCCTACCCTCAAGTTTATGGCACTTTTCCATTTCCATCTGTTTATCCTATTTCTATCCTTTTATGCCAAGCAGAATATGTCTAATTTTTCACCACAGCAGGGACTTAAATAATTGAAGATTGTTATCACATTGCAATTGTTGTTCTTTTCTCCAGTCTAAACAGCCCTAGTACCTAAAATTAATAATTGTACAAATAAATTTGAGGCTCTCTAACATCTTTGTTGCCCTCTGGTTACTCTTCATCTTATTAATACCTTTCCTAAAATCTATTAATAATATGTAACAAAATACTCTGAGTGTCGTCCAACCAAGGCATAATAGAGCAGACCTACTTCCTTACTCAAGCATTCCATAATTCTCTTAATGAAGTCTTAGATTGCCTTAAATCTCTTGTCTTCAATTGTGAACCATGTGGCTTTTCTCTCTTTCATTTAGCACAAAGTCAACTTGGCCAATATATGAACATGGAATGAAATTCCTTTCTAATCCCATCAACTGGACCACAGTTGATTTATATTGACCTTTCAGTCTACTAAATCTTCCACATAATACCCCTCCCCCCCAGTACAAAAGGTAAACTATTAGAAAATATATCGTACCTATTTACTTAAGGAGAGGGAGCAACTGGATAATGCACAATCTATACCATGACTGAAAAAATGACCTGGAAACAATGAATCATAGAATACTAGTGTTGCCAGAGACTTACCTTGTATATATCTTGTATGTGCCCAATCCTTTGTGTATGTTTTTCTATTAGAAATTAAATTTTGGGAACGCAAGGATTTTTTTAAACCTTTCTTTGTATCCTCAACACTTAGCACAGTGTCTAGCATAAATTAAGCTTAATAAATGCTTGCTGAGTTTACTTTTTTCTAGGTTGCTTACTCCAAACACTACCAGAAATCTGACCCATAAAATTTTTTCTTGAAATGATAATCAAGGTGTCCTCATTTAAAAGAAAAAAAAATCCTCAATAAACAAAAATCTTTATGTGGGACCTTTTCTATAGAGAATAAAAACACAGAAGCATGCCTGGAGTTGGGGAGGAGTGATTATGGATAAGGAAATAAGGATCAAAAGGCAAGTAAAACCTATTTTTTTTTCTTTGAAATGACCAATGAAAATTTTATGAAAATTTTTAAAGCAATTCACATTTTTTTTCTTTTTTGTAGAATATAGCCTTAGACTTGTTAAATAATTCTTTCACGTCTTCTTAATTGATAATATAGAAAGTTTGAATAACACTTTATCCCCAATGACAAGAACTCTTTTGAGGCTTGAAGTCCTAGATTGAGATGGACATGGAAGTTTTTTTTTTTTTCCCAAAAATTATTGAAAATCCATTGAAAAGTATGGGGATAATTCATCAGTTGGGAGGCTGAATAAGCAGTTATCTATTAATTTAATGGAATACTATTGTGTTATAAGAAGTGAGGAAAATAATTATTTCAAAGAAAAACTTCTATCAACTGATATAGAATAAAGTGAGTAGAATAAGAAGAATTATATATCATAACATAAATATGATGAAAAAATGAAGAGTTTTAAGAACTTTCATAAACTGATAAAAAATAAAATGAGCAGAACCAGGAGAAGAAGTTATGCAACACTGTAAAGACAAACAACTCTGAAATTTTCTAAGAACTATGATCAATACAATAACCATTCAGGATTCTGAAGTATCAAGCATGCTACGTGCTGTAGTGAGTAGAGCCCCAGCCCTGCAGTCAGAAGGACCTGAGTTTGAATCCATCCTCAGATATTTGACACACTTACTAGCTGTGTGACCTTGGGCAAGTCACTTCTCCCCAATTTCCCTGCCTTCCCCCCTCCAAAAGAAAAAAATTCTGCAGTATCTATCCATCATAGCAAGATGACAGATTTAGGTATAGATATCTGTATACAGGCATTGAAGTGATTTGTTTTACTTGACTACATATGTTTGTTAAATAAAATTTGTTTTTATTTTAGTTGGTTTTGAAATGAAAATAGATTTCATTTAAAAAAAAGAGAGGTGGGGGTAATACAGATGTGGAGTATTTCACTTGCTGATGAGGTCACTATATTAATAGTTTTCTTAATTACTTTACTTTGTTATAAGACGAGATATACTTTTATTATATACTATCGTTATATACTTCTCATGAAGAAGTAATTTGCAAATTTTGTAATGTAAAAAAAATCAGTAAAATTAAAAAAAAATCCATTTTATTACCACTGTTCTTGGATCATATGTAATTGAGAACAGTACTATGAGGATAGGTCTATTTCAGATTTGAGCTTAATGCTTAACATTAAACTTTTTGTGTTACATACCTCAGCATGAAATTTAAATCAAAAGTTCCTGATCCTCAGCCCCCCTCACAGGTTCATTTACACTTGCGGTTATCCTGAATAAGATAATATTTTCAAAGGACCCTTTAGGTTGCAGTGGCTCCCTAAGGCCCCAGTATCTGGGGCTAGTATTTGTTAGTTTAGCAAGAAGTGTGCTCCAGAGTTTGGGAGGAAATGTCATTCTCCTCTTCTCACTCTTGGCTCACAATTGTGAACCATGTGGCTTTTCTCTCTTTTATTTAGCACAAAGTCAACTTGGCCAATATAAGAACATGGAACAAAATTCCTTTCTAATCCCATCAGGATATGAAACAAATCACTCAATTTGATTAACCTTTGAGTTTACATAAGTACAGATGGCACAAAGGGCAACACAATTACTCAACCCACAGTAGAAGCATTTATCATAATCCTCTCTCAATAGCCCTTTCTCAGATGTAAAGTTCTTAGGTAGGAGTATTTCTTGGGGGAGATAATGGTGTGGTGGTTCAGGATATGTTCTTTATCAGTGGAATTGCTGCTGTTATTGTTCATTGTACAAGTCCTTGATTCCACACTATATATGAGGCAGTTTTTTTTTTTTTTTGCCTGTTTGGCTGAGTGGAAAAAAAGGAAGAACAGAAAACTACTGCTGATGTTCAGTTGTGTTTTAGCTTAAAACAGAGTGGTCACTCTGATTGCAATTTGAAGAGAAACCTATGATCATTAGTGAGAAAAGTAAGGGACTGCAGGGATTAATTCTTTTTTCATTTTATTTATATTGCTAAAAAAACAAAAGACATAGATCCACACCATAAATTCATACTTAAAGTGAATTTATAGTTGGGAAATGGAGAAATCTGAACTTAAATCAGATAACATATGTATTGTCACAAATTTGGTTTTTTGCTTTCTATTATTGTTTATTATTCCTTCTTTTTGTGATGAAACAGACTTCTGCAAGCAAATGTTTTGGGTCTGTGTACTTCCTATTCACTCACTCTCCATGAATTTGCAATTTGGGTCTTATCTATTACATTTTAGGGCTATTGGAAGGTCATCACTGATCACCTAATTACCAATCCAATGACCTTTTCCTCAGGCCTAATTTTGCTTCATTCATGAAAATGTTTGGCATGGATGATAATTCCATTCTTTCTTGAGACACTGATTCTTTGTTTATCATAAATTTTCCCTAATTTCTAAAGGTGCCTCTTCTTTCTCCTTCAATAAATTGTCTTCCTCTATCTATTTCTTTAATATGAACATTCCTCAAAATCCTTTTCTTGGTTTTTCTTTTTTCCTCTCTTTTCTGTCATCCTTATCCATTTCAATGGTATCTGCTAACACCTGTCTATGGATATTTCCTATATGTATATTTTGAACTCTAACCTCTCTCCCAAAATCCATATTGCCATTTCCACTTACCTGCTGGGTTTTCTGCCCAATGTTCTTGATCATTTATTCAACTTGATCTCTTTACTTAGAAGTTTTTAGCAGTTCTTTAAATCTATAATTGTTTCTTAGTCTTGAAACTCAGATTAGATTCACTTCTTGCTCAAAATCTTCCTTGATAAATTCTTTGTAGCATACATACAGTTGTGCTGAAAAAAGAGTGAGACCCAGATATAAATTTTGATGTGGATTTATTGAAGCACATGACTGTTCTGAGTAAAGACTCAAATCGAACAGCCCTGAGCAAGGGTAGGGTCAGGGTATTTAAAGGGAAAAAGCACAAACTGATTTCCGTGGAGATGGGAACACAGTGGGACAAACTAGGGCAGGATTATTTCCATGGACATGGGAACACAAACAGTGGGGTCCATGGAGATGGGATCACAAACAGTGGGGCAAGCTGGGGCAAGATGGAGGGTAAACTGGGGGACAAGGTACAACAATACATACATACATATATATATACACACATATATACATATATATGTATGTACACATATATATGCATGTATATAAATACATACACATATATGTATATGTAACCATGTGTGTGTATATACATATATACATTTCTGTGTGTATGTGTGTGTGTATTTTTCCTTTTTAGAATCTAAACTTCTTGAGATTAGGGTTTTTATTGTTTGTTTGTTTTATTTGCATGCACCACGCCTCAGTGTTGATCATAGCATCTATCACATAATAGACATTTAATCATTTTTTCTTTCTAACATTTATCTACTCCTTCCTTCCTTCCTTCCTTCCTTCCTTCCTTCCTTCCTTCCTTCCTTCCTTCCTTCCTTCCTTCCTTCCTTCCTTCCTTCCTTCCTTCCTTCTTTCCTTTCCTTCCTGATTCCAATCAAATCCCACTCAGTTGAAATCCTGCTTTTGGCAAGAGGCCTTTTCCTGTCCTTCTTATGGCTAATGCTTTCCTTTTGAGATGTTCTCCAATTTATCTCGCATATATTTTGCTTGTAAATAATTGTTTGTAAGTTGTCTCTCCCAATAGAATGAGAGCTCTTTGAGGGTAAGGACTATTCGTCCTTTTCTTGTATCTGGAGTGCTTAGCATAATACCTGGATCATAGTGGGCACTTAATATATGATAGTAGATTGATTATATAGAGAATTGCAGTAGACAATATTGCTTAAGTGTGGGGGGCCAGATGAAGAGATATGTAAAATATGAATGAGGAGGGATTAACATCTTTTTTTTTTTTCAATTTCACTTTGCCTTCTGGTTCTAATAGATCTGGAATATTTTCATTTGTGATTTCTTGAGATGCAGTGTCCAAATGTTATTTTCCCCTTATCATAGTGTTCAACAAGGACAATGTTTTCTAAGTCAGTTGTTTTTTATATCAGGTATATCATACTTTCCCCTATGTTTTTAAATATTTTGACTTTTTTTCTGATATTTCTTTGCTGTCTCATCTAGTCATGCCTTTTTTTTTTTTACCTCCTCATTCTAATTCTCAGGTTGTTCATTACTTTGGTAAGGTTAATCATTGTATTTCTTTTTCCTTTTTTAGAATAGTATCTTATTTTCCCCCAATTACATGATAATACAATTTTTTTAGCATTCATTTTTACAAGACTTTGACTTCAAAATTTTTATACCTCCCTTTTCTATGCTGTCATATAAAACATATTTCCATATTAGTCACAATTGTGAAAGAAAAAACAAATCAAAAGGAAAAAAAATTAACAAAAAAATAAAATATATGAAGAAAAAATTCTTTGATGCATATTCAGAGTCCATCGGTCATGTGGATGTGGATACCCTGGGTCATCCTTCATGAGTCTTTTATACTTGCCTTGGACCATTGTGTTGCTGAGAATAGCTGAGTCATTCATACTTGATCATAACACAATGGTGGTGGTGATACTGTGTACAATGTTCTCCTGGTTCCACTCACTTCGCTGAGCATCAGTTTGTAGAAGTCTTTCCAGGTTTTTCCATTTATCAGTAAGGCAAGATTCATGATATCGATGATGTCCATGAATATGCCTGTATAGTTTGGTATTGCAGAATAAATATAAGAGAATATCTATATAGAAGGCAGAAGAAGTAAAACATTTATTTAGACACCAGAGGATCAAATCCAAAAATCAATAATTCCAATTCGACATAGCAGTAATTGTATCCCAAAACCTGTTAGTCTACTTTATTGTAACAGCAAGGAAATTAAAACACAATATCACAGCAGAGAGACAAGCCATCCAGTAACCTTCTCTAAACATACACTCAGAAATCCTAGTATTTCTAGTATTCTTCTTAGCTTGCAGTCCTTGAGCCCCTTGCAGTTCTCTCTCTCAGCCCTGCCAGTTCTTCCTGAGATTAATGGTTATCCCCAAGGAATATACACTCTTCTTAGGGCCTGAGGTCTTCACAGCTAATCAGCAAAAGAATGTGGTCCTGGGGCTTTGCACCTAGTTAGCAAAATGGTGTGGGCCTGCCTACAAACAAGGTTGCTCTAATCAATCTTCCTTTAATTAATTCCATCTGAGGACTATTAAATGGGGGGGGGATCTTTTAATCACATTAACACCACATTCTGATATCTGTCTATTCCTCATTTCTTATCGGACAATAGTATTCCATTACATTCGTATACCATAGCTTGTTCATCCATTCCTCAATTGATGGGCATCCCTTCAATTTCCAATATTTGGACACTGTTAAAAGAGCAGCTATGAATATTTTTTACAAATGTAGGTTCTATTCCATTTCTTATGATCATTTCGAGATACAGACCTAATAACAGTATTGCTGGATCAAAGGAGAGGCATAGTTTTATAGATCTTTGGGCATAGTTCCAAATGCTCTCAAGATTGCTTTGATCAATTCAGAACTCCACCATAAATATTTTAGTATCCTAATTTTCCCACATCCTCTCCAACATTTAGTATTTTCTTTTATTTTCGTATTAGCCAACCTGATAGATGTGAGGTGGTAGATGAGTTGTTTTAATTTTCATTTCTGTGATCAAAAGTGATTTAGAGCGTTTCATATGCCTCTAGATAGCTTTAATTTCCTCATCTGAAAATTACTTGTTCATATCTTTTGAATACTTGCTCAATTGGGGAATGGCTTGTATTCTTATAAATTTAACTCAGTTCTCTATATATTTGAAAATGAGGCCTTTATCAGAGATACTGTCTGTAATTATTTTCCACAGATTTCTGTTTTCCTTCTACTCTTGCTTGAATTGGTTTTGTTTGTGCAAAAGCTCATTTTAAGACAATAAAAATGATCTATTTTACATTTTGTAATGCTCTCTATCTCTTGTTTGCTCATGAATTCTTCCCCTTCCCATAGATTTAACAGATGAACTATTCTTTGCTCTTCTAATTTCTTTATGGTGTCACCCTTTACTTCTTAATCCTGTACCCATTTTGATCTTATCTTGGTTTACAGTGTGAGATGTTGGTTATATCTAGCTTGTGTCCTATTGTTTTCCAGTTTTCCCAGAAGTTTTTGCAAATAGCGAGATCTTATAACAAAGGCTGGAGCCTTTGGATTTATCAAACACTATATTCCTATAGTCATTAACTACTTTGTCTTGTGTACCCAATTTATTCCACTGATCCATCATCTATTTCTTAGCAATACCAGATAATTTTGATGATTACTGATTTATAATCTAGTTTGAGATCTGGTATTTCTAGGCCACCTTCCTTTGTCTCCAGTTCCTTACCTTTACTGTGCAATGTGTCTCTCCACTTCAAGTATGTTTCTTGTAAACAAAATATTGCAGGATCTGCTCTGCTGTCAGCTGGCATTTCATGGGTTCATGGCATTCATTCAGAGTTATGATTATTAACTGTGCATTTCCTTCTATCCTATTTTTTCTCTTGTTTTTCCACTTTTTCTTTTTACCTCTTGCCTCATCACCAGTGTTTTGCTTCTGTCTGCCACCTCCCCCAATCTACCAACCTCCCCTTCCTTCTGTAAGTTCCCACCACACACTTCTATTTTCAACTGAATGTATATGTTAATCCCCCTTAGTGCCATTACTGATGAGAGTAAGGTTCAAGTGATATCCATAACCTGCCTACCTGTTTTCTCCACTGTAATAGAGCTTTCTCACCTCTTTCTATGAAATAATTAAGCCTATTCTACCTCTCTTTTCCTTCTGCACCTATTTACTCCTCTTTCTAATCCCATAATTATTTTTATCATCCCCTCAAATTCATCTCATATCCATATCCTATATATATGTATATGCATACATATATATATATTACTTCTAGCTGTATTATTAGTTATACAATTTTTAAGAATTACAAGAATCATATTCTCAAGTAGAGATATAAACAGTTTAGCTTTATTGAATCTCTTATATTTTCTTTTCCCTTTTCTACTTGTTTATGCTTCTCTAGGGTCTTGATATTGGAGATCAAATTTGTGGTTCAATTCTTGTCTTCTCCTTATGAAAGTTTGAAATCCTTCTATTTCATTGCATGACTATTTTTTTCCCTTAATGTATTATGCTTAATTTAGCCAAACTCAAACCCACGTGGTCCAAGAGCCCCAGCTGTCCCAGACATGTCACTCAAACTCATGTCTAAACTAAGCCCTCCCCTGAGGCAAGGAGGCACCAAGGACACCCAAATCTTGGGCCTGGGGCTTAGCACTTAACAAGATTCAATGAAATAGCCGAATCACTCAACACAAACAAAAGCCAAACTCTTCAAGGGCACTTGTTGAACTAAGTGCTAAGGAGCCCACCCTGCCTTTCCGACACACTTGATAGTTGTGAAATTTGGCTATAATGTCCATTGGAGGTTTTATTTGGGTATCTCTTTCCTGAGTTGGTCAGGGCATTCTTTCAATATCTAGTTTGTCTTTTGTTTCTAGGATATCAGGGCAGTTTCCTTGATAGTTTCTTGAAAGATGCAAACAAGGTCCTCCTTTTGATTATAGATTACAGGTCATTCAATTATTCCGACATTGTCTTTTCTGGATCTATTTTGAATGTCAGTTGTTGTTTACATGAGGTATTTGACATTTTCTTCTTTTTTTCTCATTCCTTTGAATTTGTCTGATTGATTCTTGATGCTTTATAGTGTCATTAGCTTCCATTTGCCCAACTGTGACTTTTAAGGACTTTTCCCCCTCAATTAGCTTTTGTAATTTGTTTTCTATTTGGCCAATTGTATTTTTTTAAGAATTTGTTTTCTTTGCTGGAATTTTTGTATCTTCTTTTCCATTTGGCCAATTCTACTTTTTAAGCGATTCTTTTCTTTTCTCAAGTACTGATCCTTTTTTTCATAATTGCCTTCAATTTTTCTTCTACCTATCTTTTTATGATTTTTAAGCTCCTTTTTGAGCTCTTTCGTGAGTTCTCTTTCTGGACTTGAGATAACTTCCCATTTTCGTGTCTTTTTTTCCCATGAGTTTTTTTTCACATTGTATTGTTCTGAGTCTGTTTCTTGATCTTCCTTGTCACTGTAATAATTTTCTATGGTCAGATACTTTTTTGTTATTTTTTGCTCATCTTTTTTTTGGCCTTTTTTCTTTCCTTTGAGTTTGAGCTCTACTCCAGAGGTGGAAGGGGTACTATCTCAGATTTCTTGTGCCAGAGCCTGATAGCTTATCTGGTGTACTGATGTTTTCTTGAGACTCATGAGGGACCTTAGTGTTTGGTGTTGTGTTGAGGTGGTGGGGGTGTGACTTACTGGTCCTGCTACAAACTTTAGGTGACTGCTGGCTTACCTGGTGCTAAGTTGCCATCCAAGTGGTGGCATGTACTGAGGTTGGTGGAGTTTTTCTGCATTTCCCTGGTATACACTGAAGCACATGGAGGTCTGGCCACTGGTGCTTGCCTATTTGCCTGGGGCCACACTGAAGCACGTGGTGGTTCTCAGAGCTGGCCATGCTGAGCCACATGGGGGTCTGAATGTTGGTGTTTGCATTTCTACAGGTTTACTGAGGTGCTGCTGGCTTGCTGGGACACTTCCTACCCTGGACTGCTTTCCCCTTTTACTGGAGTGAGGCAGACCTTTCTTGATGATCCTCCAAGTTTCCTGAACACAAAGATTCTCTCACCCTGGTTTTTTGCTGGTTCTGCTCTTCCAGAATTTGTTTCAGGTTGCTATTTTATGGTTATTTGGAGAGTAATATAGGAAAGTTAAGATGGTTTACTCCTTACTCTACCCTCTTGACTGCAGGAGATCCTTCCTATTGTCTCTTCTATGCTATTTTTTCTTTTATTTCTTTCATCCTCTGATGGAGAGTGTAGCAAAAATACTCTTCCCAAAGTCTTCGTATAAACAGGGCTCAGAAGATCAATGCACACTTCATTTCTCATCAGCTGCACTCTGGTTTCCATTCCACTATCATCATGTTCCTGTTGCAAGGTCCCTTCTCTCTACTTCCCTCACCAACTTTATATCTTCTGTTTGTGTTTTGTCTTCCCCATTAAGTTATAAGCTCCTTGTATTACCAGCACTTAGCACACTGGTGATACTTAAGAAATGTTTATCATTGTATTGTCATCTAGAGGTTTTTATTTTATTTTTAATCTCTTGCTTTATATGTTCTAGATACTCTTATACTTATTGTAGAAAATCCAATTTTCTTTCTTTAAATTAATTTTTGCATTTGGAGTGCAATTGATCTGTCCTTTTGAGGTATCTCTAGAGCTGTAGTTATTTTTATACTTTTTTCTTAAAACTTACTAATTTTTCTGGCTATAATTCTTGCATGAGATCATTGTGCTAGGTCCAGACTGTTTCCTACAGTGTAGTAGTCACAACTATTTGATCTCAGCTTGAATCAAAGTCAGCATGGTTCCTATGCTGAAATTGTCTCTAGGGCTTCTTGTTCACATACACAGGCTGAGAAAATTGCATTTTTAGGTGTCTCTATGGAATCTCAAGAGAGAGTGCCAGGGACTGGTCCTGTCCGTGTCTGAGTGTGACCAGGTGTGCTGGTTGTTAGTGATCCCTAGTGTTTCTAAGATCCATACTCTGGGCTTTTTTACTTTCTTGAGCATTTTTCGGTGGTGACGATAGTTACAGTAGTAGGTAAAGGTATGTTCTCTGCTATTATTTCCTCTGGAAACAAAGATTTGTAGGTTACATATGTCTTGGTCCAGCTTCTGGTTACCTTGGGAATCTGTAGGCTTGTTTACTTATGATACGACAGCTTTATTGGCTTAGCTCTTTCTTATTTTCCTTGGGTTTATGACAGACTTTTGGTGCTATTCTTGGGTGGAAAAGGGCTTTTACTATAATTTCTCATTGGTTTTCATGGAGAAGACTAAAAATATTCATGAGGACACAAGATGGTATCTGGGAGAGAAATAACCAAAAGATAGAAAGACAAAGTGTTGATGACAAATTTAGCTTCCTACACAAGTCAGCGTAGGTTGAACTAAAGTAGCTATGGGACCAATATAATTTAATACCTGCCTCTTGCATGTGTTAACAAAATTGCCTCTAAGTCCTTGAGTATTCACTCAACCCAAGTTGCCTAGTAAATTTGGGGCCTGGTAGAATAACTGTATAGAATTTACAGAACTCCAAAAGGAAGAGAATTGCTAGCATGATAGAGTAGTGGAGTTCCCCAATTCCGTAGTATACGAGTAGATATTCCTGCGACATTGGGCTGTGTGTGTGTGTGTGTGTGTGAGAGAGAGAGAGAGAGAGAGAGCAAGAGAATGAGAGACAGACAGACAGAGACACAGAGAGAGACAGAGAAGATAGAGACAGAGAGACGGAGAGCATATGTGTGTTTTCATTATGAGTCTTTTTTTCATTGCAGTTCCCTTTAATTCTGGTTTTATATTTCTTTGGAGCAAAATATTTTATGATGCCAATTAATTAATAAATAAATTCTCTTTCATCAAAGAGGTTGCATTATACTAGAGAGGGGACAGGGAAGATAACACATGTTCGTACATAAGTAAACTAAAGAGAGATACAAAAAATGCAAAATAATTTAGGGAGGAGGACTAACCTCCAAGGGACTTGCATAAGGCTAATTAAAAAAAAAGTGGTACTTGAGCTGAGGCTTTTAGGGAAGAGAGAGAGGTGAAGGAAAGCATTTTAGACTTGGGGAAATGATATGAAAAGGCAGGGAGTCAGGATATGGGAAAACTTTGCATGACAAAAGGCATGTAAATTGGTTTGGCTGCAATGCAGGATGTGTTAGCAAGAATACTGGAGAATCAGCATCTAAAGATAGGCTAAATTTAATTTTTTTTTTAATTTTATCCTAGAGTCAATAGAGGTTCACTATAAATTCTTAAGCAAGGTAGTGATATGTTCAGAACTGTGGTTTAGAAATATTATTTTGGCAGCTTTCTAGAGGGTGGATTATAGAAAAGAGAAATTAGAATTAGGAATATAAATTGGGAGGTTGTTGTAATGACCCAGGCAAGAGAATCTG
Source organism: Phalanger gymnotis (assembly GCA_028646595.1). NCBI lineage: Eukaryota > Metazoa > Chordata > Mammalia > Diprotodontia > Phalangeridae > Phalanger > Phalanger gymnotis. Next base: position 187,786,656 of record CM053622.1, read on the forward strand.
AACTTGGGTAGTGACTAGCTAAGTGGAAAGAGAAGGATGGATTAAAGATATGTTGTGGAGGCAGAATTAATAAGATGTAGTAGCAGTTCTGAAATGGAAGGGGAATGAAGGAGTTAAAAAGTCAGATGTGATTCCAGGTGCAAATGTAAAGGACTAGAAGAATAGATTAGAAGTTCAGCTCAAGTCTTAGATAATTTGATTCAATATATCCTTTATTTCTATCACATTTTAGCACATCAATAGGTATTTTGAGTTTTGTTCGTTTAGGTAGATATTAAAATCTCTTTTATTTACATTTCATTAATTCAAATAATGTGATATTTCAGACAAAAGCATCATAGGCTTACTGAGTAAAAGGTTTTATTTAATTTCTTCCTCTTCAATTTTCTGGGGTTTGCTCTTGGATAAATTTCAAACCAAGGCCTTAAGAAACTACTCTTTGGTAAGGGACTTAGAAGTTTTTGATACTGCTCTATAATGTAGCATAAGCCAAATATATTTTTTAAATTGACTTTCCTCATTTAGCCATACTAATACCTTAGTTCATAAAATGCATGAATCAGTCTAAAATGTACATTTTCCATATGTCAGACTTTTGCTTTTGTCTTTATTCAAAATTGATGAGACCGTATTTTAACAAAGTGGCTTTTTAGAAAATACAGATATGAATGTGAAAAGTATTAGACACAGGATGCATTCTCTTTATCTATGTTGGGATAAAGTAGTTTAGGGGGGGAATCAAGTCTCAATTGTTCCTTTAAGGCTAGAAAATATACTGAAGGACTTCACTGTAGGGGTTTTTGAAGGACAGGATGAAGATGAGAAGCAATGTAGATATCAAACAGCAATCAGGAGGATCTTCTGTCTTTTTCATTCTGAGACTCACTCTAGCACTATGGGTGATTTGCCCCAGTTCTGTGATGCCCTTGGGAGCACTGTGGGAATGGTTTCCAGTCTATTTTACTCTTTTCTTCTGCTTTGAATCTGTTTTGTATTTCTGCCTCCTGCCCTGGAGCCCTAGTCCTATGTTTCAATCTCATGGGGATAAGGCAAATCAGTTTTCTGTAAATTAATCTTGGCTGAGGGGCTGGTTGATAATTTGCTTATTATCTTAAGCTGTGATTCTTTCCTGGGATATTTGAATTTTAATAATCAGCCTCTGGAAGACTGGAAAGCTTTTAAGACTCAACAGAATGAAGCTATCATGGTGAAGTGATGCAGTGAATTTGATATTTTAAATGAGCAAAGTCCTACTCAAAGACCTTCAAATTATACCTTATAATCACTTTACCTATGAAAAACTGGCCAGGAGAAGGGAAGAAGGGAAGAGAGATGGGGAGACTGCAGTATCTTTAAAATGATTCTCACTGCAATTCGTGAAAAGATTTTCCAAGTTCTTCACTCAAAAAAGACATATAATTTTCAATCTCTTTTGGTCTTTAAATAAAAAAGTAATAGTATCATAAAATTTTAGGGAAGAAAGAGAAATTAGAAACGATGCATTTCATGGCCATCATGTGTCAGATAAAGAAACTGAGGGCAATGACACATAACTTCTCCAGTGGCATAGATGTGATTAAATCTCAGATCTCTAGTCTTCAAATAATAAGAAATATTTCCATTATACCAAATAGTCAAGATTTCTTATTTTAAAAAGGCAGGAAAGAAGATCATGAATAAGGTCAAGAAATATAAGCAATAATCTGTCAGGAAGAGAAATTGTTTATGACTTTTCAGTCATTTAGCAAGCATTTATTAAGTGCAAGGAATACAACTAGAAGTAGAAAGTCTCAGTTATCAAGTACCTGACATTCTAGCAGGGGAAAACAACAATGTAAAAGGAAGAAGGAAAGTATGGAGGGGTGGAAGAGAAGGGAGGGAACAGAAAAAACATCCAGTGAAGTAACATTTTAGAGGAAGTAAAGAGTACGACTTGTAGGGGAATAAGATTTGGCTGGCCTAAAATCCCTCCTTAAATGAAATTTTGGGGCAGTGAAATGTTATCTGAGGAAGAAGTTACAGAGGTGGATGAAGAAGAGAAAGGAACAAGCATTTATTAAGCACCCACTATGTGCCAGGCACTGTGCTAAATATTTTAGAAATAGTATCATTTCCGATCCACACAACAACTCTAGGTACCATTGTTAACCCCACTTTATGGTTGAGCAAACTGAGGGAAATAGGTTTATTGAATTTTCTCATGTTACACAGTTAGTTAGTGTCTGAGACCCAATTTGAACTCTGGTCTTGGTGACATCAGGCACAGTTCTCTATCCATTGCACCACCTAGCTGTATTTCCAATGCAAGAATTCCAGAGCTGGAGTAATGATTCAGGATGAAGATCTTGGATTCTTCTCACAACCTAAGGTGTTGAATTCTTATTTTCTTTATATTCCTACAGAAAATTACAATTCTCAGAAAACTATTCGTATTACAACTGAGATTCCAAAAATGAGAATTCCTGCAAGTCAATATGTCAGATCAAAAACAAATACCATGTGTGAAAATAAATGGAGAAATATGTACAAAGTTCATGAAGTTCTAGCCCATTTATAATGTAATCCTTTATGCACAAAAATAGATTATGTAATTTATAACAATAAAACAAATACATCAGTAAGGAAACTCCAGCTCTGACTAAAGAATAAATTCTGAGTGCTCTGCACAGGTTTTAGGATACATTTTAAAAAAATCATGATGATCAAAAGAAGGAACAGAATAGTCATCTGATCACTAACTGAGCTTTCAGAAAAACTGGATTCAAATCCCTCTCTGATGCTGTACTTCAACTGTATTATGGTCTTGGGTAATTCTACCTTAGAAAAAACCTGATATCTATGTGTTCTCCTACTCTCTCTCCTGTGGTGCTGGCTTTATCTTGACACCTGGAAAATGTCTTGCATAAAAATTAAAGACATAGCGTTTTGAGATGGTTGGCCAAAGCTAGAGATGTAATTTAGTGAACATAATCCAAAATTAAAACAAGACATTCTCTAAAATAGAAATCTCCTTATCTATTAGTTCAAATACTTGCTCCCAAGAAATAAATTGTGCTTAAAATTCTTTTAAGAGATAAGGAAACCTCTCTGACAATCAGATAAAGGAGAAGTGTAGTACAGATCTTTTTCTGAAAATAGGCATCAATGGAGTTAAGGAGAACATTGTACCCTGAAGAAAGAGAAGAGGGCTAGAAGTCTGAAAGTTCTCAAAGAAAAACATCACATTCTTCACAATTTTGCCCAGAGTTGGGTCTGTCTGTGGCCCTGGAAAAAAAAAAGGAACAGTAACAATGAGAAACCTAGCCTATACACACTAATTCTGGGGCCTTTGCCTCATTAGTCAGAGTTCTAGTCAACTGAGATAAAAAGCTAGAGGCAATTCTCTCCTAGAATGGCATATAAATGTGAAGTAATTAAATGAAATCTCATTTCTCTCCCCCCCCACACACCCCTTGCTCTAATGGTCTCTGCTCTGATTTTATCAGCTCTCTTTTTTTTGCCCTTCTCAACTTACACCAAATTTCATGACACTTTGCTAGAATTTTTCCCAGGACTATACATAAAGACTCATAAAATCTTGAATTCTTTGTTACTTTGTACTGATATGTTAGCAATGTTTGGAGAGTATGCTAGCCTTACAGTAGGAAACTTGGGTTTGTTGAGGCTCCATGGTGTGTTGTGGGGGTTATCTGAAAGAATTCAGTCAGACCACCTGTAATCCAAGTATAGGCATTTATTGAGATTTGACACCCCTCAGAAGCAGGCTAGATTCCGAGAGGAAGCAGCAACTTAGTAACACAAGAGAAGCAGTATTATAGTGTCATGATGCTGATTACACAGCAGAAGTTATGAATATTAAAAAGAGGTTTATTAAGGGATTCAGTAATAAGGAGGGATCCCTTATGTGGCTTAGGGGTGAAACATCCTAGTCCTACTGTTTTCTGATTGGATAGCTATTGTGGTTCTGTCTGGTCAAGATGAATAGTTAGGTATTATGATTCTGTTTTGGGATAATTGGAAGATGTGATTGTGGATGAGTATACAGACACGTCTTTTCAAATATGTGAATTGGATCCTGGGGCAGTAGCTAGATAGGAGCAATGGTTGTATTGAGCCTGGGGCCCTGTGGTGTTGTTAAATCCAGATTGGGTGGTTAAATCAAGACATGTTCAGTGAAGCCCCATAAGGAAGTTAGAATACTGGGGCTGGGGGCAGCTTTATGAAAATTCCATCATTCTCTCCTCAATGACCTGAAACCCAAAATCATTTGGGAAAAGGGATGAAGGTCTCTGCTTCTGTAGCTTCTTCAGACTGGCAAGGGGAATAGAGTTGTCCCTGTCTTGATCGGTCCTGAGGAGGAGGTCTACTGTAACTGAGCATAGACCACATCCAGGGGATAACGGGTGAGTATGGATTGCCAACTATAGATGAATGGCATGTAGTCTGGAAGACACAAATCTCACAGGCAAATTCAATATTCAGGGCTCAATTATAAGGAGAAAGAAACCAAGAGCCCCATGATAATATTATTTACTTTTGATATACAGGATTATCTAATTTTGTTACTCTCCCAAAAGTTTCTGCTCTGATTCTAATTCCTTTAGGAGGATCAGATGCTATTGAGGATCCAACATATACACATAAATATAAGTAACAATATTTTGCAGGTAGAAGCTCTCCACCCTTTGGTTTGATAGTTATACAAATGAATTTGCTTATGAGAGGTTAACTTTACTCCAATTATAATAAAAGACTTTGGAGGATGCTTTTAAGTAATTAATTCCAAAACAGTGCGTATCAATACTTTGTTTGTAATAAAACATGATTCTACTTTTATTCTATAAGTTACTTTCTTTTAGAAAATTAATTGCACTTATTTATTTTCAAATGAAACAGAAAATATTTTGGATTTACTTTCAGTAATTAATAGAACAATAGCTAGGTCCTTCAATCAGTTGCACCAATATCCAATTATTCTTAAATCATTTTGAAATATCTAAGGACCTTATTTCAGTAATATAGATAGATAGATAGATAGATAGATAGATAGATAGATAGTTAGACAGAGATATCTCTATCTATCTATCTATTATCAGGCAGATGACTAGGCCTAATATTCATTTACTAAGTTGTTTTGGATATAGAAAGGAACATGATTTTAGACTGAATAATCCAGATCCTAAATACACATTTTATTATAGTAGCTCAGGTGTATCCAAGCCTTAGTCTATGTGATAACGATTAACATTGTATTTGCACCTTTCTTTCAGAAACTTCTTTTCCCTTTGTCTAATTATTCCCCTATCATTCAGAAACAATGTTCTATTCTAGGGATTTAATCTTTCACTTGACTACACAGGCAGGCAGATTACAAGCCCAAGTAACAATTTACCCAGTTGTTTGGGATATGGAATGACTACACATTCAGATTGAAAATAGCAAGATCTCATATACTTATATTGTGCTTATATCTTTTAAAGACCACTTGCTCTGATTATAGGAACTTGCTATGAAAGCAAGCATAGACATGATTATACAAAATATGACAGGATAAAACACCATTAACTCTGAATTTAGATAAGAGTCACCATTAATGATTCAGTATCAATTCCACCTCATAGCCAGATTCAGGAACAGCCAGGTGAGAAACATTCCTTTTCAAAGAAGACAATAGGGAAACTGAGCCAAGAGAATCCCATCTTAGTTCAAGGCTAAAATTTTCCTCTTGGCTTTTCCAAGAAACAAACCTCCACCTGTAATAGATCACATTCCCTCTGATCTGTTGCATTTTTCTCAAAAACTATTTAAGACAGACAATTATACCTAAATTTGAACTCAAAATAAAATCAGTGCAGTCCCAAGGGCTTTTAACTCAAATGGAAAGTCTCACCAATCACGAATTAGGGTTAGATACAATTATTTTTACTCTTATGGAGTTGCACTAAGTAACAAAAATTTACCATGACTTCTATACATAAGAAATTTCACTTAATATTTTACACTTTTTTTCCATTTAAAGTTTAAATTTATCCTGATGAAAAGACGAATCATTAGGAATCATTTCTACCTTGTACATTAACTTGCAAATTTTCAGTAAGCCAAGTTCATTGTTTAGGAACTCCATAACCCAAACAAGCTCTTTTTTCCCAGGGCTGAAGACCCTCCCTCCAGATGGTTTCTGAGGATCCGGCAAGTTTACCAAATAAGGGAAATTGACAGGGACCCCAAAGAAGGAGCTGCCTGTCCACCCCTTGAAATTCTTCCTCTTGGAGGTTGAAAACCACATTATTTCTGTATGGCAAATCCCCTATTTTTAATCTTAATTTAATTTGTTTTACTCTGCCTGGTTTTTTTCATTGCCAAGATGTCTTTCGGAGTTCCCATATTTTATTTTTAGGGCCCTGATATAAGATAGCTGGCACATGTGGCTTCCAGTCATCGCCTACAGCTCTATATCAGAAAGAACTCTGGCTGTCTTCCTAAGGCAGGGGAGTAGGGCATGGCCACTCCATCTACCCTTAAAGCTGCTGTCAGACCAATTTTAGGTTTTAACATTATAACAACAACTCCAAATAACTTAACTAACAATCTTACAATTTTCTTAAGTGAGAACAAAATTGCTTTAGCTGTAACATCTTCTTATCCATGGGCAAAAGGAAAATAACCAATTTTCTAAATGGCAGTTACAATAGATAAGATAGGATTAGCGGGGGTTAATGAAATAACATAACTGGTTTTAAAACATTTTTTCCATTGCCTTTTAGTTTCAATAAAATTCAGATTAAAAATTGCTCTGCCTAGGACCACCTCTGGCTCATAGGGAGGGCTTCAGATTATGTATTTTCCAAATTTATCTTAGTGCCAAATAGTATAGTAAATTCTGACTGATCTTAAACATCAAATTAGGAGAGGCAACATTTCATTTATAATGTAACCATAATGAATTCAATTACCTGGAATTATATTCCAAATGATATTACACAGAATATGGGTTAGGATTTTAATACTAACTGTGGTATTGCATTTTAAAATTGGCCAATATTTAACTTTAGTTTGTAAGATTCCCTGAATTCTAGCAAGATATTCCAATCAAACTCTATGACCTTTGGTTATGTCCTAATTCACACAGTCTGTTTCTATTTCAGAGACACAGGAAAAGGTTAAGTGCTAGTCCTATTTCAAAGTATAGCCTTGAAACCTGCCTCTCTTTGATCAGTAAAGTGATCCTTTTTCTCTTAGATAGATCTGAGGGGAGAAATTCCCCCCTCTTCTTTTTCTATCTGTCCTTCCACATCCATAACTTGGCCAGAGTCCAAGAAGACAAGAAGAGGAGAGAGAGACAGACAGACAGAGAGAGAGAGAGAGAGAGAGAGAGAGAGAGAGAGAGAGAGAGAGAGAGAGAAAGAAAGAGAGCACTTTTAGAGAGCTTTTTTCCAATAGTCTTTTTTTAAGACACCATTAGTCTTTTCAGTTCAGGTACAGCCATCAGAAGTATTTTGTTCTTTTCTGGCTGGCTGCATTTTAAGTCTTGCAAGGTGGTAGACTCAGAGATTTTCACACAGACACAGAGCAGACAAATACAATCAGAAAGCATAGATAGAGATAGCTTTTCTTGGTCTTCTTGATTATATTGAGATCAGGCTCTATTACAGCTTAGTAGTAGTAAGATGGCAACTGGAACTGAATGCCAATAAGCATAAGGAAATCACCCCCCACCCCCATAGCCACACTCATCTCTTTAGTGGCATCCTAATAGAAGGATGAAGAAAAAAATGATTTCAGAAAGAACTCCTCTATTAGTAAAGGAAATAATCACAGTATAGATGATAATCGTAGTTATGCCCATGTGGTTCTGTATTGCAAACTATAAGAATCTCTATACAGAAGGGAGAAGAAATAAAACATTTATTCAGACACAGAGAACCAGTCCCAAAACCAATAAGTCCAAACCATCCAAGCAGCAAAAAAATTCCAGAGCTGATAAATCTATTTTATAATAACATCAAAGAATCTAAAATACCACATCACGGCAGGGAGCCAAGCTATCCCATAACCTTCCCACCCAGTGCTGGGGCCTTGCCACCAACAGTCACTCACAGCACAGCCAACACACCCCTGTTTTCTCCCCTCTCTGTATTTCCTGTGACACACTTTCTTCCTCATTTCAGCAAGCTTCTCCCACCACATATGACTTAGGCTTCCTGTGACATAAGCAGCTCACATGGCCTATTAATGGGTGGGAAATATCTTTGAATCTAAGTTGTCATTACAACTCCCCACAAAATTCCCAAACAGGGCTTTCTCTATCTGAAGGGTATTTGCCAGGTTTCAAGGGCCCTGGACACTAGGGCCCAGATGATCCAGTCGAGACTTCCTAGCTACTTGAAGGATCTCCCAAGCTAAGAGAAGAGAAAAAGATAGGCTTATCTTTGGATTAGAGGGTGTCCAAATCAGAGACAGGTCTCCAATTTGTGGGGGAGGAGTTTAGAGTCAGAGACTAGGCCCTCCCAAGGACACCAAAATTGTGATGGTTTCATGAGGTGTTGTACCAGGTATCTAAAAGAATTCAGAGTCAGATAATTTCTAATCCAAGTATAGGCATTTATTGAGGATTGACACTCCTCAAAAGCAAGCTAGGTTCCAAGAGGAATGAGCAACTTTGTATGACAAGATGGGCAATTTTATAGTATAATGAAGCTAATTACACAGCAAAAATTATGAATATTAAAATGCATGAGGGGTTTGTTAAGGGATTAGGTAAATGGGGAGGGATCTCTTCTATGGTTTGGTAGTCAAACATTCTAGTCCTGCTGCTTTCTGATTGTCTAGCTATTGTGGTTCTCTCTGGTCAAGATGAGTAGTTAAGTATTGTGAACCTGTCTGGGGATAATTGGATGATGTAATTGTGGTTAAGTACATGGACACACCTGTTCAAATATGTGAATTGGATCTGGAGGCAGTGGCTAGATAGGGACAATGGTTGTATTGAGCCTGGGCACCTGTGGTGCAGTTAAAGTCAGATTGGGTGGTTAAATCAGGACATGCTGTTCATTGAAGCCTCATAAGGATGTTAGAATATTGGGGCTGGGTGCTGCTTCATTAGGATTCCATCAAGTTTGTTCCTAATAAAACATGCCCATGTCTTCTCTGTTCTCAAAAAGCTTTCACTTGAGTCATTCATCCCCATTAACTATCCTCTCATATATCTGCTCTCCTCCCGTTTGTGACTAAATTCTTTTTGAAGACTGTCTACAATTGGTACCTCCACTTCCTTCCCTCTCATTCTAAAATCTCTTTGGTGGCTTCTGAAGTCATTATTCAACCAAAACTTCTGTCTTCAGTGATTAATCTATCATGAAATCTAAAGGGCTTTTCTCCATCCTCATTCTTGACCTTTTTGCAGCCTTTGACACTCTCTTTCCTCTCCTTGATACTCTCATCTCTCTAGACTTTCATGACACTTTCTCGTAGTTCTCCTGACTGTCTGATTACTTCTCAGCACCTCTTGCTGGGTTTTGATCCTGGTCACTGCCACTGACCCTCGGTGTCCAACAGAGATCTTTCCTGTGTCCTTTTCTCCATTCATATTATTTTGCTAGGTGATCTCATCAGCTCTCATGCATTCAATTATCTCTTTTTTGATGATTTTCAGATCTATTTGTATACCCCCAACTTCTCTCCTAACACCCAGACTTTGATTTAGAATGTATTAACTGGGAAAATTCTTCAACATTAAAAGCTGTTCATAAGTTTGCCCTTTCCTATCTTTGAAGTCCTCTTATACCATACTAACCTCATTCATGTTCTTTCCAATCCAGTAATACTGACATCCTTGATCTTTCTCCTTGAGCCTCTCCATCTGGGCATTTTCACTGCTTAGAATATTGTCCCTTTTCATCTTGCCTTTTGTATTCCCTGGCTTCCTTTAAACTCCAGCTAGAATCTCTCTTTTGCAAGAAGCCCTATGAGACTATTTAAGGTTGGTCCCTGCTCCAATAAATCTCCAATTTATCCTGTATCATTTTTTTGTATACAGTTGTTTACATGTGGTCACCCTTATCAGACTGTGAATGCTTGGAGATCAGATATTTTTTTTTTTTTGTAAGTGGGCAATTCAACTGACAAGGATAAAGAGAGATGTTTAAGGAAACAAAGGCTTAGGGATTAGATCTCAATTTCTTTGCAATAGAAAAATCCCAGAAGAAATTTACACCAAGAAAGCAGATTAGCTAGCTTTCTACAATTTGAAGTTTTTGAAAGTTGCCAAGAGCAAGTTGGGTAAGTGACTTGCCCAAGATCAGACAGCTAGCATTTTGCTACTGTTTAGGCACGAATGCATAACTTCCTAGTTTTTAGGTCAGTGCTCTTTCAATTTACCACATACCCCATTGCTTAAGGGAAAGGAAAAAGTTCAAATAAGGCTTCCAGGGTTTTAATAGTGCATGACAAGAATTATAGTGAGATAATCATGAAAAAACAAATGAACTAACCAACAAAACAAAAGAAGTTAGCAAAAGTACAGACTGATTATGATGCTTTCTTACTTTGGGAAGATAATTGTGCTTGAAAGTGCTGTTGGAGCATCTGTATATTAACTGGATTATAGAAGAAGAACTATGTTATTCTCCTCAGCAGGGCTATGATAATTCAAATAGTGTTCTTTTCACCTTCAGGTTAATGATCGAACATAAATCCTTATTATGTTTGAGTGCTTAAAAAAAAACCCTTAATGATTTTGTACAATGTTATCATAGTTTAAAAATACAATGAGGGGACTGTTCTTGATATTAAAATAGAATGAGCATATTGCTAGTGAAATGTGCTCAATTAATTTTGAAATAATTGATTGCAAAGGTAAAATTTACATGTTTAATACTGAGACCCCTGAAATTATTTTAGAACTACGTCAGAATTATTTTTATTACCACATCTAGGACTTAATAGGTGGCTCAGTGGATAGAGTGTTCAGCCTGGAGTGAGGAACATATGAGTTCAAATTGGACCTCAGATACTTATTAGTGGTGTAAACCTGTTCAAGTTACTTAGCCCTGTTTCCCTCAGTTTTCTCATCTGTAAAATGAACTGGAGAAGAAAATGATAAACTGCTCCAGTAACTTTGCCAAGAAAACCCCAGATGGGTTCATGAAAATGTGGGCATAAGTAACAGCAACTAAGGACTTAATGTCTGAGGACTCTTGCATAGTCAAGTATCCTCTATTTTTTTCTTCAATGCATTTATTTTTAAAAGAAAAACATTATTTAAGCTAAGGTTCAAGGGAACAGCATGGATTTTATATGTATATTTTGGGTTTACTTTAGCTACCAGTTAAGAATACAAAGAAACAATATTTCTCAATCAGCATTTATAATAACAAACTGTCTTTCATTCCAGATTTTTAGCCAATTTCTCAGCATCATGGATAATCATAGACTAAGTTCCTAGGTCTTGAGCCCCTTGATAGCCATCCTGTAACTTCAACTATAAGAGTCTCAGTTTTCTCATCTATAAAATTATGTTGACAATTTCTAAAAACAATGTTTTAGAGTATAAAAATCATTTTCCATTAATTGTGCCATTTGATGTTTCACAATAATCCTGTAGATAGATACTAAGGATATTTTCATCATGCAGATGAGAAAACTGAGGTTCATAAATGTCAGAGGCATAATTTGAGTCCAGAACACTGCTAATCCACATGTAATCTCATTTTAAATGCTTATGCTACTTCTATCATAGGCTGCTAAGATGGCCTTTGATACACTCTAAAGTCCCATATGATTTTTTTGTAATTAGTTTAATTATTCTACCACTAAGATCCTGATATGATGCTTTGCTGTGATGTGCAGGTGAAATGGAGTTTTTGAAGGCTATGTCCACAGAGAATATCCTGTGGTAGAGAGACAAAGACCACACCACACAATTTCCAGGCAAGTGACACTGGGTTCAGATGTTTTTATACCCTTTCTTAGCTAAGTGTAAAATCTTGGAGAGTTCTCATCTCCTTTCTTGGCTACACTTTCCTTATCACTGAAATAAGATGTTTGGACTACATAATCTCAAAAGTCTTTTCTCATAAGGCTGAGAATTCTGCAGGAAAGCACACAGCTGTGATGAGAAGAGACAGAAACCAATAGCTGTCTACAGTCATTAACTACACTGTCCTCTAGGCCAGAAGTGTCAAACATACAGCCCCAAAACACATTGTAGCCCAACACCCCTACATGAAAAATTAAAATGTTATTGGGAAATATTTAACAAAAGATATAAAAATATAATAGAACATAGATAATGTTAATTTGTGAGTTTTAAGTCAATGTGTGTCCAGTAGGTATACCCTCCTGCTGTTTAAAATACCCCAATCCATTCACCCTTTCTCTCACTGTTATAGGCCATAAAAGAATATCAATACATTATTTTCATGCTATTGTTTGTTGTTGGAGTGATACAAGCCATGATCAGTATCTACTTCTGATCAAATCTAAGTGGAATTGAATGAATGAACAGAAGTTTGATCAATTTGAGTGTGTGAGAAGTGGGAGCAAATCATTGATGAGTAAATATGGGTGAAGATGAGTATAGAAATGTGGTCCCGCTCAGATCCAATCTAGCTCAGATTGATCTGGCCCACTTGTTACAAGCATCACAAATGGTGGGATCTCTTGGGGCAGACCAATATAGCTAACCCTTAATAAATTTTGTCTTTTCCCTTGGCTGAGAAGGCTTGAGTAGAATTCTTTTGGCAGGACCCAGCATGTCGGTATTTTGGGGTCATGAGCACCCCTAGAAACCTATGGTTCTGTACCATATTTGTATTGATTAAACCTCTTCATTTTTTGGTTCCCTGACCGGGAATACTGCTAATCTCAAGTTCTTCTCCAGGCAAGACTGAAGGTATGTGGGCCTCCCCCCTCTTCCAATCCCCTTCTCACTCTCCAAGCATTTTGGAGGTGCTTTTCGAGCCTGACCTCAGCAGGTCCCAGTAGGTCAGACAGCTAGGAGGCCCTCTTATTGAACTCAGGCTGATGCTCTCAGGTGGTTTCCATCCAGTGACTATATTGGAAGCCATGGACCTAGGCACAGTTTCTGAAGCATGGAGGACATGGACAGATGCCCCATCCAGAAGCATATGCCAGATTATTTCAATTCTCTTCGCATTAGGGAATTGGGTAACTCCAGCAGGTACGTTCTCGTGGCTTTTTTTGTCTTGTTTTATTTTGTTTGTCTCTCTACACTTGCTCCTAACTTCTCCTTTAATACGGAGGAAGAGACTTCCAGCCCAGATGCCTGAAATGGCTCAATCCTTTTTTCCCAAAAGTTCGCCTTTAAAAGGTTGTAAGATGTTTGTAAGCTAGAGCTGCCCCACAAAGGGACAATGGGACTGAACAGGACATTTTGTAGGACTTCTTTCTTATGGCCCCCAGGGCTTCGGCCCCTCCCCCCTTGGTGACCTCTGCTCAGGTCCCAGCTAAGGGTCTTGTTGAGATGCCTTCCTTTCCCTGAAGGGGCCCCTACTCAGGTTCTGGCCTCATGGCCTGCCTCTACTACAGGCCCTGCAATATCTATCACCATGGGCCCTACCCCCAGGGCACCTCCTACTCAGGTTCCAGCCTTGGGCCCTGCCCCATGGCAATATCTCCTCCCTTAGCCCTTCTCTTTGAGGTGGCACCCACTTGGGTCTCTGGGGTATCTTCCCCTCTGACCTCTACCCCTCCTCAGGTATCAACTGATTTTTTTTCCCTTGTCAGCCTGATCCCCTGGCCTTGCAGTCCAATCGAGTTCAGCCAGCACTGCCCAGTCCCTACCTCACAAGAAGTGGGACTTCATATATCCCTCCCCAAGCCTCAGTCTCCACAGCTCCTTCAAGGCTTTTTCCCCTAAGGGAAGTGCCTGGCTCTTCTATGGGGACAATCAGGGTACATGTTCCATTCTCCGTTTCAGAGATCGTTTAGGTTAAAGAGAAACTGGGGAGATACTCAGAAGACCCCACTAAGTTTACTGAGGGTTTTAGAGATCTGTCCCTACAATTTGAGTTTTCTTGGGGTGAAGTGCACATCCTCTTCTCTATCTCTTGTACCACTGAGGAGAAGAGGAAGATCTGGGAACAAGCCCAAAAATTTGGGTATCGTTTGGCTAACAATAACCCCATAAAATACCACCCAGGAACAGCTGCTGTTCCCACTAGTCACCCAGGATGGAATTATCAAAAGAGTGAGGATAGAGAAAAGAGAGACCATATGGTAATTTGCCTGTTAGAAGGCCTAAGAATAACATTTCAAAAGCAGGTAAATTTTCAAAAAATTAGGGAAATTACTCAGAGAGAAAAGGAAAACCCTGCCCTTTTCCAAAACCAGCTAGTAGAAAATATTAAGAACTATACAAATTTGAATCCTGATTCTGTCAAAGGGGCAGTAATCCTTAGCATGTATTTCATTAATCAGTCTGCCCCAGGTACTAGGAGGAAACTGCAGAAATTGGCAATGGGACCCCAAACGCCTCAGGCCCAATTATTGGACTTGGCCTTTGGAGTATATAATAATAGAGACCTGGTTGCAGCAGAGGAAAGAAAACGCAGGGAAAGGGCTAGAGACAGAGAACATGCTCTATTTTTGGCTGCTGCCATGGCAAGAAAAAGACCCAAGGAGTACCCTCCCAGGGGGCCCCCTTGGAGGAAGCCTCCATGGTGCCCAGCATGTAACCAGGAGGGACATTGGAGGAAGGATTGTCCCCAAGGTTGGAAAAGTGATAGAGCCTCCTCCCAGTACTCTGTCCTCCAGTCTTCTGAAGACTCAGAAGGAGGGGAAAGTCTGGCGCTTGGCAGTGCTCCCACTTTCTCCACCTCTCTCTCAGAGCCCTGGGAGAAATTGAGGCTGAAGGTAGGTTACCCACTTTATCACGGGTGTGTTCTCTTGTTTTAACTAATTGCTCTGGCCTTACGCGCCCCTCAACCCATCAGGTCATGGGCATTAAGGATCTGTTGTTTGAACACTCCTTCCTTATACTCTCTTCTGGCCCTCCCCCCTTGTTGGGAAGAGACCTGATAGTGAAATTGGGGAGCCAATTTTCTCTAGTTAAACCTCCCAGTTCCCTTTTCCCTCTGCTCACCAGACCTCTGCCAGAAGTGCAGGAGACAGTCAAGCCAATTGTTTGGGATCAGGGAATTCCTGGGAAAGCTACTCAGGCCACCCCAGTCCTTAGTTGCCTCAGAGAGTCTAATGTGTTCGCCAAATCCTGTCAATATCCAATTAAGCCTCAGGCTTTGGAAGGACTGCGACCATTAATTGAAAGATTCCTTAAGCATAAAATCCTTCTCTCTTGTCTATCTCCTTGCAACATTCCAATCCTTCCCATAAGGAAGCCTAATGGAGAGTACCCAATGGTTGTAGATTTCAGGGCTGTTAATGAAGTTGTTATTCCTATACATTGCCACAACCGGTATTGGGGTACCCAATGGTTTTCCACCCTGGACCTCAAAGATGCCTTTTTCTGTATACCTCTGCACACAGACTTTATTTTTGTCTCTGAATAGATGCTTCTAGGGGAATCAAGTTCACATCAGCTGATATGTACAATTTTGTCCCAAGGGTTTCGAAATAACCCTCATTTATGTGGCCAGGCTTTGGGAAAAGATTTAAGGGACCTGAAATTAGCTGACAGTAGCTTAATTCAGTATGTGCACGATACTCTTATTTGTAGCCCCACTTGGAAGGCTTCTTTGGCTGTGGCCCCAGAAACCCTGAACTTCTTGGGTACTCGAGGCTGTAGGGCCTCCTTGAACAAAGTCCAGGTAGCATGCCAATCTGTAAAGTATCTGGGCCACGAACTAATGCCTACCTCTCAATCCTTAATCTCGGAGAGAAAGAGGACAATACTGCCCATTCCTATTCCAACCACTAAGAAACAATTTCAAACTTTTCTAGGCCTGGCTGGATTTTGTAGCCTCTGGATCCCTAATTTTGGTCTCATTGCTTAACCTCTTTATGACTCCACTCAAGGCCCTGACTCACTCCCTCTAGAGTGGGGCCTGGACGAGACTAAAGTTTTTGAGGTTTAGAAAACTAAAGTGACCACCACTCCAGCATTAGCTTTACCTAATTTAGAAAAACCTTTCACTCAGTATGTTGATGAAAGGAGAGGACAGGCTTTGGGAATCCTAATCCAGTCCTTAGGACCTGACCCCAAGCCAGTTGCCTGTTTTCCAAAACAATTAGATTCTCTGGCTGCTACAGCCATTCCAATTGAAGAAGCTTCTAAACCTCTAGCAGACCAGCCCCTAGAAGCTCTGACTCCCCGGAGCATCCTGAAAGCAGAGGGCTACTGGTCCCTGGCTAACCACAGACTCACCAAATATCAAGCCTTGTTCTTAGATACCCCTGACCTAATTTGACTGTGCTACACACTTCTGGACCCCGAAGCAGTGTGGTACACAGTGGTTAGGAGAGCTAGGTATGAAATAGTCATCTTTAATTCCCTCCAGGGAAATTGTTCTTTCTCTATACCCATATACTGTCTGTTTAGTTGTTTGCTTAACCTCTTTGCCAGGTTTGTCTCCTGCAGTCTCCAAGCCATCAACTTCCACATGACTGCTCAGATTATGTACCCTTTGACCGAGACCCATCAAGGAAGGGACAACTCTACACCCCTTGCCAGCAGGAAGAAATTTTAGAAGCTGAGACCTTCATCCCTGACCCCAAAAGATATTGGGGTCCTATTTGTTTGAGGGGGGAATGATGAGGGCACAATCTCTGGGGTCTTCCAACTGGATCTGGCCTTCCCCTAAGCCTTGGGCCTTGCATTATCATTGGGCCCAAGTTTCTGCATAGCCTAGCTCTCTATTGTCCAGCTGTTTCCTGATCACTTAATCCTGATCAAAATATCTATACCCTAGCTCTGTTAACCCAGCCCTCTATTGTCTGTATGGCTCCATGTAGCCTTCAGCTCTTTCTTACCCTGGAGTCTGACCTCATCTCAGTCCCATCAAGCTCCTCCTTAGACTCCTCCTCAAGTCCCTCCCTAAACCCCTCCTCTAGTCATCCTAGACCACCCTTCAATCTCTCCCACAATCTTTGTGTATATAATCTCCATCTTGCCCCCATGAAGGCTCTCAGATTCAATCTAGCTCAGATTGATCTGGCCCACTTGTTACAAGCATCACAAATGGTGGGATCTCTTGGGGCAGACCAATATGGCTAACCCTTAATAAACTTTGTCTTTTCCCTTGGAAAAAAAAGAAAGAAATGTGGTGCCTCAGAGCTAATTCCTTATGGAGTATGTGGAAAATAGTTTTGTAGGCCCAAGCTGAGTTAGTCTCCTTTTCCTATATATTTAGGTAGAGAAGTTGTAGCTTCTGGATCCTCATAGAAATACCAAGAAAGCAATAACATTATTTGCTGTTATAAAGTGTGACAGGTACAAATATCTGACTGTCATAATTGTGTCTCCCAGTAGTCTCTACGCTAAGAGGGGAAAATGCAATTGGTAAAGAACTAATGAACTCTGAAGCTTTATGTGAGTGTGGCTAATGACAAGTATTTACAAGCATGTACAAGTTTGTACAAACTTCTTAGCTCAATGATCCTCTGAAACTTAAAAGTTTCAGTGCTTCAGAGCTTCAGTGAATCCATGTACTTTCTCTAATGATGCAGAATCATCTATATCTTCTCAGTTCTTACCCATTTCTTCCCATAAATCTGCACAGGGAATCTTCTAATTATGATGAACATCTCTGCTAGTTTTTTTTTTCCCTTCCTATATGACCAAATGCAGCTGCCTAGATATTATTTCTTATTTTCAGAATAACATCACCCCCTTTTCTAATCTTTCTTTTATTAGACAAAATTGTTTATTTTTATTTAGCACTTTATTTTTCCTCAGTTACATGTCAAAATAATTTTAACATTTTTTTTTAAAACTTTTGAGTTCTAAATTCTTTCCCTTCCTACCTTCCCCTACACTACTGAGAAGGCAAGCAATTCTATATAGGTTTTACATATGTAGTCATGCAAAACATATCCATTATAGTCATGTTGTGAAAGAAAACTTAGACAAAAATACTCAAAAAATAACAAAGATTTAAAAAAGTATGCTTCCATCTATGTTCAGATATCATCACTTCTTTGTCTGCAAGTGAATAGCATTTTTCATCATGTTCTTCAGAGTTGTCTTGAATCATTGTATTGCTAAGAATATCTAAGTCATTCACAGCTGATCATCTTACATATTTGCTGCTACTTTTCACACAGTTCATTTCACTTTGCAACAGCTCATGAAAGTCTTTTCAGGCTTTCCTGAGAGCATCCTGCTCATCATTTCTTATGGCACGACAGTATTCCATCATAATCACATGTCATAATTTGTTCAGCCATTCTTCAATTGAAGGTCATCCCTTTAATTGTCAATTCTTTGTTTCAGAAAAGAGCTGTCATAAATATTTTTGAACATATATATCATTTACCTTTTTGATTTTTATCTCTTTTGGGAAATAGACCTAGTAGTGATATTGCTATATTGCTACATTAAAGGGTATTCACGTTTTTATAGCCTTCAAGGCATTATTTCAAATTGGCCTATGGAATTATTAAATCAGTTCACAACTCCCCCAACAATGCATTAATTTCTCACTTTTGCTACATCCCCTCCAACATTTGTTATTTACCTTTTCTGTCCTATTAGCCAATCTAACACTTATAAGTTAGTATTTCAAAATTATTTTGATTTGCATTTCTCCAATCAATAGTGAGTTAGGGTATTTTTCCACATACCCATAGAGAGCTTTGATTACTTCCCCTGAAAACTTATCTTATCTTTTGATCATCACTTAGGGAATGGTTCTTATTTCTACAAATTTGATTCAGTTCTCCATATTTGAGAACTGAGGCCTTTATCAGAGGAACTTCCTTCAAAATGTTTTGATGGTTACTGCTGCTAATTGTATTTCCTTCCATCCTACTCCCCTCATATTCTCTTCTTTCTCTCATTTCACCCTGTCCATCCCCAAAAGTGTTTTGCTTCTGACTACCCCCTCCTCCAATCTGTCCTCACTTCTATCACATGCCCTCTTCTTTTATCCTATTCTCCTCCTATTTTCCCATAGAATGAGATATATTTTTATACCTAATTGAGTGTGTACGTTATTCCCTTTTTGAGCCAATTGTGATGAGAGTAAGGTTCACTCACTTCACCTCAACTTCCCCCTCTTCCCTTCCACTGTAAAAACATTTCCTCACCTGTTTTATGTAAGATAATTGGCCCCATTCTGCCTCTCTCTTTCTCTTTCTCACAGTAAATTGCTCTCTGTGACGTTCAGTAAGTCTTCTCTTCTGACTGAAGACTTTCCTTATGCGGTCAATTTTTGTGTAGGTTCCATGTACCACTGAGAAAAAGGTATACTCCTTTCTATCCCCATTCAATTTTCTCCAGAGGTCTACCATACCTAACATTTTCTAAAATTTTCCCTCTCCTTCTTTCTTTCCTTCTTTCTTGTTTATTTTCTGGTTAGATTTATCTAGTTCAGGGAGGGAGAGGTCAAGGTAACCTATTAGTATAGTTTTGTTATCTATACCTTCCTGCAACTCCCTTTATTTCTCCTCTAAGAATGTGGATGCTATACCACTCAGTGTATATATGTTTAGTGTTGATATTGCTTTATTGTCTATGGTACCTTTTAGCAAGATGTAGTTTCTTTCATTATTTCTTTTAGGTAGATCTATTTTTGCTTTTTCTTTGTCTGAGATCAGATTAGTACACCTACTTTTTTTTTTTTACTTCAGCTGAAGTATATACTTTCTGCTCCAGCCTTTTACCTTTACTCTGTGTGTATTCCGCTGTTTCAAATGTGTTTCTTGTAAACAACATTTTGTAGGATTATTGTGCTTAATCCACTCTGTTGTTCACTTCTGTTTTATGAGAGAATTCATCCCACTCCCATTCACAGTTATTAGTACTGGTGACTTTCTCTCTCTGATTTTTTCCTGTGTATGCTTTTCTTTTTCTTTTCTCCTTTTCCCTCCTCTCTAGAGTTTTGCTTTCTACCACCATCTCCTTCTATTATTAGCCCCTTCCCTTATCTTCCCTTTTAGCCTTACTACTTCATTCAACCCTTCTATCCACACTCTCCCTTTTCTTTCCCCTTTTCCCTCCTACTTTCTATAGGGTAAGTTAGGTAATGGATTATGTTATTCCCTCCTTAAGTCAAATCTGATGAGAGTAAGGTTCAATTAATGATCATCTCCCTCCCTTCTTTCCCTCTCCTGTAGTATGTTTTTGTGCCTTTTCATGTGATGTAATTTACCCTTGTCTGGCTCCTCCTCTCCTCTTTTCATTTTCACCACTTAATTACCTTTTTGATCTTCACGTCAAAGTCAAGTCATACCTATGCCCTCTATCTATGTATACCTCTTTAAAATGAAATAATAAAAATACAGTTCTCAAGAGTTATATGTGGCATTTTCCCTGTAGGTATGTAAACAGTTTGCCCTTATTAATGGAATGTTTTTTTTTTGCCTGCTTACCTTTTTATGCCTCTCTTGAGTCTTGTATTTGAAGATCAAATTTTCTGTTGAGTTCTGATGTTTTCATCACAAAAGTTTGGAAGTCTCATATTTTATTGAATATCCATCTCCTCTCCTGAAAGATTATGCTCAATTTTTCTGGGGAGTTGATCTTTGGCTGTAATCCAAGCTCTTTTGCCTTTGGAATATTGTACTCCATGCCCTCCAATATTTTAATGCGGAAGCTTCAAGGACCTGTGTAATGGTGACTATGCTTCCATAATAGTTAAATTGTTTCTTTTTGGCTACTTGCAGTATTTTTTTTTGGCCTGGTAATTTTGGAATTTGACTATGATATTCCTCAGTGTTTACAATTTGGCATCTCTTTCAGGAGGTGGTCAGTGGATTCTTTCAATGACTATTTTGCCTTCTGGCTCTAGGATCTCATGGCAGTTTTCTTTGATGATTTCCTGAAAGATGTTGTCCAGGATCTTTTTTTTCAGCATGGTTCTCAGGTACACCAATAATTTTTAAATTGTCTCTCCTGGTCCTATTTTCCAGGTGAGTTGTTTTACCAATGAGGTATTTTATATTTTCTTCTATTTTTTTCATTCCTTTTGTTTCTGTTTGACTGAGTCTTGATTTCTTATAGAGGCAATAGCTCAGGAAGACCTTTTGGGCTTGGGACCAGTTCATATGCCCTTTGAGGTTTCAGTTGTGGGAATATTGACAATGTTGTCCTCTTCTGAATTTGTGCCTTGATCTTCCCTATCCCCATGATAAGAATCTATGGCCATTGTCCACTTCTTCTTTTGCTGATGGTGTTTGCCTAATTCCTGGATTTTAGAGTTGAGCTCTCTAGCTGGAGCACGGGGTACACTGACCCAAGCTTCTTGTGCTGTGTACCTGAGACCTGGTCACTGGCTTTGTATGCTGGGGTCTCAGGTGCTGGCAGGTGCTGAGCTGGGATCAGCAACACTTGAGGTCTTGGGGTAGTGGTGAACAGTCTGGCCCCTGAGGGACACCTGCTCACCTAAGCCTTGCACTAGCTCTGTTGAGAGAGAAAAGCTCAGGGATTCAGAGATCCCAGAACTAAAGTTCCCAGGACTGGAGTTCCCGGTTGAGAAGTTTGCTATAGAAGGAAAAAAAAGAAAACAGGAACATGTGACATCCTGAATATGACAGGATAAAACATGCTTGGGCTTGCTTAAACTCAGATATAGTTACAATTCTTCAATCAATAGTCAGGTGGGAAACATTCCTTTCCAAAGGAACACAATAGAGAAACTGATTCAGGAGGATCCCATCCTGGATTGAGCCAAAGATTGTGACTTCAGCTTTTTCCCAAGTGTTGACCTCCACCTGTTTACAGTATAGGATCACATTCCCTTTGAGTAGCTTGTGGAATTTCTCTCAGATACTGATTTGCTGGAAACATCTATACCTTCATTCAAACTCAAAACAAAATTAGTTATGATCCCAAGTGCCTTTTGCCTTACACAACAAGTTTCACTAGTCACAGCTTAGAGCCAGATACAGTTGCTTTTATTCTCATGGAGTTGTAATATTTACCAGGACTCACATACATAAGGGATTTCATTAAACAGCTTTCCTTCTCAAATTTAAAATTGTCCTGGTGTAAAAGTCAATCATTAGGATCCTTTCTATCTATTGCACATAAACTTGAGACTTCTCAGAAGGTAAGTTCATTGTTTAGGACCAACATAACCCAAACAAGTCCTTTTCCCTGGCTGATGACTACACAGATAGTTTCCAGGGGTCTTGGCAATTTACGAAATAAGTAAAATAAATATGGACCCCAGGAGGGGGTTAATACTGCTGCCCTTGCCTGCTGAGCTCCATGCATACAGCAGGACTGTTCTTAATTGGCAGAACCAACCTGATAAGGCTTTACACAATTCTCTTCTTTCTACATACAGAAATCGATTAACAGTTTTAGGTTTTAGCATTAGAACAGTAAACCCAAATAACTTAGGTAACAACTTTACAAGCTTCATAAGTGCTAGACAAATTGTTTTTAGCTGTAACTTCCTCTTTAACTACAGGTAAAAGTAGATATACCTCGTTTTCTAAACGGCTGTTATAAAACATTATAAGACGGGGTTAGCAAGCTTGATAAAGTAACATAACTGGTGTTACACAATTTTTTTCCATCTTTTAGTTTCAACAAAATTCAGATTAAAAATTGCTTTGTCTAACACCATTTCTGGCTCACAATGGTCACTCAAGTTTTGCAATATAGGAGAATTTTACTACAATTTAGAAACACAATAATAACACAAGCAGAAACCTTCAGATGACATTACTTGCATTCCCAAATCATTACATATATTGAGCTTACCAAGTCTAGAGGCTTTTCTTCTTTCCCCACAGTTGCAGAGCCTGGTTGTGGACTCAGGGTGGTTGAGTCAGGGATTTGGGAAAGGGGAGAGAGAGGGACTAAGGACCGGGAAGTGCTGAGAGGCTGTAGAGTCTAGCACCCGAATTAAAAGTCTGAGGAGTCATTGAGGAGGGTCACTGAGGAAACTTTGTTTCCTAATAGGGGTTGCTCAGCTTTGGGAAACTTTGAGCAAAAGCTCCAAGTTCTGGTGGTGTGGGAGCAAGGACTTGGAGGCTTGAGAGGAGAGGTTCCTCTGCTTGCCCATAGGCTTGGGCTTCAGGGTGCCCAGGAACCTAGGGCTGTTACCAGTGGGGTTCCCGATATAGCTGCTATGCCTTCTCCTTTTTACTTTTTGTCAGGTGGGGGAAAATAACTCAAATTCCCTACCATTCTTCTCTTTTCCCTTTTCGGATCTA
Organism: Phalanger gymnotis; assembly: GCA_028646595.1. NCBI lineage: Eukaryota > Metazoa > Chordata > Mammalia > Diprotodontia > Phalangeridae > Phalanger > Phalanger gymnotis. Next base: position 187,809,960 of record CM053622.1, read on the forward strand.
GGATGAGAGGGGTTAACAGAAACTGCTGAAAGACTTTTAGCTGCTCTAACTTTTATTGCAGCCCTGGCTCAGTCAGAGACAGCACAACAGGGAGAAAGATCTTAATTGTTCTAAGTTTTACTCAAGTAAACTTCACTTTTGTGTCCACTCCTTAAAAACTTTTTCGAAAGTAAGAACTTTGAACCTGCCAGTCAAGGTGAGTGGGACTCTGGAAAAATGCAGTGTCTCCTTGTCCCTTTTCCCCTCTACTGGGAAACACAAAATGTCTCTTTTTCAGATCTATGCATTTTCCCAATTTACCTTAGTGCCAAATAGTATAATAGATTCTGACTTATCTTACACATCAAATTAGGAGTAACACATTTCATTTAATCTAAGGGAAAAAAGATTCCCACTTTCCTTCTTATCTCTCTTCACATTCCAAATTTGGCCAGAATTGGAATTGAGGGAGAAAGAAAGAGCATTTTTTCCAACAACTTCCCAAAACTTTTCAAATCTTTTACTCTCAAAACCTCTATTCACACTGTTTGTGCAAACAGATTATACCTTATTTACTCTTTCTATACATTTTTTTTCTCCCTCAACAGCTCCTGTTCACTTGGACTTTGCACTCAAATATTTGGATGCTAGAGGATGTCTGCCTGCTACCTGGTGCTGTGCCTCCTGGAGTTGTTCTTCCTGGAGTTGTGCTGAAGTCCCAGGAGATTTGGCTGCTGGAGGATGCAGGCACAGGTGGTGGTTTCTGAATTGATGTCTACTAGTTCACCTCTGTGTGTTGAGGCACTTGGGGGTCCTGGTGTTGGTTCTTGCCTGTTCTACCCCCTGGGGCTCAGGATCTCCCCCTGGTTTGTTGATGTAAAGCTTGCTGCTAGCTTGCTGGGACACCTCCCATCCAGTGCTGTTCTCCCTCCTCAGAATGAGAGGGACTTTTCCTGTCAGTTCTCCAAGCTTTTTGGGCTACAAGACTGGCACCTCATCTTTATGCTGTCTCAGCTATTCAAGAGTTTGTCCTGTGGCAATATTTTCCTGGCTTTCAGAGGTCAATAGGGAAGAGGTAGAGCAACTTAATTCTTATTCTGCCACTTTGGCTCCTGGAAGTGGAAATCTCCCTGTCTACCGATTTTTACAGGACTGTGGGAGAGTGGGCTTAATATTCCAGAAGACTATGCCGCTTTCAGGTTCCATAAATTTAGCTTCCAGCAGATGAAATGCATGGCTCACAGCCTCTAACTTCTGTTATCCCTCTGACCCCACTTATGTCACTGGGTAGAGTTAAGGTCCACTCCTTTATCCATATACCAATGTAGAATGTTTCTACCATTAGAAACAGCAGAAGCAAGAGAATCCCTGAGTGGATCCAAAGGCAAATGTCCATGGGTTGGTTTGGGTACTTTGATAGAGCATAGAGGCTACAGGACAGAGGTGCTGAGTGAGTACATTAAGTATTGGTGTTATCCAATATTCATTCATAAAAGTGCTACTTTGTTAGTCTTCTTGCTTACTCATGTTATAGAAGCAGCCATGAGTTTTCTACTTCTGGAACACAATTCCTCTTTCTCAGTTTTCGTGTTAGTGAAAAGTAGAGAAAGTCTCTAGTTGACCAGTTTTGGTCGTGTGATCCAGAAGTGCCCCCTGCATTTTAAAGGACCACTAGAGGTGTGACTATAGAGGCAGATCGCTGGCTCAGTGGATAAAGCAATGGACCTGGAGTGAGGAAGACCTGATTTTAAATCTATCCTCTGACACTTGCCAGCTGTGTGTTCTTGGGCCACTCAGTTAACCTCTGTGTGCCTTAATTTATTGGAGAAGAAAATGTCAAAACACTCCAGTATCTTTCTCAAGAAAACCCCATGGAGAGTATTGGAATGCTATGATTCATGGGGTCACAAAGAGTGTGAAGTGATTAAACGACAGCATAGATAGGACTGAGCATCTAGACAGCCAATGGTTAGCTGCTCTCAAATTCCATCAAATTTAAGAACTTCACAGCTCATAAAGTAATAAAAAAGTGTAAATATTTTTGTAATTTATCTGAGAAGATTTCACTGTTGATATTACTTCCCAATTCTGTAATTGCTCCAAGGAGGTAGGGGGTGTGAATCAATTGATCAATCAAGTGTGTCCTTACCAAATCTCTTTCTTTCACACAATATAGTCTTTTGAGATTTCCCTCAGGTTCCACTTTTCCATGAAGTTTTTATTTATTTTTCTAAGTACTAGTAACCTTTATTTTTTCATATTGTCTTGTTATGTACATACCGTATTTCCCCATGTATGAGACGCACTTTAATTTTGGGGCCTGAAATTTGAAAAAAAAAATGTATTACATAAAGTTATTGAACTCAAGTTTTATTCATCTGCTCATAGCTTTCAGGAATCTTGTGGGAAAGTCTGGTGCATGTAGCATGCTTAGTCCATTCCATTTCATGAACCTGAAGCACCAATTGTGTCCTCCTTTGAAATCATTAACTTCTTTTTCATCAGCAATTCTTCTTGCCTCATGCTGTACCATCTTTGTGGACACAGGAATTCCAATTGCCCTTTGCCTTTCAATCCATATCTTCAATTCCCTCTCTAAATCAGACCATTTTGCTGACTTGCCTCTCATGGTCTTCTTCTGCCATGGCATTTTCAGGAGGACATTTTCTTCCTGTAGCCAGTCTCAGATTGTTTTCTCACTTGGAGGACAAAATTTATGTTCAGCAGAATGATTTCCATTCACTTTTGCAAACTGGATCACTTTTAACTTGAATTCAGCATTGTATGAAAATCTTTTCGGAGCCATTTCTGGGCAAAATGTAGCAAAACATAACCTAATATACCAGTAACAAATGCAAAACAATGAGCACAAAGACAAGCGTGAAAAAGCAGGAAATGCAAGTAAAAAAATTGATAACTACCATATAAGATGCACTCAGTTTTTAGACCCTAAATTTTTCAAAAAAGGATGCATTTTATACATGGGGACATACGGTATGTGAATGTATCATACGCTCTCCCTACCTTCAATAGTATATAAACTCACTGAAGGCAGGGACAGATTATTTTTGGCTTCGAATCACAATGCCTAACATTACATTTTGCATGTAGTAGGTAGTGAATAGGTATTTCTTAAACTGAATTGAATTAATAATATTCCTTTTCTGGTACAGATTTTTATTATCATCTGTTTTTAGTGGCCATGGATTTTGTTGCAGATCCTTTGGTAATGGCAAGCAGGGTGGGACATTTTTTGGTTGTCTTTTGTTTTGGAGTGCTTCTCAGCACTAAGGCAATCAAGTGTATAATTGGAAAGAACATATATATATATATATATATATATATATATATATACACACATACACACACACACATATATATATATATATATATGTGTTGGTGTTGGTGATTAAAATCTTTCCCACACTCTTGTGCTAAGTAGGCACTAAGTCCTGGTGCCCTAAATAGGGTATATATGCTCTGAGGTTGGCATTTTGCTTTTGGGGCCGCACTCATTGGAAGAGTGTGATTTGATGACTTGGCCAGACTAAGTTTTGGGTAGCCATCGAAGCCTCCTCTCAGCTTTGAAAAACTCAGATGTTGGTGCTTCTTTCTCTGGTAACTATGTATGTAATATTTTGGAAAGGCATCTAGAAGCCTGTCTGCTGATTTGTGTTATTTTGCTTTATTTATATAATTTTTGCTTGTAATTTCTGTTTGTGTTTTCTCTGAAGTTTAGGGTGCTGACTTTTTCCCCTGAACTAAATAAATGATATACATATTTTTAATTAAAGTGAGATTATAAACCTCTTAAAGTTGTTTTCTTTAGAAATGCAGATCAAAGAAACTGTGTTAGCAGCCCTTCTTTGTGATAGTGTTATTGGCCTTGCACAGCCACAGTAGATGCATGCTACTTGATGAAAAGATCAGAGCTGAATAGAAAATTTTGCTTTCAAATACAAGACTCAAGAGAAGCATTAAAAGGTAGGGAAAGGAAAGGGAAATCATAAGGAATTTAATAAGGTTAAACTATGTACATTCCTATGTGGTAAGATGATAATTATAACTCATAAGATATATCTCATTATTAGGGTAGTTAGAAGGAGTATATATAAAGAAGACACAGGTGTGAGTTGAGTATTAAGGGATGATATTTTACAAAAAATAAAATTAAGGGGTGAGAGAGGAATGTATTGGGAGAAAGGGAAAGGGAGAAGTAGGATGGAGTAAGTTATCTCACATAAAAGAGGCAAGAAAGCAAGAAAAATTGGAGTGAAAGACAGGGAATGAGACTCAACAGAATTGGCTCAAAGAGAGAATAATATACTTACTCAATTAACTATAGTAATCTAACTTACACAACTGGAAAGTAGGAGAGGAAGGGGATAGCAGAAGGTGGGGGTGATAGAAGGGAGGGAATATTGGGGGAATATGGGTAGTGAGAAGCAAAACATTCCTGAGGAAGGACAACATGAAAGGAGAGAGAAAATAGAATTGGGGGTTGGGGATTGTGAGAAAGGAAGGGAGAGATTTGAAACTCAAAGTTTGAAAAATGTGTGTTAAAATTGTTTTTATACATAACTGGAGAAAAATAAAATGCTAAATGTTTTTTTTTAAATTTGTCTTAAAATCCAACTAAATCCTATCCTTCTAAAGGCATTAAGAGATGAAATTAGAAGGACATTACAGAACCTATGCAAAATATATGTAACACTTTGTCATTATTTCCAGAACAAACTATTATCACTATGGGCATCATATGTATTCTCCGTGTGTTGCAGTAGATAGAATACTGGTCCCGGCATAATGAAGAGATCTGAGTTCAAATTATTCACAGACATTTATCAGATGTGAGACCTTGGGCAAGTCACACCATTTTAGTCTCATCTGTAAAATGGAGCTAACAAAAGCACTTATTCCCCAGGCTTCTTGTGAAGATGAAAAAAGGCAATATATGTGAAGAATTTATTACTGTGCTTGACACACAGTATGTACTCTATAAATATTGTTGTTGTTATTAAACACTTCAGAACTTAATGTGCTCTGTCAGGAAGTGAGAATAGTGCTAAAAAGATAGGGTTAGGAAGAGCAACTGGACTCAATTATATACAAAAGTAATTCATACTGGAAGTAATAATTTTGAAGTCACTGAGAAATCAAATTTCAAAATATCTGAAAGTGAGAAAAAAACTACAAATTGAACATTAGTAGTTCTCAATTGACATTATGTCAGCTAAGCATATATTAAAATCATACAAATTTCCTCAATAGATGCAACTATCAAGATAACTTTGTTGTTTTTTAAATATCATCCCTTAATGCTCAACTCACACCTGTATCTTCTGTCTATATACTCCTTCTCACTACCCTAATAATGAGATATGTCTTATGAGTTATAAATATCATCTGACCACATAGGACTGGACACAGTTTAACCTCATTAAGTTCCATATCATTTCCCTTTCCTGTTTACCTTTAAATGCTTCTCTTGAGTCTTGTATTTGAAAGTCAAATTTTCTATTCAGCTCTGGTCTTTTCATCAAGAATGCTTGGAAGATATCATTAATATCCATTTTTCCTACTGAATTATTATGCTCATTTTTTCTAGGTAGGTTATTCTTGGTTGTAACTCTTTCGCCCTGAACAATATCATATTTTAGACCTCCTATCTTTTAATATGCTGCTGAATCTTTTATCATTCTCACTGTGTCTCCATGATATTTAAATTGTTGCTTTCTTGCTGCTTGCGTTATTTTCTGCTTTACCTGGGAACTGGAATTTGGCTGTAATATTCTTGGCAGTTTTCATTTTGGGATCTCTTTCAGGAAGTAATTATTCTTCCAATTTCTATTTTGCCCTCTACTTCTAGAATATCAGGGCAGTTTTCCCTGATAATTTCCTGAAAGATAATGTTTAGGCTCTTTTTTTAATCTTGGCTTTCAAGTAGTCTAATAATTTTTAGATGATATCTCCTGCATCTATTTTCCTGGTCAGTTGCTTTTTCCAATGAGATCTTTCACATTATTTTCTATTTTTCATTCTTTTAAAAAATGTTTTCTTGATTTCTCATAAAGTTATTAGTTTCCATTTCCTCCAATCTAATTTTTAAAGAATTATTTTCTTCAGTGAGCTTTTGGACCTCCTTTCTCCATTTGGCCAATTCTGCTTTCTAATGTATTCTTCTCCTCATTGGCTTTTTGTATCTCTTTTGTCATTTGGGTTAGTCTGTTTTTTAAGATGTTATTTTCTTCAGTATTTCGTGTGTGTGTGTGTGTGTTTGTGTGTGTGTGTGTGTGTGCGCATGTCTCCTTTACCAAGCTGTTGACTCATTTTTCGTGATTTTCTTGTATCACTCTCATTTCGCTTCCCAACTTTTCCTCTAACTCTCTTATTTGATTTTCAAAATCCTTTTTGAGCTCTTCCATTGACTGAGACCAATTCATATTTTTTCTTGGAGACTTTGGATATGGGAGTTTTGACTTTGTTGTTTTCTGAGTCTGTGTTTTGATCTTTGTTGTCACCATAGTATCATTCTATAGTCAAACATTTTCCCATTTATTGCTCATTTCCACAGACCATTACTTGACTTTTAACTATTTGTTAAAGTAAAGCTCTGCATCCAGGGTGGAGGGTACACTGTCCAAACTTCAGGCATTTTGTGCATCTGTTTTCAGAGAAACTTCTAGGGACCTGTAAATTTTACATTCGTCCAAGGTGCTATGATCTAAGGAGTGGTGTTTACTCCTCTCTGGGCCTGTGTTCTGGTCTGTGGGCAACCACAAGAAGTCTTTTATGCCCTGGAATTGGGAGGAGGGCCACTCCTTTGTGGCAACAAGCTCTCCTGTGCTAGTGTTCCTCCTTGCCGTGGGATTGCCACCCTGGACTACACTGGATTCAAGTATGGCCAAAGCAACAGAGTCCTATCTCAGTGCTAGTAAAAAGACCCCCATAATTTTCTTCTGACCGGTTGTTTGACCCCCCTTGCCATCTTTGGGCTGAGAGTTCTGGAAGCAGACACTGCCACAGCACCTGATGATTCCGTCACTCCCAAGACCAGCTCCTGGTTTGTTGTGGCTGTGGCTGTGCTGGTGCGGCTTGTCTTGGGCCGTGCTCCACTCTCACCCAGGTGTGACAGATATTTCCTGCAGAATTTGTAAGTTGTCTTTGACATCTGTGGGCTAAGAGGTCTGGAAACTGCCACTGCTGCCAATGAATCCATTGCCCTGAGGCCTGCTCTGGGTATGCTGGGGCCAGGTATACACTAGGACAGCCTGGGCTAGACTGCATTTCTCTCTCACTATGGGGTAACAGTCCTTTCTATCAAACCTTCCAAATTGTCTTGGTTTGGAAATTTGCTTCACTCCATCTTTTTGTGGATTCTGCTGCTCTAGAATTTATTTATGATCACTTTTAAAGGTATTTGGCAGTATTTGGGGGAGACCTCAGTTGAGTCCCTGCCTTTATTCTGCCATCTTGGCTCTACTTCCCTGATAGATTTTTTGCTGACCCGTTTTCCCCATTACTGTTCTTCACTCTTTATTGTTCGTTTGTTTGGAGATACTGATCCCAGTCTTCAATTCTTCTCCATGAGAATTTGGGAATGAATTTTAATTTTACATTGGTATTGTCCTTGTGATGTCTTATCAATTGGAAAGAGAATTCCATTTTTTTGTTTAGATTTATTTCATTTGGTGGGGGGGAGGGCTAAGGTACTTTCTAGGTTCTTTGCTCACTTGATTGTGGCAATTGCTTTACATAAGTTAAATATCTGATGGAATTGGTGAGCATCTATTGATTTTTTTTTCATTCATTCCCTCCAACCCTTTTTTTTTTTGAGTTGCTAGCTAATTTAGATAATTCATTTTGGTATGATTATAATTGTGTACTCTGTCTTCATCCTTTCTTCTACCCTCTGTCTCTCTGATGGACCCACTGACTCTTTGAGGATAGCAATGACCTTTCTTTTTGTTTGTATTTTCATTTCTAGAGCTTTGCACAGTATCTGGAAAAGTAGGTGTTTAATAAAGTGCTATTGACTGCTTATTGACTAATACAGTCATTTTATTCTCTTTTCATAATTTTCAATGTTTGTCATGCCCAACAGTTTTCGGTTTTCTAGTCACCTTATCTCCATTTTTCAACTCCTTTAAAGATAAAATTCACTAAAAATGCTGCAAGACTCCTTGGTAATCAAAAAATTTGGGGCTTTTAATTGTTTTAATCCTGAGTCTTATTTTCCAACCTATTTTTTCCCTAAGATGAAGAGAAAGCACACTGAAAAAGACCATTAAAATGGGGTTGGATCTTTGAAGTATAGTTTTCCTCGGAAAACAAAGACATACTAGAAAGCAAAGCAAGTAAAAATATCTTTCAATGCATAAAAAATTTCACTGAAAAAACTCAGATAATAATGTGTTCTAAATATTGTTTTCTCTTCTACATTCTTTAACAACAACAATAAAAAATGCCACCTAGTGGAAAATATTTTTGGCAGTTTACCAAAGTTTATGTGTGTGCATCTGCATGTATGTTTTAATGCTTTTAGTAATGGATAGGAATTGCCAAAATAACTCATTAAAACTGCATTTTTTGCTTATAATGAGAAATTTTACAGAAATACAGCCTACTCCTCAGCATGATTCTGTTTTCTTTATTCCTTCATTTTCCTTTTTTGCCAGTCCTTTTCAATTCAACTTCTATTGTTACCATTTTTTCTTGTATTCTTTTATCACCACTTCTTTGCCTCAATTTATTTGAAACATTTTTGTTTGTTTTTTATTGTTGCTTGCCCAAGATATTCTTTTAACCTTGTACCAATTCTATAATCTTTTTGTCAGCCTGACTGGATCTGCTCTAGGCAAAGCTACTTTTCAGGGTCATAATAATAAGAAAACCAGGAGGAATTATTTAGTTATGCTTATCAGTGATTCTAATATTTTTCTCTTCTCTATTCTTCCATTGGGAGAAAAGGTAAAGCATTTAGTTACATGGGTGATTATATATTAACTTGCATGCTAGTGAGTTCTCTGTCACAGAAGATCTTAAAATGGAAGTTGAATGACACCTTGCTGGGAGTCTTGTAGAAAATACAGTCTTTAGACTGGGAATAGAACCTTAAACAAACTCTGACTTAAATCTTTGACTCTGAGTGGGAGATTGATCAGAATACCCCCTTTTTTTTTCCTGGAGTAGACCAAAATTAAACTATTCTCCTCTGTCTTTCAGTTTAATATCAGAATGAGATGAGACATATCTAGGTCATTCGTCAGTTAACAAATCTTTTATGTGGCCATAATAGGATGATATTCCATTATGACAAGCTGAGTACAACACAAGTTGAATCAGATGATTGGTGTTCCTCTGCTTTTGCTCGTTGTGATCTGCCATTCATTCCTCAAAGAAAGTCTGGAGCTCTTCCTGTACCATCTGGGGACCAAGAAGAGATATAAATAGCTCTAGCCCTAGTTCCCTGAGTCTGTCAAATCAAGAGAAAAATTTCAATAATTTTTAAGCAAAAACTAGCCTAATGTACTTGAGCAAGGAGTTAGAACATTTCTCCCATGGTTTTACTGATCAATTGGTTTTGTTTTTTGCTAACCCACTTAATATAATCACAGAAAACAATGAGCAGGTAGAAAAGACAAAGAAGAGTTAAAGATGTTAAGCAGAATGTTATATATGCTCCAAACTTTGGGAAGTTCTTTGGCTCATACTTGATGGAATTAGAGGCAGCAAATGAGGTAACAAAGAGTTGGAAATGAATGAGAAACATCACTTTGTTATGTATGTCTTCCCAGGGTATTATATTCATACATTCAATTTTCTCACTGACATTGTGCATATCTGTGAAAAAAAGCATGTCCCAGATTTGTTTGGATGGGGAGGAAATTTGTAGCTGCTAATCCTACTTTGCCATCCTGTGGCAGTAGCTGTGCTCCTTTTGTGTGGACAGTGAGGGGTAACTGATTTGTTTTATTGGACAGAAATGATAGGTACATGCGCAAAATGTGCTTATGAAACTGACTTTTCTTTCCCTTTTATTCTCAATGGCACTACATACTACTTTAATCTCAAGGTTATTATTCCATCAGCTTGATTCTTCATGGAATGAGGAGGCCATTTGAGCTGCTTAGCCATTTGAAGTTTTAAAAAGGGCAAACATATGGGAAGTGGTTATCAGAAATACAAACGCCTATGTGGAGTTCCTTACTGATTTAGCTTGAACAATTGCTATAATGATGGCACAAAGAATTGGAAATTTCATATTTTCTAAACTTTAAATGCCTTGGTCTTTTAAATTCCAAACCATAAAGTTGCTTTTCATTGGATTTCATGAATCAGAATTGTTTTATTGCATTTTAAACTTTGAACCTGAATTAGTAGAATGGGCTAGCATAGGTCTCTTATGGAATATCATAATGCTAAAACAGGAGGACTGGCCAATAAGAGCCCAGTCCCTAGAGCATGTTCATTATGTTCTGCCTCCTATCATTTCATGTAGATGTTTGGTGATGCTGTTCCTAGACATGTATAATGGAGGAGGCTCTTCTCTGCTTTAGAACATGAATATTCTCTTTTTCCCTCTCCCTGGTGGTTGTAAAGTGAGAAGGAAGAAATGCTACAGATTTTCAATTGGGATAAGAGGTAGCAGGAGCAGCAGGCATCGTAGCCACCTTATCTCCCCATCTGGGCCACTGTGTGACCACGAACATATAGCATCTATATTTATACTATCTTTGTTGTATCTATTTGTTTTTTTTTTATTATAAGAATGAATAATGGAAAGAGAAAGGACTAAATTTCAACCTCGAAGGATGGGAAAAGCTGGAAGAGCCACCAGAGGTCTCACACTGGGAATCAACTGCAGTTTGCTGGTAGTTGCTACAGCCAAGTTTACTAAGGAGTCAGACCTGAGAAGTAATCTGTTTGACCCATGCCAGAAGTGAATTGACTCAGAAGCTAAAATAGCATATCCTATTAGCAAGGAAGTGACTAATCCATTGGTAATGCCACAGTCTGAAGTTCATATATGAAAAGCCAGGGTTTGAAGGAAGGCATGTTGATTGTTACGATTTTAAATTTGAGACAATTCTTCCTCAATAGTAAGGTAAAAAAGTGCAGTGGATACCTAGTTTGCAATTTTTTTGTACTTTGGTCTTTCTATATCTTCTTAAAATATATCTTTACAGAGCTTTATTAAGTTATTTGTCTAATCAATATTGAAAAGGTGGTGACTGGATAGATAATATTAGGGAAATGTTAATTGGTGATGAGATTAGGGAAAAATACACTGTATGGGAGCTCATGAGCTATAGTTCCAAAGAAAGAAACTTCCAATCTCTCAAGGTTCCCCCCAGACTTCTTTCTTAAGGACGCAAACCACCAGTTAACATATTTTAGGAGAGGGAACCCACTATCTATATGTGCCATATTAGTAAATGCATTTGCTTTGAGTTATTTTTTCTAGTGCTTGAATATTAAATCTAAGTATATTAATAAGGGCTGATGATAAGTAGTTTTAGATATGTGGACCCACAGTATTAGTCACCCAACAAGCATTTATTAAATATTCATTACAATAGGCCAAATATTAGGGGTTAAAAGAAAGGTAAAAACACATTCTCTGCTTTAAAGGAGCTCACATCTGAAAGGAGAGAAAATTTATACATACACATATATGCACAGAAACATGCTCCACATACATATGTGTATGTAACAACAGGAAATGGAAGGTAATCTGAGAGGGAAGGCACTGGCAGTACAGAAGAACAGTAATTGTCTCTTGCAGAAGGTAGAATTTAGTTGAATCTTGAAGGAGGTAATGTATCTCAGATCTCGATTGAGGAGGGAGAGTATTCAAAACATGTAAGACAGCTATTTAAAAAGCATGGAATCTGGAAATGGATTGTTGTGAGTGAGACAGAGCAAGTAAGCTAGTATAATTAAATCATAGAGTTTGTGGAGGGGAGGAGATTATAAGAACACTGGAAAGGTAAGAAGATTATAAGTTGTTAAGGACTTTAAAGACCAAGCAATTTATATTTGATCCTAAAAGTAATTGGACTCCCTGAGATTTATTGAATGGGAGTAGGGGGTCTAGAAAAGACACTGTCAGACCTACTCTTTAGGAAAACCATTTTGGCAGTTGTGTGGAGAAAGAATCGCAGGGGGGAGAAATTTGGGGCTGACAGACCAACTAAAGAGCATTAGGAGAATCTACTCATGAACTGACAAGGACCTACACTAATGCAATAACATGTGAGTAGAGAGAAGGGAACATAGAAAAAAGATGTTCTGAAAGTAAAAAGGACAAAACAACAATAGATCTAATCTGTAGAGTGAGCGTGAGGAATTAAGGATGACTTAGAAGAATATAAGGCTGGATGATTGAACTCATAGTATTAATACTAACCCTTGACTACCCAACTTACAGCTTGTGAGTACTAATGGGGAGGTAGCTCAGTGGGCATATAAAATATAATTTTACTTGCAGAGATGATTTTTAAAGAGTATGCTTTTTTAGCCTATATCTTTTCTGTAAAGCCCTACTAGGTTAGCCTACATATGGATTTCATGGTATATAATTAAAACTATGATAAATTCAATCTCTGCTTAATTAATAGATACCTATTGTGTTTCTGAGAAATTTCACTTTTTACTCCTTGTCAAAACTTTTAATAATACTATGTTTAGCAAGGTGAGATAATACAGAATGAAAATGGGAGGCCCCAAAATCCTGATCTAAGTATGTTAGAACTGACAGAGCAGAAAAAGAAAACATGATATTGAAAAATAAGATGAACCTCATTCATCTCCCAAATGGTGTTCTGAATTCCATCCCCTACCATCAACTTCATCTTCTCATTAGAAAAACAAAACCAAACAAAATCTTAATTCCTCATATAATATACTTCTAGTTTTGTCGTTCTTCCTATTCCTAAGCTATATAATCCTCCAAACCAGAAATCTCATGAGGTCCTTCACTGTGATATCTCCAAAATTCTATGTATCAGTTATCTCAACTTATGTGGGCATTGACAGACTAAAAGTAAAATCAAAGGAGGTCTCATGACAACTCTTCTAAACTCAAAAGTGGAGGTAAGCCCCCAGAGCTAGGCAAGTGGAGGAGAGAAGCATAACTCTGCAGACTGGAAGCACCCGAAACTCCAAATCCTATTGAATTAAGACAATGTTTAATAATAATGTTGATGTATTTTATATGAACAAGTTGATTCAGTTATGGAAAGCATCCAGTTTTTCTCATAAAATGAAAGAGATGGAATAGGGCACGGCAGGCCCTTTGCAGCTCTAAACGCAGGGGTCCCAATCATAGTAGGAAATTACTGTATTTTCTGAAGGAGTGATTGGCAAATGATTCATTACTTAGGACTGCCAAACTTCCTTTGTGTGTATCAATTGATCATAAATCTACCCTTAATCTTCCCAATTCCCTCAATATATAAAAGTTTTACCTAGTCCATTGAAGATAGTATCTCCCATAGCTCTAAAATGGCAGATGTGTAGGGAAATGTTGAGGAAAAAAATATACCTCCTACATTCTCTTCTATAAGGATTATCTTATCCATAGCAATATAAAATTGGGAAGAACAAGCATAATAACATCTATAATCCCTAAAATCATATTTAGAAAGTAGAGAAGCCAAGCAGGATAGCATCGTTCTGTATCTTAATTTATTAATTCCGCACATTCATGGATTAAGTTAGATCTCCAAACTCTCTAACAATTGCTCTCTCTTTTTCACTGGCTTATCTTTCTCTTCCTAATCTCTCACACATCTCAAGGTTCCAATCTTAGCTCCCCTGTGTCCTGTGTATTTTTGTGCCTACTTTCTTAATTTCTAAATCTCCAATATTGAATCTTTGTTTCATTTATTGTTTTTTAATGTGGAAACTGGACTAGATCAGCTTTGAGGTTCCTTTCAACTGTGCTAGGCACTGGGGATACATATACAAAGAATGAAAGAATTTCTATTCTCAAAGAGCTCGTACTGTGATAGAGAAGACAATAAATGCATGTGTACATATATACAGAATAAGTATGAAGATAAAAAAATTAAATAAATATGATGTAATTTAGGGGGAGCAATAGCAGTAACAGTTTGGAGGATCAGAAAAGGCCATAAATAGAACTTGGTACTAGAGTAGCATCATTCATCTTTCTATAGAATACAGATCAAAAATTCCTGGAACTCAGGTGCTGTTTTCTTCTTTTTTTTTTTAATCACAGTCCCTTTTACATAATGTTTTCTTAAAAATGTCTACTGATGAATAGACATCATCTAATTCATAATCAAAACCATAGTGGATTTGAATAAAGATACCCGAAATTGAATCCCACCACTGATAATAAATAAATGAGAACAGGGAATTCACTTAACTTTTTAGAAACTCAGCTGCCTAACTTACAAAGTGGGGGTGATAATAGGTATATTCTTTACTTCATTTAAGTATTATAATGAAAACATTTTGTGAAATTTTACATAACAATATTGTTTTTGAAACTGGAGAAACTAAGGCCCAAAGAGGTTATGTAACCTATTTAAGGTCAAACAATTATCGAATAGAAGAGCTAGGTCCTCTGAATCTAAATGTGTTCTTTTCCTATTCTACCATGGTTGCTAATCTTTTTTTTTTCAGAGAAATGATTAAAACTTTTTAGTGATTGCCTATAGTCTACATAATACAGTTCAGGTTCCCTAAACCTAGCAATCAAGGCCCTCTTAATTTGAAACCACCATACATTTTTTTTTTTTTGGTTATCTTCCATTCAAGTTATTTTCTAGCCAGACTGGATTAAGCACTATTTCCTAGGCATGCATATGTTCCCCTGTCTATGTGCCTTGGCCTAGAATGCCTTCCCTTCTACCTCTACCCATTGAAACCGTACTTAGCCTTTAATATTTGACTCAAATTCATTTCACTTCTTTACTTTCCTAATCAGAAAATTAGGAATTTTGTGTGGGGAATGGATTAACTAGGTGAGAGAAGTCAGGGAGACAAATTGGGTGGCTATTGCAATAGTGATGGTTGAGGAAGTGAAAGAAATGCATTGATATAAAAGATAACTGATATAAGAAGTGATATAAGATGGAATGAGGGAGTAGAGAAAAGTGTGCTGATATAAGAGACATTAGGAGATGGAATTCACAAGACTCTCCTAATCAGTAATGATCTTCCCTGACTCAGAATACCATACATACCTGTGATATGTATATCTTTAAAGAATTTGCCCTGTATCATTTTATAGTAGTGGGATTTTTATACACTATATCTTATGATTGTGTTATTACATATTTAGAGTTCACTTAGTCCATAGTCCAAAGTCATCCATTTATAGATGAGGGAGTTGAGACACAGAAAGGTAGTAAGTAGAAAAGCTGAGAATTTGAACCAGTATACTCTTTGTATCTAATTCCAATCGTTTTTCTACTATATTATTATGATCATAACTAATCTTCACTACCATCATTATTATCATAATTTAAAACATTTAGCATCATATAAGTTATACAATTCTTTATGTATATTGTTTCATT
>CM053622.1:187825995-187841074 GCA_028646595.1 Phalanger gymnotis
ACACATGTGGCCCATGTTGAATTGCTTGACTTCTTAGGGAAGGGTGGATGGGAAGGGAAGAGGAGAGAGAATTTGGAACATGAGGTTTAAAAAAAATAGATGTTCAAAAGTAAAAAGTTTTTTTTTTTTCATGCAACTAGAAAATAAGATGCACAGGCAATGGGGCATAGAGATTTATCTTGCCCTACAAGAAAGGAAGGGAAAGGGGGATGGGAGGGGAATGGGGTGACAGAGGGGAGGACAGACTGAGGAACAGGGCAACCAGAGTGTATGCCATCTTGCAGTGGAGGGGGGAGGAAATGGGGAGAAAATTTGTAATTCAAACGTCTGTGAAAATCAATGCTGAAAACCAAATATATTAAAAATAAATTTAAAAAAAAAACTGTGAGCTCCTTGAGAGCAAAGATTGTCTTTTGCCTTTCTTTGTACCACATTCTTAGCACAGAGCCTGACAGATAGTTGGGCCATAAAAAATGCCTATTTTACAAACCTGTTCTTATTGTTGTTCAGCATTTTTTAATCATGTCTGACTCTTGATGACCCCATTTTCAGTTTCCTTAGAAAAGATACTGGATGTAGCCAAGGTCACACAGCTAGTAAGGGTCTGTGGCCAGATTTGAACTCAGAAAGATAATTATTCTTGACTCTAGGCCAGACACTCTGTCCACAGCATCACCTATCTAACACTTATAAACCCATCATTATATAAAAGTTAGCTATTCTTGTCTTCCTTCTTCTCCACACTTTCATCATCATTACTTGTGAAAACAAAGACAAGAACACCAATCTTTCTGATACCGATTCTGACCTACTCTCCATAATTTCAGTTTTTCCTTTTAAATAAGCAGGTAAACTCCATATTAAAAAAATAAAATAACAAGAGTTTACTTCTTCAAAATATCATATGATTACATTTTATAACTGCCTTAAATAAATGATAATACTAGCAGATATTCTTAAATTTCATTTAAATGCATTCACATTAAGTTTTCCAGTTATATTACCAAAGAAATAACAAGTGTTTTCCTTATGGAAAAAAATGGAAAACACATATATATTTTAGGCAGTGTTGAAGTTGAAGCAAAAATTTTCCCCAAATTAAGCTTTCTAAATACTGAAAAAGAGAGCTACCTTTTCTTTAAATCAAGCGTTAGAGGCTGAATTCCAAATGAAATACATATGTGGCCAGGGTTGCATGTTAATTCCAATGGTCTAAAATTAGATTCTCTAGTCCTATTGATTTTTCCGTTTGTTCCTGCAAAAATAGCAAGCACAGTTGGCTTTTCTTAATGTCCTGAATTTCATTAAGGTGTGATACATATACGCTGTATACATTGTAGTGTCCATTTTTAATACAAGAAAATAGGGTTTAACATTTCTCACTGAAGGAAAGAAAAAAAATACCTTTGGCATCAATACGACTTGCCTTTCTAAGAAAGAATGAATAAATGAATAAGAGAATGAAAGAAAATGAATTTATTTGTATGCATGAGGCAATGAGTGCTAAACATTCAAGATACAAATGCTACCAAGAGATAAATGCAGTCCTCAAGGAGCTTACATTTTATGTTACCTATTATAGATAATACATGGAACTGAAGACTGTTTTGGACTACTTATTTAAAAGGATAAAGAATAGAAAAACTGGGTAGTTGACTCATAAACCCTTTCCAGAAGAAACAATGATAATGACACATCTCTTTACATATACTATGTCATTTGCAATGTGTACATTTATTACACAAGTCACAAATATTCGTAGACTCTTACTATTCAGCATCCCAATAAATACTTAAATCCTGCGTTTTGTGATAAGCCCTAGAGATACAAAGAAAGGCAAAATCATTGCAGTCTAATGCAAGAGACAGCATGGAAACAAATTGGTACAAACAAGTTCTAACAAGGGAAATTCAGAAATAATTAATAGAAGAATGGAACTAGAATTAAGAGAGATTGGGAAAACCATGTACTAAATAGGCTTTTAGTTGCGACTTGAAGGAAGCCAGAGAAGCAAAAGATTGGAGCATTACAGGCCCAATAAAATGCCTATAACCTACAGATAAAGTGTCTTGTTCTGGCTAGTGTCACTGGATCTAAGAGTATATGGTTGGTGGGGTGGCAGTAGAAATTGTAAGAAAAATGGAAAATGTTTGGGGTGGCTAGGTTACTAAGGGCTTTAAACATAAAATGGAGATTTTTTTTCTATTTAATATTGGAAGCAAAAGGGAGCCACTGGAGTTTACTTAGATGGCAGTGTTTCTTATTATTTACACTGTGCCAGGAGTGCAGGGCTAGGGATACGACAAAGGCCAAAAATTGTCCTACTCTCAAAGAACTCATGGTCTAAAGGTGGAGACAAAATGCAAATAATTATTAGCATACAATATATACAAGGTAAATTGGAGGCAATCTCCTAGAAAAGGCATAAAAGAGAAAGGGAAAAGGCTCCTTGCATAAGAGGGGATTTTAGCTAAGGTTTGAAGAAACCAGGAAACAGGAAGATAGGTGGAAGGAAGAAAAACAATCTAGGAATGGAGGACAGATAGTGCAAAGGAGATAGAATGTCATATGTAATAAATGTCAGACTCACTGTATCGTAGATTACTCAAAGGATAGTCAGGTGTAATAAGACTGGAAAGTTAGGTATAATCCAGGTTGCAATTTCATTTAAGAAAAGAACTAGGAAAATTATTGCTCCCAAAATGACATGGAGAGGGAGGAGGGAAATTAATCAATATGTGGCATGTCTGGAAGACAGATAGGGAGAAAGATATTTTGGAGTTTAGAACCTGATTAATATAGAGGGCAACTGATGTAAGCATTTACTGATCAAGACAGAACTATCCTAAAGCAGGAAATGGTTTTGCCTAGTTAAGGTATTTCCTCAAACTAGAATCAGCCTAAGTAGGATCAGAGGTGTGAAATAGTGAAGGCTTCCCTATGAGACAGAATTAGAATAAAATACAGACTTAGGAGCCTTGTCTTTATTTGCATAACCATGCGGTCTATATTCTTTGACCTTAAAGACTACTATTTGTGGGGAGATGTTTCCCCCAAATTTAAAGCACAAGCATTTTGTTCATTTTCTTCACAAATTCTTCAAGGAATGGTCTCTGAGGACTAGCTGGTTAGGTACAACAGCAGCAATACCATCACATCACAGGGCCAAAAGCCAGGAAGATGAACCGGGACAAAAACATCACTACTATCTCCATTATTTTTCTTGATGAAAATAAAAGTAAAATGATTAAGTGACTATTGCAATTCTGAAGCTTTAGGTTAATTAGTACAAAATAAGTTTTAAAAATATTTCATTTCCCATACACCTATATTGCAAAGTATCCCAAAAGTCTGTGTGTTGTTTCATACTTTTATAGATTAAAACAAGACTCTTGGGGCACTGCATTTGGTGATGGCTCATTTAATTAGCACTTTATACAATACTTTTGTCATCAATACACCTCTCTGGGAAGTTTGTGCAATGCTATCTTTTTGTTATAGATATAAATATTATCTTTGTTATAAGTGAAGGAACTGAGGCTCAGAGATGTCAAGTAACTTGCCCAAACCGACACATTTAATGGGTGGAAGAGCTGGAACTCTGAACTCAGGTCTTCTGATATCTTGTCCTGCATACTTTCCATTACACTTAGCAGCTGACATACCATCCTCTTACAAAACCCAAATTATAAACCACAATTGTTATTTTAATGAGAGGTACTGTGCCAAAGCTGTGAGCCACTATCACAAAAGCCTTCCATTCTGATTTAATATCCCTGTCAACTCAAGTTTAGATGATAATATTAAAAAAAAAGTTTCAAATCACATTTGCAGTCAGATGAAATTGAAGAAAGGCTAACCTATTACTTGAAGGTAATGAGTCAGAGTGATTCACTGCAGCCTCTTGGTGATTTCTGTATGAACCAATCAAATTAAAGGGCACAAAAGCCATTCACAGTGAAGATGATCCTCAGCTCTAACCAATATAAAATCTGAAGTCATTAAAATGCCTAATGGCAAAAATATGGAAACTTATAAATGGGAAATCTCAGACCAGAAAAGCATATACTTTATTATTAAATGACAAATAGCAAAATCTTTACGTCATTAAGAAACGACTATCCAAATGTTAGATCATTTTGCTCCCAGTACCATCAAAAAATGCAATGAAAACAAGAAAGATTTTTAACAAAACCTTCTAGGAGTAAAATTTAAAGAATATTGAAGCTAGGTTCTGTGAACGACCTGAGCAATTTGTTCAGAATGAAAATGTAATAGTGTTGATGCATTCTGACTTTTGAAACCAAAAGGAAATTAATTCATTTTATTGAAAAAGGGAAACATATTACACTCCCTGTTGTCACATGTGAATCCCAGAATGACTATCAGAATGCCAATTTATAAGGTAAATAAGGTCTCTTTTGCACAGCTATAATCCATTTGCACTAAATGTTTGCCCCATGGAAAACTCATCAATATAATTACACATTTCTTCCTCATTTAGGAAGAAATTTGCCTTTAAAAATATTGTTAACCTATTGGGATTGTAAAGGAATATTATGACTTGGAAATATTTTTGGTTATTTGTGTTATTTATAGGAAGGTGTTGTTATACACTTAAAATATTCAAGATTTTTCAAGTCAATTTTTTTTTTAAATCCCAGTGCATGTATCAAATATATGCATATTTTTATTAGTGAGATTTCAAAGCTCTCTCATTTTTATTTGTGTATGTAACTTAATAGTCGAAATTTTACCCCAAATTAACTTTATGTAGATGATTCAAAATCTAAACATGCTAGGTGATGCTTGCCAAATAAGATTGTATTTATCAGCTATCTTGGTCAAAGATTCAGAAAACAGGGCTCATTTTCCCCCTTTATGTAGCAAAAGAGAATGAGTATATTTTCTTCAGGTATAAGTCTCTTTAGATACTGTAGACACTGTAAAATATTTGGGAGTCTACCTGCCAAGACAAACCCAGGGCCTCTATGAACACAACTACAAAACACTTTTCACAAATCAAGACAGATCTAAATAAATGAAAAAAAAAACATCAGTTGCTTGTAGTTAGTCTGAGGTAATATAATAAAAATGACAATTTTACCTAAATTAATTTACTTATGCAGCACAATATCAAACTACCAAAAATTATTTTACAGAGCTGGATAAAATAACAACAAAATGCATCTGGAAGAACAATAGGTCCAGAATATCAAAGAAATTAATGAAAAGAAATACTAGAGAAGGTGGTCTAGCCATACCAGATATTAAACTGTATTATAAAGCAGCAGTCATCAAAACTACTTGGGGCTAGCAAAGAAACAGAGCAGAGGATCAGTGGAATAGGTTAGGTACACAAGATGCATTAGTGAAAAACTATAGCAAACTAATCTTTGATAAACTCAAAGAGTCCATTTTCTAGGTTAAGAATTCACTATTTCCCTTCTCCAGCTCATATTACAGATGAGGAAACTTAGGCAAACAGGGTTGAGTGACTTGCCCAGGGTCACACAGCTTGTGAGGTCAGATTTGAACTCGAGAAGATGAGTCTTCCCAACTCCAGGCCCTGCTGTCTGTCCACTGTGCCACCTAGTTGTTCATGGGAAAACTGTTAGGCAATAATTATAAATGAAGAACAACAAAAAGAAATTGAGCTCTGCATAACTCTAATAACCAAGTATACCCTTGGAAGAGGAATAAAGAAAACCTACCTCTCTGCCTTTCTGAAAGAGGTGGGAGACTATGGATGTCAACCATGGTGCCTGCCAGAGGTTTCAACACTTCCAACAGCAACTCTCCTGAATATTATGCCAAATCAGATTAAAATGGAATTGGGAAATATTTAACAAAATAAAAATACAGTAACAGATAAAAAAGAATTCACTATTTCACAAAAACTGCTGGGAAAATTGGAAAGCAATATGGCAGAAACTGGACATAGACCAATATCTTATACCGCATACCAAAATAAAGTCAAAATGGGTTCATTATGCAGGAATAAAGGCTGATATCATAAGAAATTAGGGAGAGAAAAGAATAGTTTACCTGTCAGATTTTTGGGAAAGGGAAGAATTCATGACCCGACAAGAGCTAGAGAGTGTTACAAAATGCAAAATGGATAATTTTGATTATGGCAAATTCGAAAGTTTTTTGTTGGGGCAGCTAGGTGGAACAGTGAGTAGAGCACTGGCCCTGGAGTCAGGAGGACCCGAGTTCAAATCTGACCTCAGACACTTGACACTAGCTGTGTGACCTTGGGCAAGTCACTTAACCCCAATTTCATTGCCTTCCCCCCTGCAAAAAAGAAAAGTTTTTGTAAGAAGAAAGCCAGTGCAACCAAGATTAGGAAAGAAGCAGAAAATTGGGAAAGAATCTTTACAACCAGTGTTTCTGATAAAGGGCTCATATCTAAAATATACAAAGAACTGAGATAAATTTATAGGAATACAAGTTATTCCCCAATTGAGAAATGGTTGAAGCATTTGAATAGGCAGTTTTCAGAGGAAGAAATTAAAGATATCTATAGGCATATGAAAAAAAATGCTTTAAATCACTATTGATTAAAGAAATGAAAATCAAAACAACTCTTAGGTAGCACATCTCTTCTGTCAGATTGAATAACATGATAAAACAGAAAAATGATAAATGCTAGAGAAGAGGTGGGAAAATTGTTACATTGTTGGAGTTGTGAACTGATCTAGCCATAGTGGAAAGCAATTTGGAACTATGCCCAAATGGCTATAATATGTGCATGCCCTTTGACCCAGCAATACCACTTCTAGGGCTGAATCTCCAAGAAATCGTATGAGTGGGAAAGAGACTCATATGTACAAAAATATTTATAGCAGCTCTTTTTGTGTTGGCAAAGAATTGGAAATCAAAGGGATGCCCATCAATTGGGGAAATGTATAAATGAATTGTGGTATATGAATGTAATGGAATCATATAGTGATGTAAGAAATGAGGAGCAGATGGACTTCATTATAACCTGGAAAGACTTATATGAATTGATGTTGAGTGAGGGGAGCAGAATCAGGAGATCATTATGAATGATTACAGACAAACAGTATCTACAAAGACTAACTTTGATAGAGTGGGCTCCTCTCATCCATGCAAGGTTCAAAAACAGTTCCAAAAGACTCATGATGAAAAAATCTATGCACATCCAGAGAAAGAATTATGAAGTCTGAATTGAGATTGAAGCTAACTACATACTCTCTTTTTTCCTTCTTCTGCGGTTTCATTTCTTCTTTCTCATGATTCATTCCATTGGTTATAATTCTTCTTTTCAACTGGACTATTATATAAATAAGTTCAACATGAAAGTATATGTAGAACCTACATTGGATTACATGCCATCTTGGAGGGGGAGGGGGAAACAGAAAGTTTGGGACCCAAAAACTTGTGGAAGTGAATGTTATAAATTAAAAATAAAAAATAAATTTATAATTAAAAAATAAATAAATCTCTTTAGAAAGTGTCTTTTTTTTTTTAGAAATAAAACAAATTACAAACACTAATTTTCCCTATTGGGTCATTCTATAGTTGAAACAGCACAGTAAATGCAAATTTTTATTTGTAGTATCTAAGAAGAAGAAAAATGATAACAGATACATAAATATCATAGAATATGCAGAATTGTTTTTCTAGAACAGTGTGACATTTAAAAAAGGTTCAAGACACATAATTCCTGAGTTATTTAATCATCGTATTAGTAATACCAGCATTTTAATAAATTGATGGTAATTTGTTTCTCTCTTAGACCAAACATGCCAGAGGCACACAGTTTTTATGCCCTTTGAAGAATAAATGTTCTCCAGAATGGCAATCAAATCTGATTAATTAACAATTATTGAGAAGATAAATACTACATTGAGAGACTAGATCTGAATTTGATTATCTCATCTACTTCCAAGTTAGCATCAAACCTTGGACAATCTATTTTTTGTCTTATTTTCATATTTTATTATTTAATATTTTAGTTTTCAATGTTGATTTTCACAAGATTTTGAGTTATAAATTTTCTCCCCATTTCTACTCCCCCCCACTCCAGGATGGCATATATTCTGATTGCCCTGTTCCCCAGCAGCCCTCACTTCTCTCACTCCACTCCCCGCCATCCTCTTTCCCCTTATTTTCTTATAGGGCAGGATACATTTATATGCCCCATTGCCTGTGTATCTTATTTCCCAGTTCCATGCAAAAACAACTTTTTGTTTTGAGCATCTGATTTTAAAACCAAGTCTTTCACAACATGATTATTGTGAAAGTGTTTTGCATAATGATACATGTGTTGCCTATGTTGAATTGCCTGCCTTCTTAGGGAGGCTGGGTAAAAAAAAAAAGATTCTAAAGTCTGAGTCTGAGTTCGTTTTCACTGCCTGTTCGTGTTCTCAGCCTTGACCCTTGAGCTTTTTATCAGGATATGACTGCTTGTAGAGACTACTTTGTCCCAAGCTTTAGGGGCAGAGCTACTTCTACTCCACTATCACCACAAGCTCTGCCACAGCAGTGCTCCTCCTCCCCCAAGAGCCACCAACCAGGATAGCAACCCAGATCCAAGCAGGGCTAAGCAGGAGAAACTGCCTCTGTGCCAGCAAAGCACTCCTTGTACTCCTGCTCCAATCTGCTACTTGATTTCTCCCACAGTGTGAGCCAGGGACTTGGGAAGCAGCTGATGCTGGAGCTCTGGAAGGAGATGCAGGAGCTTCCTGCTTCTGCCGTGGTCCACTACTGCACCACCTCTGCCACCCCCAGGGCTGGGCCCAAACCACTCTCTAACCTGATCCAACAGTTATCCCACTAACCCAATCCTTGGTCTTTGGCATTTGCAGGTTGAGAAGTCTGATAACTGCCACAGCTCAATGATTCATGGCCCTCTGGCCTGCTCAGCCCAACTCACTGGTTGGTCCTGGCACAGCCCATGCTGGGCTACGCTCTGCTCCCAGAACTGTGTGATAGACCCTTTCCAGGGACCATCCAGGCTGCCCTGCACTGGAGACATGCTTCCTTGTGCTATTTTATGGGTTCTGTAGGTCTAGAATTTATTAGAGCCATTTTACAGGTATTTGGAGGGATTTGGGGGAGAGCTTATGCAAGTCCCTGCTTTCCGGCCACCACCTTGGTTCCACTCCCCTCGGGCAATTTATTGATAGAATTTATCCCCTCCACAACCTGAGTGGAATACCATGGCTGCCCCACCTGAATGGGGTCTGCATAGAGGAGAAGGTTAGGTCAATCTTAAGAGACTGAGGTCTTGAAATGAGGATTAAGAAAGGGAGGAAAATATGAAACTCCCCAAATCATTGTTTTTAAAAATAATCATTTTTCTTAATACATGTATTATCAACTTAATGATGTGTACAGCTATATATATATATATGTAAATATGTATACATACATGCATACATATATTAAAATATATAGTACATATGAAATAAGCAACCTCAGAGCTAGTATTCCAATAATTTGTTTTTAAATGCTCAAGAATTATCAGGACCAGCATCTGTTGTGCTGCAAAATATATCATGCAAAGTGGTCACAGGGATAAAAGATCATATCAGGATAATTCTGGAATGGCCTTTAAGAGGTCATTGAGTTTATATTTGTACTTTTAATTAAAAGATTATTTATAGTATACATATCTAGAAACTGTCTTTTTTCTTAATGCCTTGAAGAGAGATTTAACAGACTGCTAAAATAATCTCATGCCAATGTTTTGTCATTTTAATTTTTAGAAATTTTTCATTAGTACTGTCTTTAATCTCAAGGATAACTCCTACAACAACAGATAAGCACAGTTACCATTCTCTAGGCCTGTCTATCATTCCCCTAGCTCCTTGTTCATTTAACCATTAACCCATGTTCACATTTCAACTTTCCATTTTTTTCTATTCCTTGAGCATGGTGTGCTTACTTTCTGAAAATTTATCATTAAGTGTGTGCACAGCATATTCAGTATATTCTGCAGACACTTTCTGCTCTCTAAGGATGAAGTAAGAGTTTCACAAGTTCTCTGCCATTTACTAGTATGGGTACACTTAATGGAAACAGGTTTTTTTTTTCTCAAAAAGAGCTGACTCTATGAAAACATTCAGTCATACACCAATTCTTGTTTGATGTTTTACATGCACTAAGTCCTGAATTGTTACTAATTTAAATATGGACACATAAGACAGCAAAATAGTCTAAAAGACATACTCTCTTCTTTCTCCAACCAAAACACCTATATGGCATCAGCAGGGTACATAGACAAAGAAAGAAGGAATAGGGCTAGTAACCCTAGGAGTGTGATTTCATCAGTATGAAGGGATGCCATATGGAACTTCATAATGAAAACTCTTCCTTCATCTGTGAAACTCCTCAGAAAAGGATATATATATATACATATATACATATATATACATATATATGTATATATGTATATATACACGTATATACACGTACATGTATATACACACATATATATCTACATATACATATATATACATACAAGCACATACATGCATATGTTTGTGTAGATATGCATGTGTGTATATATATATTCTTAGAATCATTTCATTTTTCACTTAGAATGAGTATTAGATGTAACCTGTATGAGAGAAAAAAGCAAGATAGAGGAATAGCGAAGCATTTAGCTGAGCTCTCTCAAATCCCCCTCCCAATAACTCTAAAATAATAAACTCAAATAAAATTTTGGAGTGACAGAACCAACAAAAGGTCAAGCAAAACAATTGTCTAGCCCAAGACAACTTAGGAGGTCAGTAGGAGAGATCTGTCTCAGAAGGTTGGTCAAGCCTGTGGTGCAGAATAGACTGAGCAGTGCAGGCTAGGTGAAGAGAATTGGCCTTGGAAGAAGTTACATTGATGACAGCAACAGTTGGACTTGAAGGCTGTTGCATTGGTGGCAGCAGCAGCTTCAAGGGCTCTCAGCCTGCAGGTGGTGGTGATGGTGGTGGTGGTGGTGGCGATGTGTGTGTATGTGTGTGTGTGTGTGTGTGTGTGCACATGCATGTGCATGTGTGAAACAACTCAATACAAAGAGATATCTGAGGACTCTTTGCTAGCACTGGGCTCAAGATTCAATTGAATTGGCCATATGCTATTCTGGGTTGCAGTTCCAAGGATGAAAAAATAGCACTTGTGGCCACAGGGAAACAAGGGCCCTGGTCATGATTCCAGGGCAGAGGATGGCTTGTGGTTACTCATTGGGAGTATGGGCCATGGTCTTGATTCCAAACAGATGAGGAGCACTAGCAATTGTAGCTGCAGGAGAGATGGGAACTTGGTCACAATCCCAAGACCAGGACAATTGCTGGACTTGATGTCCACAGGGGAACAAGGTCCTTTAGTGAGTAAAATCTAGGCTAAGAGAGCTGTGACCACACCTTGACTTAAATCAAAACACTATCAATGCAATAAAAACCTACAGACCCTCAGAGCTTGCTCTGAAAACAGCATTAAGAAAGGGCTGAAATTTCAGACAGTGACCCCTGCATGCAGGAAGCAGAGTCTAATTTTTACATAAAGTTAAATGTTAAGAAATAGTCTGGAAAATGAGCAAACAGCAACAAAAAGAAGCTGACCATAACAAGTTATTACAGTGACAGGGAAGATCACTATACAGAATGAGAAGACAACAATGTCAAAGCAGATACAAGCAAGGCCACAAAGAAAAATGTGCATTTTATACACATCCAATAATCCAAGAAAAGCTGGAAAGGGATTTCCAAAAAGAAATAATAAAGGGAAAGGAAAAATTGTGAAAAGAAATGGGAGTGATGCAAGAAAATGATGAAAAGATACTCAGCACCTTGAAAAAAGGCACAAAAGTACTGAAGAAAATAAAACTTTAAAAAATAGAATCAGCCAAATTATGTAAGAGATGCACTGAAGAGAATACTTTAAAAAGTATAATTGGCCAAAAGGAAAGAGAGGGAAAAATTCACTAAAGAATAGAAATCCTTAAGAAGTAGAATTAGCCAAATGGAAAAACTCATTCTAAAATAATAATTCCTTAAAAATTATCATTGGGCAAGTGAAAGTTAGTAACTCCATGAAACATCATTTGAAATGTGAAATATGCAAAATGTTAAATATTTAATTGGAAAAAACAAT
This sequence comes from Phalanger gymnotis, assembly GCA_028646595.1. NCBI lineage: Eukaryota > Metazoa > Chordata > Mammalia > Diprotodontia > Phalangeridae > Phalanger > Phalanger gymnotis. Next base: position 187,838,116 of record CM053622.1, read on the forward strand.
TGATCTGGGAAACAGATCAATGAAAGAGAATTTAAGTATTTTGAACTACCTAAAAGTCACATTTAAAGAAAAAGAGCCTATGTAATATCTTTCAAGAGATTACTAAGAAAAACTGCACTGATATCTAAGAACCAAAGGGTAAAATAAAAAGTGAAAGATTCGAAAGATTGAAAGACACCACCCATTATACCTTGAAAAAATATCCAAAATGAAAACCCCCAGGAATATTATAGCCAAATTCCAGAACACTCCAGTCAAGAAAAAACATCTTTCAAGCAGTCAGAAAGAAATAATTCAAATACTGTGGAACCACCACAACGATCAGAAAAGATTTAGTAACTTCAATATTAAATAATAGAGTGTCTTGGTATGTGATATTTTGCAAGGCAAAGGAGCTAGAATTATAACTAAAAATATAAACCAGAAGAAAAGTTGCATATGGGAAATTTCTGGAGAAAAAATGAATGGAAATAGAGAGGAATATACCTTTTTCTTCAGATGTCTATGGAACTTACACAAAATTTGACCTTGCAGTAAAGCAGAAAAGCCTCACAGCTAAATATAGAAAAACAGAGATGTTCAATGCATCCTTTACAGACCATAATTAGACAAAAACAATAAAACATATATTTGGTGAAGTCTGTGGAAACACATATTAAACAGTAATGGGAAACTAAATAAACTAATCCTACAGAATGAGTGGGTCAAAGAACAAATAATTGAAAAAATTAATAATTTCATAAAATAGAATGAAAACAATGAGACAACATACCAAAATTTATGGGAGGCAGCCAAAGAAGTACAGAAGGGGAAATTTAGATCTCTGAATACTTCTATCAACAAAATAGAGAGAGATAATATTAATCAATTAGGCATACAATTAAGGGAAAAAAGAGCAATAGAGAAAGAACAAATTAAAATCCCCCAACTATATACCAAAGTGGAAATCCTGAAAAATCAAAGAGAGATCCATAAAGTTTAAAGTTAGGAAACCATTTTACTAACAACTAAACTAATAAGTTAGATAGATCATTGGTTAATTTGATTGAAAGAATACCAAATAACCAGTATATGACATGAAACGGATGAATTCACCACCAATGAAGATGAAAATAAAGCAATTCTTAGGAGCTGCTTTTTTCCAATTCTAAGCCAATAGCTTAACAATCAAATATCAATGGCTCGGATTAACAGAAGAGAAAATAGAATATTTAAGTGCTCCTATCTTAGAAAAAGACATTGAAAAAGAGACAAATGAGCTACCTAAGAAAAATTCCCCAGGGCCAGTTGGATTGACAAGTGAATTCTGCTAAATATTTAAAGAACATTTAAATCTAATTCTATCTAAATGATGGTGAAAAATAAGCAAAGGAATCCTACCAAATACATTTTATGACACAAATATAGGGCTGACACTTAAACTACAAAGAGCAAAAATGGGGGAAACAAAACTATAGACTAATTCTCCTAATGAATACTGATGCAAAAATGTTAAATAAAATACTTGCAAGGAGATTAAATCAATATTTAATTGATCATACACTATGACCAGGCGGGATTTATACCAGAAATGCAGGGCTGGTTCAATATTAGGAAAACTAACAGCATAATTAATCATATCAACAACAAAACCAGCAAAAATCATGTGATTATCTCAATAGATGTAGAAAAGTCATTGTCAAAATGCAATACCTGTTTCTTTTAAAAACACTAAAAAAGCATTGGAACATATAGAACTTTTATTAAGTATAAGTAGTACATATTTAATCCATCAGCAAGCACTATCAGTAATGGGGATAACCTAGAAGTCTTTCCAGTAAGGTCAGGGATGAAGCAAGTATATCCATTATCACCATTGTTATACAATATTGTTCCAAGGATGTTAACTATAACAGGAAGACAAGAAAAAGAAACTCAAGAAATAAAAACAGTCAACAAGGAACAAAATATCATTCATTGCAGAGAATATTATAGTGTACTTAGAGAATCCTAGAGAATTAACTAAGAATTTAGTTCTTTAGCAAAGAACTTTAGCAACTTTAGCAAAGTTGCAGAATATAAAATAAACCCACCTAAATAGTGTGTATATATATACATGTATATAAACATATATATGTAAATATGTATATGTATGTATATACTAAGTCTAATAGAAAATGATGGAAAGAGAAATTCCATTTAAAATCCCTGTAGATAATCTAAAATTCTTGGGATTCAATCCGCCGAGAGAAACCCAAGGGTTATATGAACACAATTACAAAATGTTTTTCACATAAATAAAGTCACATCTAAACAATTGAACAAAGACCAAGTCAATACAACAAAAATGACAATTCTACCTAAATTTATTTATTTATCCAGTTTCATATGAATTAAATCATAAAAAAAAATCATAGATCTAGGAAAAATAATCAAATCTATCAGGAGCAACAATGGGGTCAAGGGAGTCAATGAAAAATAAAACTGAAGGAAGTTATCTTAGTAGTGCCAGATATCAAACTGTATTACAAAGTGGTTATTATCAAAACAATCTGGAACTGGCTAAGAAATAGAGGGCGGAGCCAAGATGGTGGCTGGGAAGCAATGACTGGCGTGAGCTCCCTACCAAGTCCCTCCAAAAACCTATAAAACAATGGCTCTGAACCAATTCTAGAGCTGCAGAACCCACAAAGTGGCAGAGGGAAGCAGGGCCCCAGCCCAGGACAGCCTGGATGGTCTCTGTCCCACACGGAGCTCCCAGCCCCCAGGTGAGGGGAGCGGAGCTGACCCCAGCACAAACGGCGCGAACAGACCAGATGCAGACCTACCAGACCAGGAGACGAGCGGAGAGTGCCCTAGCATCCTGAATTACTGAGCTGTGGCATCCGCCAGACCTCTCAACCCACAAAGAGCAAAGACATCAGAGAAGGTTAGTGGGAAAAGCTGCGGGACCGAGTTTGTGGTTAGGCCACTGCCCCTG
>CM053622.1:187841574-187860573 GCA_028646595.1 Phalanger gymnotis
GGGAGGGCAGACTAGGGAACAGGGCAACCAGAATATATGCCATCTTGGAGTGGGGGGGAGGGTAGAAATGGGGAGAAAATTTGTAATTCAAACTCCTGTGAAAATCAATGCTGAAAACTAAATATATTAACTAAAATTTGTAAAAAATCCTACAGTATGTTTTTTATAGGAAACACATTTGAAATATAGAGATACACATAGTGAATAAAGGTAAAAGGTTCGAGCAGAATATATTACGCTCCAGCTGAACTGAAAAAAAAAGCAGGAGTATTTATCCTGACCTCAAACAAAGGAAAAGCAAAACTAAATCTAATAAAAAGAGATAAGGAAGGAAAGTGTATCTTATTAAAAGGTACCATAGGCAATGAAGTACTATAAATACCATACATACATGCACCAAGTTGTATACCATCCAAATTTTTGGAGAAGTTAAGTGAGTCATAGGAAAACATAGAGAGCAAAACTACACTAGTCAGGTACCTTAACCTCCTCCTTTAGAATGAGATAAAGATAATCATAAAATAAACAAGAAAAGAGTTAAGGAGGTTAATATAATTTTAGTAAAATTAGGCATGATAGCCCTGTGGAGAAAACTGAATGGTTATAGAAAGGAATATACCCAGAGGGCAGAGCCAAGATGGTGGCAAGAAAGCAGGGATTTGCTTAAGCACTCCCCCAGGTCCCACCAAACACCTATAAAATGGCGCTGAACAAATTCTAGAGCTACAGAACCCACAAAATAGCATAGGGAAGCAGCCTGGAAGGTTGTTGGGAAGGGTCTATTGCATAGAGCTAGGAGCAAAGCAGAGCAAGGGCCCAGTGTAGGCTGTGCCATAACCAACCAGATCACAGGAGGAACAAGCCACAGGGACCTGAATCATTGAGCTGTGGCAGTTACCAGACTGCTCAACCCACAAATGCCAAAGAAAACAGAGAAGGTTAGTGGGAAAAGATGCTGGCACAGAGAGAAAAGAGTTCTCAGTTGGCCACCACTCTGGGGGCACCAGAGGTGGTACAGCTCTTAGGCTGCTTCCAGAGCTACAGCTGCATTTGCTTCTGGCCTCACACCAACCTGGTGGGAGGAATTAATTAGTGTATTAGAGCAGGAGTGCAAAGTCTGCTTTGCCCTGCCAGGATCTGGGCCACAATCCAGATTGGGAGTTCTTGGGAAAGAAGGAGCGTTGGCTTGGCAGAGCTTGCTGTGTAGATGCAGCTCTGAAAACAGCAGCAAAGCTCCCTCAAGCTTGGGAAAAAGTTTTCTCTACTCTGCAAGCTGTCATACCCCAACAAAAAGCTCAAAGGTCAATTAGTTGGAGGAGAACATGGCCAGGCAGACAAAAAGGATGCAGACGAAGACTCAGACCTTGGAATCTTTTTTTTGGTGACAAAGAAGACCAAAACATACAACCAGAAGAAGTCAACAAAGTCAGAGTCTACATCAAAAGTCTTCAAGAAAAATATGAATTGGTCTCAGGCAATGGAAGAGCCCAAAAAGGATTTGGAAAAGCGAGTAAGAGAAGTAGAGGAAAAATTGGGAAGAGAAATGAGAGCGATTCAAGAAAATCATGAAAAACAAGTCAATAACTTGCAAAAGGAGACCCAAAAACATACTGAAGAAGAGGGTGGAGCCAAGATGACATCTGAAAAGCAGGGAATTGCATGAACTCCCTTCCACTTCACTCCAAAAACCTATAAAAATGGCTCTGAACAAATTCTAGAACTGCAGAACCCCAAATAAAATAGCAAAAGCAGTCAGGGCTCCATCCAAGGATAACCTGGATGGTCACTGGGTGAGATCTATTGCACATGAAGCTGGTAGCAGAGCAGAGCAGAGCCCAGCTTTGGTGGTTGTCGGACCAGCCAGACTAGGAGCTGGGCTGAACAAGCCCTAGCAACCTGAATCAGGATGCTGTGGCAGTTACCAGACTTCTCAACCCACAAAGACCAAAGACAACAAAGAAGGTTAGTGGGAAAAGCTGCGGGGGACATAGTGGAAGGAGTTCACAGTTCAGCCACTGCCCCAGTGGCAGTGGCAGTGATGTAGCTACAGAACTACATCTGCAGTTGCTTGTCATCCCTGGCACACCTGGTTGGGAGGAATTAAGTGGCAGATCAGAGCAGGGGTGGCTCCAAAAAGCCCATGAGAAGAAAAATGCCTTGAAAGGCAGAATTCCCCAAATGGAAAAGGAGGTCCAAAAGACCACTAAAGAAATTCCAACCTTAAAAATTAGATTGGAGCAAATGGAAGCTAGTGACTTAATGAGAAATCAAGATATTATCAAACAGAACCAATGGAATGAAAAAGTGGAAGACAATGGGAAATATCTCATTGGAAAAACCACTGACCTGGAGGATAGATCCAGGAGAAAAAAATTTAAAAATTATTGGACTACCTGAAAACCATGATCAAAAAAAGAGCTTAGGCATCATCTTTCAAGAAATTATCAAGGAGAACTGTCCTGATATTCTAGAGCCAGAGGGTAAAATAGAAATTGAAAGAATCCACAGATTGCCTCCTCAAAAAGATTCCAAAAAGAAAACTCCTAGGAATATTGCTGCCAAATTACAGAGCTCCCAAATCAACGAGAAAATACTGCAAGCAGCCAGAAAGAAACAATTTGAGTATTGTGGAAACAGAATCAGGATAACACAAGATCTAGCAGCTTCTAAATTAAGGGACCGAAAGGCTTGGAATATGACATTCCTGAGGTCAATGGAGCTAGGATTAAAACCAAGCATCACCTACCCACAAAACTGAGTGTCATGCTCGAAGGCAAAAATATAGATTTTGAATAAAATAGAGGACTTTCAAGCTCTCTCAGTGAAAAGACCGGAGCTAAATATAAAATTTGACTTTCAAACACAAGAAGAAAGAGAAGCATGGAAAAGTAAACAAGAAAGAGAAATCCCAAAGGACTTACTAAAGTTGAACTGCTTGTTTACATTCCCACTTGGAAATATGATGTGTATGATTCACGAGACCTCAGTATTAGGGTACCTGAAGGGAATATGAATATATATATGTGTGTGTGTGTGTGTGTGTGTGTGTGTGTGTGTATGTATATACATGTATGTGTGTATGTATATATATATATATATACAGACAGAAGACAGAGGGTGAGTTGAATATAAAGGGATGATATCTAAAAAATAAAATCAAATTGAAGGATAAGAGAAGAATACATTGAGAGAGGGAGAAAGGGAGATATAGAATGGGGTAAATTATCTCACATAAAAGTGGCAAGAAAAAGTAGTTCTGTAGGAAGGGAAGTGGGGGGAGGTGAGGAAGAATGAGTGAATCTTGTGCTCATTGGATTTGACCTGAGGAGGGAATACCATACACACTCAGTTGGGTATCTTACTTCACAGGAAAGAAGGAGGAAGAAGATAAAAAGGGGGGATGGTAGAAGGGAGGGCAGACAGGGGGAAGAGGTCATCAAAAACAAACATTTTCTAAAAGAGACAGGGTCGAGGGAGAAAAATCGGTATAGGGGAATAGGTTAGGAAGGAGCAAAATATAGTTACTCTTTCACAACATGAGTATTGTGGAAGGGTTTTACATAATGATACACATGTGGCCTATGTTGAATTGCTTGCCTTCTTAGGGAGGGTGGTGTGTTGTTAAGCAAAATTGTCTCCTTAGTATAGCTTTTGTTTCTTTTGAGTGGAAGTACTTTCAGCTGTTAAGTGCTAAGCCCCGGGCCCAAAGCCCTATCAGGTGTGAAACCTGTGTGGGTGTAGATTAATGACTTAAGAGGGGCCAACTCGGGAACCAATGGTCTCTGGTCGTTGAGGTGGGGCTTTAGAACGCCAGAGGCTCGGCTGCGAGGAAAGGTGAGCCAAGAGACAGTTTCAGCGGAGGTGGAAGCTGCTGTGGAAGCCGGAAGCTGTGAAGGCAGGAAGCTGTGGAAGCAGGAAGCTGCAGAAGCAGGGCTTACCCGTGTGTAGACCCAAGGGTGCGAGCAGGAACTTGAGGCCAATAAAAATGATTTGGTTAAATACTATCTTGTTTTTCTGTGGCCTCCTGGTTACTTTTGTGAGGTGGGCTTTAAGGGCCTGGAGTCTTTTTGTCAAGATGTCGGAATGGGGAGGCTGGTTCATGGATCAGCTGCGGTGGGGCCTAAATAAATTTCTTGTTGTTTTCTCCTTAGAGAACCTCTCATACCTTGCAATTTCAAACCATTCAAACATACACATGATTATATTTGAGATTATAAATTTGGTCTTCCTACTACAGGTGGTTGGGGAGGGAAGAGGGGAGAGAATTTGGGACTCAAAATTTTAAAAGCAGATATTCAAAAAAAAAGTTGTTTTTGCATGCAACTGGGAAATAAGATATACAGGCAATGGGGCATAGAAATTTATCTTGCCCTACAAGAAAGGAAGGGAAAAGGGGATGGGAGGGCAGTGGGGTGACAGAAAGGAGGGCTGACTGGGGAATGCGGCAACCAGAATATATGCCATCTTGGAGGGGGCGGGAGGGTAGAAATGGGGAGAAAATTTTTAATTCAAACTGTTGTGAAAATCAATGCTGAAAACTAAATATATTAAATTAATTAAATAGACTAACTCGAATGGCGAAAGAGCTCCAAACAGCTAATAAAGAGAAGAATGCATTGAAAGGCAGAATTAACCAAATGGAAAAAGAGGTCCAAAAAACCACTGAAGAAAATACCACCTTAAAATTAGATTGGAACAAGAGGAAGCTAGTGACTTGATGAGAAATCAAGATATTATAAAATAGAACCAATGGAATGAAAAAATGGAAGACAATGTGAAATATCTCATTGGAAAAACCATTGACCTGGAAAATAGACCCAGGAGAGATAATTTAAAAATTATTGGACTACCTGAAAGCCATGATCAAAAAAAGAGCCTAGATATCATCTTTCAAGAAATTATCAAGGAGCAGTGCCCTGATATTCTAGAGCCACAGGGCAAAATAGAAATTGAAAGAATCTGCAGATCACCTCCTCAAATAGATCTCAAAACGAAAACTCCTAAGATTAGTGTTGCCAAATTCCAGAACTCTCAGGTAAAGGACAAAATCCTGCAAGCTACCAGAAAGAAACAATTTGAGTATTGTGGAAACACAGTCAGGAGAATACAAGATCTAGCAGCTTCTACATTAAGGGATCAAAGGTCTTGGAATATGATATGCCAGAAGTCAATGGAGCTAGGATTAAAAACAAGAATCACCTACCCAGCAAAAGAGAGTATTATGCTCCATGGCAAAATATGGATTTTCAATAAAATAGAGGACTTTCAAGCTTTCTCAGTGAAAAGACCAGAGCTGAATCAGAAATTTGACTTTCAAACACAAGAATCAATTGAAGAATGGAAAGGTAAAGAAGAAAGAGAAATCATAAAGGACTTACCAAAGTTGAACTGTTTTGTTTACATTCCTACATGGAAAGATGATGTGTATGATTCATGAGACCTCAGTATTAGGGTAGCTGAAGGCAATATACATATACATACATAGAAATATACATAAACATATACATAAACACATACATAAACACATACATATGAATATACATATACATACATATATGTGTGTTTTTGTATATATATATGTGTGTGTGTGTGTGTGTTTATACATATAGACAGCACACACAGGGTGAGTTGTATGAAGCGATGATATCTAAAAAAAGTAAAATGAAATTAAGAGATAAGAGAGGAATATATTGAGTGAAGGAAAAAGGGAGAGATAGAATGGGGTAAATTATCTCACATAAAAGTGACAAGAAAAAAAACAGTTCATTGGAGGGGAAGAGGGGGCAGGTGAGAGAGAATGAGTGAATCTTGCTCTCATTGGATTTGACTCAAGAAGGGAATAACATACACACTCAGTTGTGTGTCTTACCCCATAGGAAAGAAGGGGGAAGGGAATGAAAAAGGGGAGATGATAGAATGGAGGGCAGATGGGGGAGGAGGTAATCAAAAGTAAACACTTTTGAAAAGGAATAGTGTCAAGGGAGAAAAGTGAATAAAGGGGGACAGGATAGGAGGGAGCAAAATATAGTTAGTCTTTCATAACATAAGTATTGTGGAAGGGTTTTACATAATAATATGCATGTGGCCTGTGTTGAATTGCTTGCCTTCTTAGGGAGGATGGGTGGGGAGGGAAGAGGGAAGAGAATTTGGAACTCGAAGTTTTAAAAGCAGATGTTCAAAAAAAAGTTGTTTTTGCATGCAACTGGGAAATAAGATATACAGGCATGGGGACAGGGAGTTGGGTGACAGAAGAGAGGGCTAACTGGTGAACAGGGCAATCAGAATATATGCCATCTTGGAGTGGGGAGGAGGGTAGAAATGGGGAAAAATTTTGTAATTCGAAATCTTGTGAAAATCAATGGTAAATCAATGTTGAAATTTAAAAATATTAAATAAAAATAAAATATATTTCAAACAGTCAATAAAAGAGAAAGGAATATACCTTATTCTCAGTGATACATGGTAGCTATACAAAAAATAACCTTGTACTAAGGCATAAAAATCCTCACAATCCAATGCAGAAAGGCAGAATATTAAGTGCATCCTTTTCAGATAATGATGCAATAAAACTACATGCAATAAAGGACCTTGGAAAGATAGACTAAAAATTAATTGGAAATTAAATAATCTAATCCTAAAGAATGAATAGGTAAAATAATAAGTCAGAGAAACCATCCACAACTTCATGAACAAGAATGAAAATAATGAAATAACAGATCAAAACATAACAAATTGAGATCCCAGATTTATTACCTAATTAGAAATTTTAAATATAAAATGAGAGATTGTTAAAATTGAAATTAAGGAAATAAATAAAACTATGAGCTGGTTTTGTGAAAAAATAAAACAAAACAACCAAATAGTCAAGCCTTTGACTAATTTGATTTTAAAAAAGGAAACCAAATTACTAGTATCAAAAATGAAAAAGTTGAACTCACCACCAATGAAGAGGAAATTACAACAATAATTAAGACTTATTTTGCCCAACTTTATGCCAATAAATTTGACAATATAAGCAAAATGGATAAATATTCTCAAAAATTACAAATTTTCCAGGTTGACTAAAGAGTAAACAACATATTTAAATAACCCTATTTCAGAAAAAGGAAGAAATTGAACAAACTGTCAATGAACCCTCTAAGAAAAAATCTCCAGAGCCAGATGGATTTACAAATGAATTTACCCTAACATTTTGAGACCAATTAATTGAATACTATATAAACTTTTTGGAGAAATAAGCAAAGAAGAGAGTGCTACCAAATTCTTTTTATGATACAGATGTGGTTCTGATACCTAAAACAGGAAGAGTCAAAACAGAGAAAGAAAATTATACACCAATTTCCCTAGTGAATATTGATGCAAAAATCAAATAAAATATTAGCAAAGATATTGCTAAAATTTACTACTAACAATTAATTAACAAATGTGTACCAGATAAATGAAATGATAAAATAAATAAAAAAAGGAGTCAAGGATATTAGTAGAATCTTAGAAAGGTTACATATGATTGGCCTCCACAGAAAACTATGTGGGAAGAGAGGAGTGCATCATCTCTCTGCTATGCATGCAACCTTCGCAAAAATTGACCATATATTAGGACTTTGAAAACCTCACCACAAATTTCAGAGAATTATTAATATTAAATGCATCCTTTTTAGAACATAGATGAAAAATTAATTAGAAACTAAATAATCTAATGTTGAAGAATGAGTGGGTCAAAGAACAAACCAAAAAAGCAATTAATAATTTCCTTAAAGACAATGACAACAATCAAATTTTTTTGGGATACAGCCAAAGTTATACTTAAAGGAAATTTTATGTCTTTAAAGAAGTACATTAAAAAGAGAAATAATAGATCAATCAATTGGGCATATAACTAAAAAATAGAAAAAGAAAAAAATCCTCAATGAAATACGAAAATGGACATATTAAAAACTGAAGGAGAAATTACATTGAATGTAATGTAACAATTTAATAAATAAATAAAACTAGCAATTGGTTTTATGAAAGGAATAGATTAAAAGATTGATTAATTTCTATTTTAAAAAATGAAAGAAAATCAAATGGACCATAACAAAAAAATGGAAAGAGTAAATTCACCACTAATGAAGACAACATTAAAACAATTGTTAGGAGTTATTTTGACCATTTATATGCTAGTAAAGCTGAAAATCTACATGAAATAGATTAATATTTACAAAAAATATAAACTTCTCAGATTAAGAGAAGATGAAACAGAAACCTTAATTAACTCTGTCTTAGCAAAAGAAACCAAATAAACCCTTAGTGAGTTCACTAAGAAAAAAAAAAGAAAATAAGGAGCAAATAGATTTAGAAGTGAATTATACCAAACTATTGAGGAAGAATTTATGTCAACACTTTATAAATTTCTTGAAAAAATATGTAAAGAAGGTGTTTTAATGTATTACTTTTATAAAGCAAACATGATTTTATTATTTAAACCAGGGAGAGCAGAGAGAAACAATAGATTTTTAAAAATGAATATTGATGCAAAAGTCTATTAAATAAGTCTCTCAAATTTGGTAATCCTATTAACTACATTTTGTGCATTCCAGGGAATCATTCTGAAAAAATCAAATAATTATAGTTCACATTCATTCAAATGGTTCATAATAGGCTTTCCTCAGAACAACTTTGTAAGTAAGGGGTGTAGTGTTATCATCTTTTTTTAGAGACAGCAGAAAAGAAGCTTCTCAGGTCTTAGCCAATAGCTGAGAACTACACTTCAGTGCAAGTTTTTGACTATTTTGCACTGCATGCTGTACCCTTCCTTCTCCTCTGGAATTTCTCTATCACACTATAAAAATGTGGTTAACTTTTTAGCTTACTCTGCTCCTGGATGTCTGTCATTCGAAGTAACCTCCTCTTCTGCATCTGCTCTGATTGTCTAGTTTGTCACAAGCTATCCATTTCATATATGCTGCTTTGATCAACCATGTCTTCATTATACTTCAAGTTGCACTACCACCTTTCTTAGCTTTCTCTACCATGCCCTCTCATTAGGTAACTTTATCTCCACCCCTACCCAAAAAAGAAAAAAAAAAGCTTTTCAGCTTCCTTTTGTGTGCTGTCTTCCCTCATTAGAATGTAAGCTCTTTGAGGGAAGGGACCCTATTTCTTTCTTCTTATATTTCTTCTCCCAGCACTTAGCAGAGTAAAGACTTAATAAATGCTTATTCAGTCCATAGTTCTTTCCACTCTATGCTACATCATTACCTGAAAGGGATTGTGGTTGTATCAGACACAACAGAAAGGGTGAGGAGGGGAACAAACTTCAGGATAAATTCTAACAATGCCCAGGTACCTTCAGGTCTGAAATGACAATGACAATAATAAGTATAATTACATACATTTAAATGACAGAATACAAACTCCTTGTGGGAAGGAATTATCTCATTTTTGTGTTTGTGTCTCTCTAGAATAACTCAATACCTGGAATATGTAGTAGGCACTTACATAGTTTGCTTTGATTGATTGATAGTTTAAATTTAAAAAATAATCAAATAGACTATCTCAGCTGATCCTCAGAAGGCTGTGAAGCAAGTATAAATAATTCATATTTCTATTACATTTTAAGAGCTAAAAATGCTTTTGTCATAGCAATTTTGTGAGCTAGTTAGTATATTTACTGTACACAGTTTTCCAGGTTAAAAAAATAACTTGGGGACGACAGAAATGCAAAAATTTACTCAAGGTTATATGGCTAGAAAGTACCAGTCAAGCTTTGGATCTAGGAATTCCATTACCAAGTCCATTGCTCTTTTCTCCATACTTAGCTGTTAGTTATTTCTACATAGGCAAATACTTTTATGCAATTCTTAGAGGGGAATAAAAGCATTGCTAATCCTCACTATACTATGACTAAGGGGTTTAGCCTTGAGGGACTTGTGTGCTTATTAACAGAAAAGCTTCCTGGAGAATATCCATTATTAAAAGTAATAATAGCAGCCACCACCAAAACAAATGTATTTATATTTATATTTATATAAGGGATATGGAAGAGCTAGATCACCAATAGGAATAGAATTAAACAATAGATATTCTATCCAAATATTGTTATTTGAAAGTTGAGCTTATACTGTTCAATTTTAAATGTATGCATGTACACATGCTGTAGTGGGTGGGATACAGGGTTAATGGAGGGCGGTAAGTCACATATTCATGTGAATTTCAGGCAATAATTTAGCAAGAGTAGATCTGCAGTGAGGGAACTGTATATCCAGAAACAGACAGGTTCTCTCAGGGACCACACAGGAAGAAGCCATGTGGGACCACACACCCTTGGGCCTTCCAACTTCTCAGAATCCAGAACAGCATCATAAACAATTTAGAGCAAGATGAGAAACTTACAGGTCATCTAATTTGTCATAGATACTTTAGAGGTAAGGAAATGTAGGCCTAGAGAAATTTAGTGATTTAAATGAAATTCATGACTGGAAAATGGCTCTCAATGGACATAACTTATTTTTTACAAAAAGATAAATAGGGGAAGTAGCATTCCATATTTAGAACATACATTAAAGGAGAAAAAAAATAGAAATAGAGTGAGAAAGTACGGTGGTGAGTTTTGGATGAAAATCAAAGGAGGGTAAAACAAGTGATTTGGTCTTTGATGACATATAAATCACCTAGATAGGAGGAAACTAAAGAAAGAGATTTCAAGCTTGGCACAGAGTCAGATATAATAATGATAGGAGACTTCAATTATGGATAATCTTCCAGAATTTCTCTACTTTCTCTCTCTCTCTCTCTCTCTCTCTCTCTCTCTCTCTCTCTCTCTCTCTCTCTCTCTCTCTCTCTCCCCTTCTCATAGTGGCAAATTTATCCATCAAAAGCTAGGGGAATCAACAATGGGAAATTTGAGTCTGGATCAAATTCTCAGTAATAAGGAGAATAAAGTTGCTGGGGTGGATATGATGGGAACTTTAAGGAAAGTAATTTTTCCATCCAAGAACCATCCAAGAATTTTGGTTAGAGAAAGATTGGATATATGGGAATAGTTTATGTGCACAGTAGATTTGGGCAAAGCTGATTTCAAAGTGTTCATAAAAAGAAATGGGATTCCATAAAGTAAAATGCTTCAAGGCAAAGCAGGATAGAAGTGATGGCAGATGCTCAAAAATGAATCTCTAATGCATAGAGGGAAAAAAATTCAAGAAGGAATAAAAAAATTGTCTTTTTTTGTTTTACAAAAGAGACTAAAGTAGATACATAAGGAGGAGGAGGAGGAGGAGGAGGAGGAAGAGGAGGAGGAGGAGGAAGAGAACAAGAACAAGAATTGCAGAAAACAGAAGCAAAAGACAAATATAAGATCTTTACATAGCCCTGTAAGATGTAATATATTTTCAGGAATACAAAAGCTCAAAGGAATTTGAGAGGCATCAATGTGATTCTTTAAGCTAAATTTGAAGTAAGAGAAGATTCAATAAAAGTGATAAGTCCTTTACTTAGGTGTAAACCAGATGTTCATATCTGATAACAGAGAGAAAGCAGCTCTTAATGAGTTTGTTTTGTCTGAAAGGTAAATGATCTTTATACTTTCAAGGACAGAACATAACAATAACAGCAAGTTGATATCCAACCTAAGTAAGACACAGTAAGACAATACTTAGCTGTCTTTGATAAATCCAAGGAACCTAGTACTACACTTTCAGGTCCTGAAAGAAACGGCAAATATGGTTGATATCATCAATGGTATTTCTCAATGACATTTAAAAGAATATGGGAAATGATAATGGTACCATATGATTGGAATGTGAACCTCTAATTTCCAAATCAAATAAGTGAAGGGATTTGAAGGGAAGGCAAAGTAAGGGAACAAAGTGTATTACAAACCATGGGTCAGTGAGCTTGTCTTTGATTACAGGAAAAATTGCAAAAAGTGTTATTAAAGAAAGAATTGGTGAACACCTGGAAATGAAAGTGGTGATTACAAAAAAAAGCCAGAATGGCTTCATCAATAAGTCATACCAATACTCATTTACTTTTTTGACATTATTAAACCAACAGATTAGGAAAATGTTATGGATTTGATTTCTCAAATTTCACAGATTTTGATGAAGTATCTCATGTAATTATTGTGGAGAATATGTAGAGATATGGATTAGAATATAATCAGTTGTATTAGTAATTAGAATATAATCAGCCGTATTACTAAGTTTTTGTATGGCTGGATTCAAAAAGTAATTTTAGTGGTTCAATATTAACAGAGAAGGATGCTCCAGTGTATCTGTGATTGGCTGTGTTATTTAATAGTTTTTTCAGTGACTTGAAAAAAGAAGTAGATGCTATGTTCATTAAATATTCATTTGACGTATAGCTAGCAGAGTAGATAATGGAGGCATGGTCCTAAAGGTTTAAGCAACTCATAGAGTTGCTTAAATCTAATAAGATGAAATCCAATAATGAGAAATGTAAAGTCTTATACTTGGGGACACAAAATCAAGAACAGAAGTATAAGATAGGGAGGCATGGTTAGCCAGTAGTTGCTCTAAAAACTAAAGTTAACAAAAAAAAACAAAATTTACTAAAACAGAGGTTTTAGTAAAATTCCATCTCAATATGAGTCAGCAGTATGCAGCAAATGAGAAGACTATGGTGAACTTAGGTTGTATTAAGACTATCATAACTTCCAAGAATAAAGATCTGATAGAGCCATTGTAACCCATCCTCACAAAACCCTTTCTGGAGTATTGTGCTCAGTTTTGGAAATGGTAGTGCAATAACATCCTGGAGAGTATTGAGAACTGTCAGAAATATTAAAAAAAGAAAGAAAAAAAGTTGAACATATTTACATGTATATTGTTTCATCAAAGATATTCTGTATTTTTTCCTACCATTTGTAAATAAATCTCCTGTATTCCAGCCATCATTTTCTTCTTACCTTCTCCCTCACTCCATAGGCTTTGGATTCTGGCTCTAGGATTTATGTGATAGGTGAATTTTCTTTTTATTTTCCTAGGAACCTGGCCTCTCATCACTTCCTGACCAACATTTGAAGCTATTCAAATCCTCCCCCCACTAAAGTGTCATGATATAAATTTGTTAATAAAAACTCTAATTTCTATCTATCTATCTGTCTGTTTATCTATCTATCTATCTATCCATCTATCTATTCATCCATCCATTCATTTACCTACATTCCTGCCTATCTTTTTCATATGATCCTAACTCTATCACATAATTATTTCATTATTTTCCTATAAATAGAGAGAAGCAGATACACTTCATAGGTAGGGGAATCAACTAAAAGATCAAGCAGTAAAAGGCCAACCAAAGAAAAGGTAGCTTCCTCAGCAATAAAATATTGATTTTGTTATATTTTAAAAGCCTTAACTGAATTATTTTTGAGTGGATTATTTACTTTTGACATAAAAATATTATCATTTGGAGTTGCACCAGTATCAAGTGGTATTTCTCTCACAATTACAAAAGGGAAAATCTTAATTTAAATAAGTGCTTAAATCTTGAGAAAGGGTTGTTTTATATTTGAGTTTGGCAGGCATTGCCTATCAAAATAGTAGCTTATTAAGAAAAGAATCCAGCAAAAACATATGCCTGGTAATTAGGCTAACATGTCTATATTTACAGGATAAAATTCACAATTTTCTAGTTAATGTGTACATTTCCCGTGCATAGCTAGTAATTTGAGTTTGCCCTCTCCTCTCCTGCAACATCATTAATGGTCCCCCTGGGGAAAAACTAGGCAGAAGCCATGATGTGATTTCATGGTATTGCCTATAAAATCTGTGAAGTAGGAAAGTGCTCTCACCATTCTAATGATTTTTTTACTATGAAAATTTACCATTGCCTTATCACCTTAATCCCTTTATCCCTTGCAAAGGCTACCTTCTGTTGTCCCTATGAATTCTTGCAATCAATTCTTGAGTTTTTCCTACTGCATATTTGTTATTGATGCTGTTTAGTTTTGTTACAATGCTCACAAAATGTTCACTATTAAAGGACAGGCAGTGTCATACATATTCTAGGGCATCACTTGCTGAGGCTCATTTTACTTGGAAAATCTTGACATTAAAGTCTTCAGAGGAGTGCCAGGCATGCAGAACAGCACCACCAAATGGGAGTAGCAGCAGAACCGAGCCAGCCAGCCTGTCTGGGAGAGTGCCAGGTACTTGAAATGTGGGAGCAGGAGCAGGCCCAGGGTGGAAGTACCAGCTACAGTACAAGCCTCAGGCCTCTCAGCCCAGGAGAGGAGTCTGTTGGAGCTATGGGAGACACCAGTGCAGAGCCTACAGCCATGGGTGCAGCTACCCCTGAGGCCTCCATCCCACAGTCTAAAGATTTGAAACTCAGCTTCTTGAAATTCCAGGAGCCATGATGTCCAGGTAAAACAGCTCTCATCCCTTCCTTGTCACTCAGATAATACTCTCCTGGAAGAAACCCTGAAATAGAGGAGCTAGAGGTGGGGCTACCATAGCCTTTTAGGTCAGGAAGTTGAGGAGAAGACCCTTCTTGTGGGGGTGGAAGGAGACTAGGGCAGGAACAGAGGTGTACCAGCAGGCCCTACAACAGCAGAACAGTGAGAGTTCCTGAGCCTGCAGGGGTTGGAGACAGCAAACATCAACACCAGGACCCCAGGTGTGCCTTCTCACAGTCAGGGGAAACGGCAGACACCAACATAGACGATAGCTGAGATGACCCATGGTGTAGCACAGCCCTAGGGGAAGAGGAGAATTCCACTAGCCAGACCACCCTTCCCCCACACTTCATGAAACCAGAGGTCACAGCACACAAAGCCAGTGAGCAAGTCCACAGCTCCCAGAACAAGAAGCCTTGGACAGAATTACCTGTGCCCCAGAAGCAGAGATCCACTTTAAAAGCCAGGAAAAGACAAACAACATGAAAAGCAATGCAGAAAACCAAAGACTATTAATGCTTATTATGGAGACAGGGAAGATCAAAATACCAATTCAGAAGAAGACAGCAGGGACAAAAGGGAATGTGAACTGGTCTATAGCACAAAAAGCAATCCTGGAAGAACTCAAGGAGGAGTTTAAAAACCAAATTAGGGAGGTAAAAGAAAAAATGGAACAAAATTCACTGATGAAAACAAATCTTTAAAAAGTAAAATTGGCAAAATGGTTAAGAAGGTTCAGAATATAACTGGAGACAATGTATCATTGAAAAGCAAAATTAACCAAATAGAAAAGGAGTTACAGAAGCTAAATGAAGAAAAAAAATTGTTACAAATTAGAATTTGGCAAGTAGAAGCTAATGTCTCTATGACACATCAAGAATCAGTCAAACAAAGTCTAAAGAATGAAAAAAAAGATAGAAGAAAAGGTGAAATATCTGATGGAAAAACAGCTGACCTGGAAAATAGATCCAGGAGACTTAATCTAAGAATTACTGGTCTACCTGAAAGCCATGATGAAAAAAAAAGAGTCTACACAGTATCTTCTAAGAAATCATCAAGGAAAAATTCCCTAAGGTCTTAGAACCAGAGGGTAAAATAGCCATTAAATGAATCCAACAATTACCCCCTGAAAGAGATCCCTAATTGAACACTCCAAGGAATATTGCAGCCAAATTCCAGAATTATCAGGTCAAGGAGAAAATACTGTAAGCAGCCAGAAAGAAACAATTCAAATATCATGGATCTACAGTCAGCATCACACAGGATCTCATGGCTTCTGCAATAAAAGATAGGAGGAATGGGAATATGATATTCCTAAAGGCAAAGAGGTTGGACTAAAACCAAGGGTCAACTACCCAGCAAAATTGAGGATAATTTTTCAGGCAAGGAGATGAACATTCAATGAAATAAGGAAATTCCAGATGTTCCTGATGAAAAGATCAGAGCTCAATGGAAAATGTGATCTTAAAACATGAAATTCAAGAGAGACATAAAAAATAAGTGTGAGGGGAGCACTGCTATTTAATAAAAACAAATTGTTTACATCCTTATATTGGATTGTAATGTTTTAAATATGACATATACATATATATTATATATGTATATATAATATTATATATGTATGAATAACAATTGAAAGGGATGTACATTGACTGAGGGTGACAGTATAAAGTAACTGATGTGATGACAAAAAACATAATTAATGGGTGCGAAAGAATTGCTCCAGGAGAAGAGGTAAGGAGGAGGTAGAAAAGGATAAATTTTGCCACATGAAGAGACACAAAAATATAGAGGGAAAGAAAGGAGGGAGGAGAGCAGTATTTAAGCTTTACTTTCATTGGATTTTGTTCAAGGAGGGAATAACATATTCTGATAAGCAAAGAAATCAAACTTATCCTACAGGCAGTGGCAGGGGGGAGGAAAGAAAAGAAGGGGGAAAAAGGGAAGGGAGAAGTAGCAAGGGGAAAAGAGTAAGATAAGGGAGGGGTGTCATTAGGGAGGGAAAATTGAGGAAGATGTTGGTCAAAAGTGAAAAAACTTTGGAGGACTGGAAGGGAGAAGAGAGAAATGAAAGCATAAACGGTGTGGGGGAGGTAGGATGGAGAAAAAAACACAGATAGTAATCATAACTGTGAATGTGAATGGGATGAAATCTCCCATAAAATGGAGATGGATAGCAGTGTGGATTAAAAACCATAATCCTACAATATGGTGTTTAAAAGAAACACATTTGAAAAAGGATTATACACACAAGGTAAAGGTAAAAGGCTGAAGTAGAATATATTATGCTTTAGCTTAAGTAATAAAAAAAACAGGGGTAGCAATCCTAATCTAAGACAAAGCAAATCAAAGACAGATATAATTAAAAGAGATAAGGAAGGTCACTATATCTTGCTAAAAGGAACCATAGTCAATGAAACAATAACATTACTTAACATATATGCACCAAGTGATTTAGCTGCGTATTCTTAGAGGAGAAATTAAGGGAGTTACAGGAAAAACAGACAGCAAAACCATACTAGTGGGGGACCAGAACTTCCCACTCTCTGAACTTGAAAAATCTAACCTCAAAATAAACAAAAAAGAAGATAAAGAGGTGAATAGAATTTTACAAAAGGTAGATATGATAGATCTCTAGAGAAGACTTTTTCTCAGTGCTATATGGCACATACTCAAAATATGACCATGTACTAGGGCATAAAAACCTCATAATCCAGTGCAGAAAGGCAGAAATATTTAATGCATTCTTTTCAGATCATGATGCAAAAAAATTATCTGTAATAAAGGACCATGGAAACATAAACTAAAAATTAATTGGAAACTTGTGTTGGGAAGCAAAATGGGCTCCTTAGCACTTAGTTTAACAAGTGCCCTTGAAGAGTTTGGCTTTTGTTTGCTTTGAGTAATTCAGTGTATTTCATTGAATGTTACTAAGTGCTAAGCCCCAGGCCCAAACCCCTATTAGATGTAAAACCTATGTGGGTGTGGATTGGCAACTAAGGTGGGGCTAACTCCAGGTAGTGCCTAGTTTACATGTCTGGGACAGCAGAGGCTTTTAGACCGAGTGGGTTTAAGTCCTCCTCTTTGTGACAATTCTAGGTCACGTAGGTGAGTCGTATGTGTGACTCACCCCTGATGCTGAAAAAGTTATAAAACTAGGGGTTGGCCTCCTCTTCCTTGCAGCTCTTTGACACAGCAGTGGTGGTATGTGTGACTCTGGGCCAGCCCTTGTTCTGAGCTACCAGGCTGAACCTAGATTTGGTAACTATGAATTGTATTGGGTCTGTATGTTTGTAATTTGTTTAGGGCTCTCAAGAAAGTGTTGATGAGGAGACTCCAGGCAGCTGTACCTAAGGAGACCTGCAGCTTGTAAACCCAGATACTGAGATTTCGTTGAACTCTGGTAACTATGTATTGGGATTTGAATTAGACAGGGTCTGTCTGGTGATGTTTGTACTTTGTTTGTAATTTGCTCTGAAGTTCAGGGTGCTGGCTTTTTTCCCCAACTAAGTGAATGATATTTGTATGCTGAATTAAATTAAGGTTGTCAAATCCCTTTACCTTGCTGTCCTTATTAAGGCAGATCAAAAGTACCTGGGCTTTCTGGCCGTCCAGCAGCTTTCTGGGTGCTGGCTGCGGGAGGATCTTATACCCCCACAGAAGCTGCTAGCTGGATTGTTGAAACAAAACTAAATAATATAATCCTGAAAAATGAATGGGTCAGAGAACAAATCAAAGAAACAATCACTTTATTCAAGAGAATGACAATAATGGGAAAACATACCAAAATTTATGGGATGCATCAAAAGCAGTTCTTAGGGTTAGTTTTATATCTCTAAATGCTTACATGAATAATATAGATATAAAGAAGATCAATGAAATAAGCATGCAACTGAAAAAGCTAGAAAAAGAACAAATTGAAAATCTCCAATTAAATACTAAATTAGAAATACTGAAAACCAAAGAGAGATTAATAAAATTGAAATCAAGAAAACTACTTAAATAATAAATAAAACTAAGAGGTGGTTTCATGAAATAACCAATAAAATTCATAAACATTTGGTCAATTTGGCGGGCGGAGCCAAGATGGCGGCTGGGAAGCAGTGACTGGCGTAAGCTCCCCACCAAGTCCCTCCAAAAACCTATAAAACAATGGCTCTGAACCAATTCTAGAGCTGCAGAACCCACAAAGTGGCAGAGGGAAGCGGGGCCTCAGCCCAGGACAGCCTGGATGGTCTCTGGGTAAGGTCGGTCCCACATGGACCTCCCAGGCCCCAGCCGAGGGGAGTGGAGCTGAGCCCAGGGCGCACGGTGCGAACAGACCAGACATGGGCCTACCAGACCAGGAGACAAGCGGAAAGTGCCCTGGCATCCTGAAATACTGAGCTGTGGGATGTACCAGACCTCTCAACCCACAAAGAGCAAAGACATCAGAGAAGGTTAGTGGGAAAAGCTGAGGGACTGAGTTTGTGGTTCCGGCCACTTGCCCCTGGGGCAGCAGAGGTGGGGCAGCTTTAGAACTAGGCTGCAGTTGCTTCTGGCCCCAGGCCCACCTGGTGGGAGGAATTAAGCGGCTGATCAGAGCAGGAGTGAAGAGCCTG
>CM053622.1:187868402-187913321 GCA_028646595.1 Phalanger gymnotis
TCCTACAGAACTGCTTTTTCTTGCCACTTTTATGTGAGATAATTTACCCATTTCTATCTCTCCCCTTCTCCCTCTCTCAATATATTCCTTTCTCATCCCTTAATTTTATATTATTTTTTAGATATCATCCCTTCATATTCAACTCACCCTGTGCCCTCTGTCTATATATATATAGATAGATAGATAGATAGATATACATACACACACACACATATATATATACACATACATATATTTACATACACACCCATATATATGTGCATATATATATACATACCTATATATACATATATATGCATATTCCCTTCAGCTACCCTAATACTGAGGTCTCATGAATCATATACATCATCTTTCCATGTGGGAATGTAAACAAAGCATTTCAACTTTAATAAGTCCCTTGTGATTTCTTTTTCTTGTTTACCTTTTCATGCTTCTCTTGATTCTCGTGCTTGAAAGTCAAATTTTCTTTTCAGCTCTGTTCTTTTCACTGAGAAAGCTTGAAAATCCTCTATTTTATTGAAAATACATATTTTGCCTTGGAGCATGATACTCAGTTTTGCTGGGTAGGTGATTCTTGGTTTTAATCCTAGCTCCATTGACCTCTGGAATACTGTATTCCAGAAGCCGTTTGATCCCTTAATGTAGAAGCTTGTAGATCTTGTGCTATGCTGATTGTGTTTCCACAATACTCAAATTGTTTCTTTCTGGCTGCTTGCAGTATTTTCTCCTTGATCTGGCAGCTCTGGAATTTGCAACAATATTCCTAGGAGTTTTCTTTTTGGGATCTATTTGAGGAGCCGATCTGTGGATTCTTTCAATTTCTACTTTACCCTCTGGCTCTAGAATATCAGGCCAGTTCTTCTCAATAATTGAAAGATTGCTCTTTTTTTGATCTAGGCTCTTTTTTTGATCATGGCTTTCAGGTAGTCCAATAATTTTTAAATTCTCTCTTATGGATCTATTTTCCAGGTCAGTGAGATATTTCACATTATCTTCCATTTTTTCATTGCTTTGGTTCTGTTTTATAATATCTTGATTTCTCATAAAGTCACTAGCTTCCACTTGCTCCAATCTAATTTTTAAGGTAGTATTTTCTTCAGGGGTCTTTTGGACCTCTTTTTCCATTTGGCTAATTCTGCCTTTCAAGGAATTCTTCTCCTCATTGGCTAGGACTGAATCTGAGTGTGTTTTTGTGGCCTGGCCATGTTCACAGCCAACTTACTTGACCCTTGAGTTTTTTGTCAGAGTATGACTACTTATACAGTAAAGACTACTTTGTTCCAAGCTTGAGGAGATGCACTGTTGTTTTAAGAGCTATTTCTATACGGCCAGTTCTGCCACACCAGCACTCTTCCTTCCCCAAGAACTGCCACCCCAGACTGGACTCAGATCTTAAGCAGGCTCTGCACTACTGCTCTGGTCTGCCACTGAATTCCTCCCACCAGGTGGGCCTGGGGCCAGAAGCAACTTTAGTTGTAGTTCTGTAGCTGCACCACCTCCACTGTCCCCAGGGTGGTAGCCAAACTATGCAAACTCCTTTTACTCCCAGCAGCTTTTCCCACTAACCTTCTCTGTTGTCTTTGGTGTCTGTGGGTTGAGACATCTGATAACTGCCACAGCTCACTGATTCAGGGCGCTAGGGCCTGTTCTGCCCAGCTCCTGGTCTGGTTGGTCCTGCTGCACCCATGCTGAGCTCCACTCCCCTCTGCCCTCCTCTGCTCCCAGCTCTGTGCATCATAGACCTCACCCAGTGAGCAACCAAGCTGTCCTGGGCTAGAGCCCTGCTTCCCTCTGCCATTTTTGTGGGTTCTGCAGTTCTAGAATTTTTTCAGAGGCATTTTTATAGGTTTTTGGAGGGACGTGGCAGGGAGCTCACAGAAGTCCCTGCTTTCCAGCCACCATCTTCATAAAAACACTTTTTAACATTGTTGTTTTTAATTTTGAGTTCCAAATTCTCTCCCTTAATGCCTCCACTTCCTCATTGAGGAGGGAAGCATTTTAATATAGTTTATACATTAGAAGTTATGCAAAACAAATTTCCTTATTAGTCATGATGTGAAAGAAAACACAGGCAAAAAACCTTTTTTTAAAAAAATTGCTGTAACATATATAAAGAATAAATCAATTTAAAAAGGTCATTAGAGTGTTCTGGTGTCCTAAGAGGAATTCTGCTTTTCAGAATGCCTAATATATAAATAGAGAATTTAAAATATTACATAATATGAATTTGTGTTATGATAAAGTTTGGCTTTGAAAGCAATTTAAAAAAAAATCTAATCATAGCTTCAAGTTGATAAGAATTACTATTGATCTTTTTAAAGTGATTTTTTTCTTGATATATGTTATGCCAATTTTTAAACTGAAAATGAACAATAAATGTTCTTTCTTACACTTTGCCTTCATGTACGGATATCGACATATATACATATCACACATAAACTTCATGATTGAAAAGAGCAAAGATGTATAAAGTCTGGCAAATAGTCCTACAAGAGAATTATTCAGTATTTTTTTCATTTTCTACATTGAGGTATTCGTGTTTCAAGTGTTAAGAATTTGTGACTTAAAAGAGCATTAGAATGACAAAGTATATTAGGCCATACCTTTTATCCCCATATATACTTAGAACTTCGCTATATGAAGAAAAAAAAGGTGATGATCCTTGCTTCAAATTTCACTTTCAGTCTAATTTTAAGAAATAATTGGGATAAAATGCCTGGAAATATGAATATACATTGTGGTATTTTAGGTATAACATGTTTTGTTTAACAATGAATTCTAAAAACTTGGACTGTTTTAAAAATACACACATTTAGGTATTGCAAGTGCCTTAAATAAATTCCAAAAGATGTTTTATTGTAGTATTCAAATAACACTAGATTCTCAAAGATATAACAGGAATTAGCTGTTATAAAGTCATAGATCTTTTATTATGGAAACACTGGAGTATGTATATGACACTCAATAAATATATAAATAGAAATAAGTTTCATCAGTAATAGAGCATAAAATGACCTTAGATATCATCCAGTCTACCTTTCCTTCTCCCAAATAATTTTGTAAATGAGGAAACCTCAGCCTAGTAGAGTTAAATGATTTGCCCAAGGTCACGACATAGCTTCTTAGAGGCAGATTTGAGACTTGAATTCAGGCTTACTGTCTATGGATCAATGCCATTTCTAATGCCCCAGAAATTATTTTCAGACTTCCCAAGAGAAATGAAAGTGAAAGCATCTAAAATATTGATGGAAGCTGAAGGAATTTAAGGGTAGAATTATAGAACCTTAGAATTGAAGGTCCATCAGAGGTCATCAATTCTGCCTCATAGTTCACTAGAGTGAAGTCAGGAAGACATAGGTTAAAATCCCACTCCACATACTTACTAGCCATATGACTAGACAAATCACTTAAAATCTTTGTGTCTCACTTTCCTCATCTGTAAAGTCAGGGGGTTGGATGATGACCTGCAATGTACTTTCCATCACTAAATCCATGATCCCATGATCGTAGCTCCATGTAGAATGTCCTAGTGATAAGGGCTCACAATATTATGAGGTATTTCACTTAACTTTCATGTAGTTCTAGTAGGACATCCAAAAGAAATGGCTATTATTTCCACAAATTGTTGCTTGTTCCACCCTTCTAGAGTGAAGTAGAGAAATATAAATCCTCCTTCCATTTGACAGTCTTTTAGATTCTTAGAGATGCTTATCAACATCCCCTAAGGGCTTTTCTTCTTCAGGACAAATATACCCACTTTTTTTAAGCTAATATTTATGGCTTAGATTTGTGACTTTATCAAATGTCTGCAGAGTCCATTTTCAATGCTCCAACACCTGAGCCTCTGGGGATGACTCAAGCCCAGACATAGCAGATTTTTTTTCCTGCAACTCAGAATTGAGAGGGATCAAACCTTTCACCTTAACTGCACCACAGAGCAGAGCTATGCCAGACCAAAATGTGTAGATTTGTCTTTGGCATTCGCCCAGCTCCCTTTTGGTACATTTCTTTTTCCACGTCTTTTTGCCTTGTGAACTTAAGTGTTCAGTGCCTAAATGCTGGGCCCTGGCTGCTTGAAACACTCCTTCCTCAACATTCCTCCAAGTCAGGCATTTCTGCTCATTATCCTCTTCTTCCCTCCCCACCCCCCAATCCAAATTCCCCTATTTTTATCTCAGCACAGTGCTAGGAAGATGGCAATATGATTAAATTAAATCAAATTAAGATATTCTCAAATCTTTCAGAGATATTAACCTTTAAAAGGGATCATGATCTGAACAAAACTAATTCCTTGGGTTTTCTGGAAATATGACAAAAGACAATGTTTCACCAGCATTGTCACCAATCAGTTTTTATTTAATGGTTTTTATGTTGTAAGGCACTGTACTAGACATACTGAATAAAGAGATGATTATCTAGTATATACAGCTACCCCTTAAAGAGTTTACAAACTTATACATAAAATATATCAAAGTAGGGGCCTCTCCCAATATCACTTCAATCACATAACATTAAATCTTTATCATATTGTCCAGGAATGAATTTTAAACTCTACATAGACAAAAAAGTTATGCAGTGTTTCCAAAGGTCTAAGTTTAAGAATCTCTGAGCTCATGGCAGTGTAACACGTGGAGAGGACAATTTGTTTGGAGTCAAGGATGTGGTTTCAAATTCCACAAATAATATATGACCTCAGGCAACTCTTTCACTTCAGTTTCCTTGTCTGCAAAATGAAGGGGTTGGTCTAGGTGATCTAAAACTGAAGGCATATACTACAGTCACTACAGTTTATTTTCTCAACTTTAATCCTAGCAGGGATTCCACTAAGAGCACCTAAAGTTGCCTTATATCCCTTTGGTCACACGCAAGCTGCAAAATATTGATTGGTAGATTCCTATTGTTTATTTCCAGGCCTCGCAACTCAGGTCATGTCATTGATTTATGAGGGGCTAATTGGACCATACAGTTCTTTTTAGTTACAATCCCTGCGGCATAAAACTTCACATATTGATTGCCCTCTGTATTCTCATTGTGAAAGATGACAATTTAGGCTACTCATCTTAAGTCTCTTAATTTAAAAGTCAAATATGGACTTTATAAAACATAATAATAATGGAGATGAGGAATTCAGGCATATTAGAAGTAATCCAGCACGCTGGGATGAAAATTTTAAAAACATATACATTTCTGATATTTCCAATTTTCAAGGTGAAAGTAGACATGTTTTATTGGGTTAGAAGGGATTCAATAAAAGATCTAATTACTTTGCTTCTATGTCACTGTGATATTATAAGGGACTTTGATTCAAGTCTTTTACTTATTAAGATATATATGTTTTGAATGTTTTATTATACTAGGAAGCAAATTTCCTGAGGAGTCAAGGAAGATGCAGATATGCTTTTCATCAGCTTTGTTATGTTGAATCTTTTTTGTTAATCTACTACAAAAAAATCAATATTTGTTGTGACAATCTCATCCGTATTAAAATTTCCCTTCAGTGTTTTCAAGCAAACAAATATAACAATGAAAGAAACATAGACAATAGAGCTCTTCACAGAACTGTTGTCTTGCCATGGGGTAGAGGTAAGGAACCTGCTTCTGAGAGAATCATAGAAGTATCCTGGAGTGGATCTGGAGCATGCATACATGCTTTGTAATTGTTTCTGTTCAGCTAACCACATGGTGAATAGGAAAATCTTTGAAAAACTGAAGAAACATTAAAAAAGAATTAGCAACCAGAGCCTGGGTCCTTTTTTCTCTTTGGCTCATCACTCTTGTTTGGATTTCTTCAGTGATGGCTTCTAATGAGACATAAAGCTATGAGGGGAGAACCTTTAGGCCTTATACTTTGTGAAATGCATATGAGACCCATAAAATAGAACCCCAGTCCTTTGTGTTCCTCAAGTATTTGTGATTTCATTACAGGCTAAAGTTAATCTAGAGGTTCAGATTTTGTGAGTTCCAAAAGGTCAGGAGAGTAAACTCTTGGTTGTTCTTAGAAACCCAGCATCTAGCAGCCTATTATGTCAGCAACTGTCTAAGGTTTTTTTTTTTTTAACAAGTCTGGCATCCAGAGGAGCAAGAAGTAATCTTACAGAGAAACTATTGGACTCCAGGCAAGTGATAGCAGAGATAGGAATCAACCACTTCATTTGCACTTAGCAGGACCAACGCTATGTAGAAACTGAACTAGCTTTGAACCCACTTTCTCCAGAAGTGGTAGAATGTGACCTTGAAGAGTTCAGGGAAAATTTTTCTTCTTTTGTTCTTGTTATATCTTTGAAGCAAATTTTATTTTATGAAAGCTAATTGATGTTAGGTTAAATACCAACTGGGGTATTAGTCACTGGTAACTAACAGAGAGGGGAAATAAATGTATAGAAGGCAATGAATGATAGTAGAAAAGAGATAGCCCCAACCATTCAGAGACCTTATAACTGTGGGGAAGAGATATAGCTAGGCTCATTCTGAAAGAGTTAATGCTTAAAACCTTGTGAGGAAAATCTAGCCAGCCTCATTCTGGAATAATTAATATAGAGCTCATTTGTCTCTATAAACAAATAGCAAATCACATTGGTTCAAGGTGAGTCATTTTTAAAATAGAAGAAGTGAGCTTAAGAACCTGAGCTATAAATCATGTGTATTTTAAGCCCTTGTATTGTTTTTGTTTCTTTGGGTTTGTTTAATTTTTTTAAGTCATATTCATATTAGCCTACTGCGGTTGCTTAATAAATAGAAGTACCATCTTTCTGCTGAGGTTTCAAAGTGGTGCTCTGAATGCCCAAGACAAATAGGACTTCATTTTATGAGTTAAGATGTTAAGGTTAATGTCTTGGTCATGAGCCCAAATACATGCCAGAGTGTATCTAGACACTTTAGTTGCAGTAATACAAGATTACAAATTGTTATAAATATAGTGTTATCATCTTACCTTGTTTTGGATGGTTGCTGTATTGTATTAAAGGTGACAGTTAATACTCAAGGTGGCAACATTTAAAGCATCTGGTGAAACAGCTACAATTTCTTCTCCTTTACTTATGCCTGTGCTTAAAGCTCTTAAGCATTCCTTAATAAGAAATTCTATCAGATCTAAATGATCCTTGTTTGACTTTTGTGTTTTCGAGGTAATCCATGCAAAACTGTGGATAGGGAGTTTGCTAAAGAAACAGAATACTCCATAATTCTTTGAATGTTCCTATCAGATATTACATAGCATCTGCTTGGTATAATGGATAATGAGCCAGGCATGAAGTTAGGAGCAATTACAATAGATAGGGGATTCTGGATTTCACCTTTAGGTACTAGAAGCAACATTTTAGGATTTTATCAATTCAGTCATAATAGTTTAGAATCTGTTGTTCTAGCAATCTCCTACAGCAGGAGTTCCTTACTTATAAAATCACAGATGTCCTGGAAAGAAAGGAAAACTATTTTGGGGTTTTTAAAAAGCCAAACCCCTTTCCATCAGACCTTCATTGTCTTCTCCCCACAAAGAAAATAAAGAAAGAAGGCAGAAAAGAGAGAGAAAGAGAAAGAGGGAGGAAGGGAGGCAATTAAGGAGGAAGAAGGGAAGAGAGGAAAGAAAGAAAGAAGGAAGGAAAGGGAGGAAGGGAAGAATAAAGGAAGGGAAGGAAGGAAGGAAGGATGGATGGATATTTAGTAAACTTCAGTGATTCACTATAACCCACAGGATCACATACAAAATCTTGCTAGACATTCAAAGACTCTCATAACTTACTACCCTCTCCTTTATCTTTTTAACTTTTTTATCCTTTAAGTCTTCTTTGATCTAGTGACATGGGCTTCCTTGCTGTTTTCCCCAAACAAGAGATACCTCATCTCTTGAATCCAAGCATTTTCTCTGGCTGTTCTCCATGCCTGGAGAACTCCTCTCCTCATGTCTACCTACTGAATTTCCTGGTTCCTTTTACAAGTCTTGGCTAAAATTTTACTTTCTATGCTTTCACCAATCCCTCTTTTTCTAGTGTCTTCTCTCTGTTAATTATTTCCTATTTATCCCATGTGTAGCTTATCAGTACATATTTTTGGCTGCTATTGCCCCCATTAGATTGTGAGATTCTCAAGGGCAAGGAATGTATTTTTTTCTTTGTAACCCTAGGACTTGGCATAATGACTAGAACATAGTCCTTAATAAATTCTTATTGATCGATTGACTAGAGGTGACAGAGAACTAAGAGTTAACTTTTTTACAAGCATTATCAAAGCATCAGCTTCTCACTTATGCTCACTTGTTCTAAGGATTGGAGAGACTTGGGATATGCTTGGATTTAGGATTCAGGATCAGTGTGTGGATTGGGAGATTAAGGGATTGGGAAGGATTGGAAACTGAGGCTAAGAATCTCACTCTTACCTCTACCCCAGCAAACTCATTTGAGCAGTAGAGAGAATAATGCTCACCACAGAGTGGTAGTAAATGAAAGACTTCATGAATTATGAAATATTATACAAATCTGAGTTTAACATGCCATTAAACTATCACTTAATGAGCAGTTTTGAAAAACCAACAATGAGGTAGTCACTCTGCTAGATGCTCAGAATGCAAATACTGACATGAAAAAATAATTGCTTGTCTGCTTACATTGTACTGGGGACACATTTACACTATATGTAAAATATATACAAGAGAAATAAAGGCAGTTGACGGTAGAGTCCTGGGAGGTCAGGGAAGGTTTCATGTAGGACATAATATTTGAGATGTTTTGGTGGAAACTAGGGAGTCTGTGGCAAGAATAGAGTGTGTTTTAGGCATAGGAATGAAAAGGCATGGAGATAAGGGATGGAATGCAATGTATGAAGAACAGCAAGATCGCCAGGTGGCTTGAAGGGTAATCTTGAATAATAAACCTGGAAAGGGATAGGATCAAAGGCGAGTGTGTTATGTCCTTGAATGGAACAACAACAAAATTCCATTGCAATTTTAAGGCACATCACAAACATAACAAAAATAGGTGAACGATAGAGAAGTAGCTTGGTGGCATAGTGGATAAAGTGTAGGGGTTGGAGTAAGGAAGACTCATGTCACTGAATTCAAATCTGGATTCAGACAGTTACTAGCTATAACTAGTGACTGACCATGGGTAAGTCAACTTAACCCTGCCTCATTTCCTCATCTATAAAATGAACTGGAGAAGAAAATGTCAAACAACTCTAGTATCTTTTCCAAGAAAATCCCAAATGGACTCTCAAAGAGTCATACACAATTGAAATGACTAACTAAAAACAACAACATTGTATTTTAGGGCAGTTAGTTGGTGCAATGGATAGAGTGCTAGGCTTGGAGTGAGGATGACTCATCTTCCTACATACAAATCTGACCTCAGATGCTTAGTATCTGTGTGATTGTAAGCAAGTAACTTCATCCTATTTGCCTTAGTTCTTCATCTGTAAAATGAGTTGGAGAAGGAAATAGAAAACCATTCCGGTATCTTTGCCAAGAAAACCCCAAAGGAGGTTGTGAAGAGTTGGACATAACTGAAAAATTACAGAACAACTGAAAGACAAGCATGACCCCATCTCAAAAATAAAGAATAAATATTTTTACAATTTATATATGGATGTTAGAGCTCATTCATTCATTTAAAAGGTGAAGAAACTGAGGCTCTGAGTGGTAATATGATATTTAATATTACCTTGCACTCAGGACATATTGTCTGGCATCAGGCAAAATTTAGATCATCCATCACTGGACTGTGACAGTCAGGTCCTCTTGGGTTTTTGTCAGTCTTAATTATCTTAGTCTTAAACTACTGTGGTTGTGGATTACCATTTTCAATTATCTTATGTCTGGTTGCTTTGGTATTTGTCATCTCTCCTGCTGAATTATATACAGGAATAGGAACTTATGTAAAGTAGATGCTTTATAAATGATTGCTGAATAAAAACAGTTGCATAATCAAATATTGTTCAAATTGATCACTTTTTAAAATGCTTAAAAATTCAGAAATAAAGATTATCATTCACCATCGGATGTGACTTCTCGTCATTAAGAATTTTTGACTGGAGTAGAATGGAAGTGGTTACATCTGCCTCTAATGCAAATCCCCCTAAAGCGATAACTCAGTACACATTTAGCTTCTGATTTAGAGTTTAACACAACTATTTTTGATGTAATTCTGTTTTTTAAACTTTTTAGTTTCAATGTATTAAAAATATGTCTAAAATTAAGATACTAGGATATGACACAAAAGCTTAGACTTATGTCTATGGGCTTATCAGGATATTTACTTTTGTACTTGAGGATCCTTGATTTCCTTAATGAAGATATTCTTGTAGACAACTTTGACTATAATCTCTATGCCACTTGTTTAATGATCTTTGAGAGTTATCATATTACCCCTACCACAATAATAATTGTCAGTTTATAGACAGCCTGGTGATGATAGTTTCTAAACTTAACTAGTCTGTTAATCAGATGACTACACTCAGCCCATCATAGTGCTTCTACATTGAAGTCCTACTTCGATGCTTCATCATATTAAGGATGTGACCTAGAAGTTCTTTGTGAGCAGAGTGAACACTTCAATAGGACATATAAATTTGGAAATGCTTCAAATATGTGAACAGTGATGATTAAAAGAACTCTCCAATTTAAAATCCTTGAATTCTAGAAGATATCCCCTATAAAATTTGTTTTCTATTATCTTGCCTCAAAGCATGGCACATTCAGAAAGGTGTTTCTCTTAGCTTTAAAGAATTTCAAGAAAAGGGAATCTAACACATCCCTTAACAACTCATTCCTATTACAACATAATAAATTATAATTCAAGGCTACATGGAATACCATTGTGCCATTATGAAAGGTGATGGATATGGCTGACAGAATACTAGAATTGGAATCAAAGGACCTGGGATCAAATCCAGGCTCTTCAACTTCCTCCCTATGTCGCCTTGGAGAAGCAGCTTAACTTCTCTGAAGTCTAGTTCCTCATCTATAATATAAAAGGTTTGAACTGAATCTCTTCTAAAACCTCTTTCCTCTATAATTCTATTATTTTATGGATTTTTTGTCTGTTAGCAAATAAAAATATAGAATTAAAAGAACAAGGAAACTAGAATTGAGGGAAGAAAGTTGCTGAGTGATAGTGAAGTTCACACCATCCTTTCCTATCTTTGTTACTATCATTTATGAATTTCTACATCACTGTCTGTCCTTCCCATTAAGTTCAACATATGATTCAGAGGCTTCTTCTTCCCTTCAAACATATGACCTCACAGCTCTGCAGTGTCCTTAATCTCTGTGACGTATGCCTCTTTTCTATTTCAGTCATACATTAGACCACTAGCTTATGGTCCCCACTGCTTCCACCTACAGCTGAATTTCACTTAGGTAAATTATATTTGTGGACTCCAAAGCTTGTGAGAGCCTTCCCCCTCACATGACACAATTTTTTTGTTGTATATTAAGATGTCATGAACCTCAGTTATAAGAACTGAATCTCTCTCTCTCTCTCTCTCTCTCTCTCTCTCTCTTTTCTCCCCCCGCCAATTCCCCACTCTTAATAACCACATATACAGATAATGTTAGAAAAGCCATGTTGAAGTGTAATCACATGGCCTGATCCCTTAAAAAAAAGAGATTTTGCTATTCTTCTAGAGCAATTGAAAGAGAAGCAAAATGGGAGAAACCACTTTTGACAATATATTGTAGTGTGTTTGTGTGCATGTGTGTGCATTATATATATATATATATGAATAGGCATTTAATCTAAACTAGATTACCAATTGGTGCTTCATTTTCTGGTGTTAAGATGATTTTATGGTGCTTTATTCATTTTCCTTTTTCTTGAAGTAAATCCTGTTATCTTTGATTCTCTAGGTTGGCAGATTCAATCTTCTAGACCCTAGAGTGTGAGTGACACCACAGAAATCATTTTCAGAGCTCCCTATTTTTAATAACAAATATTTCTGGGAACACTATAATGAAATATCTTACCCCCACACCTGATCATCTCTAAAAGAGTAAAGGCAGACTTTTTATGTCAGTCATAATGGTAAGGCATTGTAAAGTTTTGCGATGAAATATACACACACAAAACATTCTGACCATCCTGATACCTTTAACCAGGCAATGGAAATGAGCTTCAGGCAATAAATTGTAATTTTTCACATTTTTCTATAGTGGAACACAAATAATTATTCATGTCAGTGTTTTTTTTTAATTTACATTAGATGTAATAAATATTATTACACTTTTGTAAATGGAATTATTCAAACAAAAATGGTAACGGGAAAGAAGGGGAATAATCTTGTGAAAATCATAACCTGTGTTTGGTCTAGCAATAACTTAATACAATAACACTAAAAAAATCATTGTAATTACTAAAATATAGAATTACGCATTGCCATGTTCTATGCTTCAAATTCATTTTAGAGGAAAAAAGCACTTTCAGAGTGAAAAGATACAAATTAAAGTAAACTATTTATGTCTTTTGTATCTTAGTGTGTAGATGAATTCTTTCATTTAAATAATTTGATTTCTAACATTGCAACATCAAGGACACATAACCTTGATCCACCTAAACTTGTAATTATCTACAAAGCTGTCTTTTTTTCTGAATTATAAGATCTTGACATGATACATAATATTAACACAGTGTTCCTGCAGAAGCAATAATTTAAAGTTCATGATTAAATATAATTAATATTTCAAATATAAAAATTTTAATATGAATATTGCAATAATCATAATTCTCACATCAAAATGATATGGATTTGATAAAAAAAATTTCTGGTTGTAAAGCTTCATAACAAAATTTATCTTTCTCAAAAAAATTGTCCAATTATTTCATTGTTTTACCTCCCACTACTTGTTAAATCTATGAGAACTCAACGCACAATGTGAAAGGAAACCTCATATTAAGGCCAATCTTGAATTCAAGAATAACTGTGTTCAATCCTTTCTCTAATACATACTGACTGTAACACAGAATAAATCACTAAATTTCTCAGTGCCCAAAGGAATCTTTCTAGGACTATAAAAATGAGTTATGATCCATACAGGTCAAGGGACTTTTATCATCAAGAATTCTCTACACCATGAAATCACAATGTGTGTGTGTGTGTGTGTGTATGTGTGTATAAACACACATACACATACAGACAGGTACATGCATAAACACAGCTCTTGAGTTTTTTTTCCCCAACAACTCAAGAAAATTGGAAAACTAGTCTATGGCAGTTTACTAAATTCCAGAAGGATTGGAAGTATGCTGGTCATCAGAGATGGAGAAAGAATTTGGGTGGGGTAGGTTTGATACTGGGATAAGAGAGTGAGCAGCATAGATTGAAGTGTAAGGGTTCCTCTTGGGTATTCTGGGATTCACTATTATAGAAAGGGAGAATAAGATGGGGTGTAAACTTGCTGACTATTGAGGAATTAGTAGAGGTTGAGAATCACTAGAACAGTGTATCAGTGGATGGAAGGAGCTCCCCATATAACAGCAGGAGACTAAATTGTTCAATCAGTTTTCCTGTGCATTGGCTTAACTCTATTTCTCAGCCTGCCCTGGCCACTCCACCATCCCAGATGTGCCTGAACCCTCACTGCAGAAGTTACAGCAGATTGGATTAGATGGGCGTGATATCAATCTTGGAAATGCCTTGGATATCAATAATCCTCCCTTCTCGGGTAAAGTGAATTTTATTTTAAATACAAGTCCCAATTATTTGGAACTTTGTACTTTGCTGATATTCTGTCTTTCGATATCTAACATCATTTTAATCCTCCACTTCACCCCTCAAAATTGGATAATAATACTCCTCCCACCCCCAAAATTGGTCTATTGACATGGGCTTCAATGATATCTATCCTGAATAATGATTATGCTCAGAGATATCTAGTTAAGACAGATTCATAATTCTCCATTTTCTTTTTTAGCGAATAATACCATTTGTCTGTTGGAGGAGAGAAGAGTAAGAAAAACTACATCTAAATGTTTTTACTCTCAATGACACCCACTTTTTCATGTCCAAGTAATATAGTTGACTGGAGCTGGGCTCATTGCTGGATTTAGGATGATTGCACAAACATGACTTTTATGGTAGTAACTGCTCCAATATAACTATAGTAAATTCATTCCACAAAATTATAAAAATTCAAAGTTAGAATGTTCTTCAGAGGCCATCCAGTCCAACTTGAATCTGTGCAGGAATACCTGCTTTAACAAAAATCTTCAATAAGCCTTTAATTAACAATTGACAAAGAAAGAGGGCATTTTCTCCTATGTAATATAATATAATACAATGTAATGTAATGTAATGTCATGTAATGTCATGTAATATAATGTCATATAATATAATACAATGTCATATGATATAATATATCATATCATATAATATAACAATATAACATAACATAACATAAGATAATATTAGTACAGTACAATACAATACAATACAATATAATATATAAGGTGTACCTAAAGTTTAATTGGAATATAACAAATACCATATTCAACTTGAAATAACATCATATGATTTCATATTTATATTCCAAGAGTGAATGTTCTAAAATTGACAGCAATGTGGATTTGAGTTATTGCATCGAGTTCACATGAATCTTGCAAAGCTCATTAACCTTTGCATCACAAATGATGGAAATCATATAGAGGATTTTATTTGTTAATATTCCAATTAAATAAAATATTGTTGAGAATTTCAATCATTTCATTTATTGAAATGATGCATTTTGCCTATGTGTCCAGACTTTAGGAACACCCTGTATATAATATAACCATATATAATAATCTGTTCTACCACTGAACTCTTCTTATCACCAAAACTTACCATGTGCCCTACCAGTGAACTCTCTTATATATGGTATGTCCTATTATTAGAAATATGAGTCACTTGAGAATAAGGGCTGTTTCTATTTGTATCCACACTCTTAGCACAGGGCTTGGCTATAGTAGGACTTAATTAACTTTTAATTTATTGATTCTTTTATAAAGTGGAGGAGGGTAATCAGAATGATAAAAGGCCTTGAGTTCATGTCTTATAAAGCTCAGTAAAAAGAATTAGCATTGTTTAAGTTATAGAAGAGAAGACTCTTGATTATGACAGAAGTGTGTTGAATTATTTGAAGGGCTCTTCAGGTAGAAGAGATATTAGAATTGTTTTCTTTAGTCCCAATGGATAGACTCAGAAACAATGGATGAGAATAACAAGGAGACAAATTTTGGTTTGATGTCAGAAAATCTTCACTAGAGTTAAAGCTGTCCAAAAGTGGAAGGAGCTTTCTCTAGAGGTTACATATTCCTCTCTTTGGTTGTCTTCAAACCTAGACTAGACATTCATCTGGTATCATGTAGTAGAGTTTCCTTTCTGGCCACTTAGCTTCCTTCCAAGTCTCAAAATTCTATGTAACATTTATTATGTAATTTATTATGTAATTATGTTATTATGTAATGATTATGTATGCTTACGTTCTAGTGCTTCATGCGGTGGATTCAAAAGGGCTGATTTATTTGTTTGTGCCATCTTCCAAGCATGCCAATAGACTATGTATTAGTGACCAGAAGCCATGTTATAGACTCTGATTGTTCATGGCTAAAGTTGGAATTAATCTGAAGTTACACATCACAGCATAGAAAATAGGTTATTAGTCTTGAAATGAAAAACTGAATTTCAATTAATTTCTGATATTTGCTACAAAGAACTTACTTAACATACCTGAGGCTAAGTCTCCTTAACTATAAAATGGTGATGATAGCCATATTTCTTAGCTTTTAGGGTTATTGTGAAACTCCAATGAAATTACATACATAAAATGCTTTGTAAATCTTAAAGTGTTATTTTTTATTAAGATGGTAGCTGCCCCCAAATAATTTTGTCATTGGGAACCAATTCATGATCTAGATTCCCTTAAATTTCATTTCCTCTTTAGAAGTTCATATATTGTGGAATCAGCTGTTTTGTGGTCCTCTTAATCTTTGCTAATTTATCCTTATTTTAGTGCCTAGAATTCTTCTAATCTTAGCTCTCAGTCCTTATCGTCTTTTCAACAATTAACAAATCCTTAGTCTTTCTGTCTGTCTGCCTGCCTACTTGTCTCTCTCACTCTCTTTCTCCTTCCCCTGTCCATCCCCAGCAAATGTATAACTGTATCTTTCCAGTTACTTTAACTCTGCAAGACATTACTGTTCTAACATCCTCCTATCATAACTACTGATGAAAACAGCCTACCAGGGATATTTGCATTGCTTCTGAAGAAGCTATTCAATATTCATTACCCTACACATCTTTACAAACTTTTTAGAAACTAGAAGGGGTGTGTGTGTGTGTGTGTGTGTGTGTGTGTGTGTGTGTGTGTGTGTGTGAGTGTTCTTTTCTCAAAACAAAACATAGCCAAAATAAACCCTCTGAATAATTTATTACCTATCTCACTGATTTGAGGGCTAAGACACTCTACTTATGGTTTCTTACCATGCACATTCTTCTTTTTCAATCAAATCAATGGTCCAGATAAAATCCTAAAAATATGTTAGATATCAGCTAGGTGTCATTATTCATAAAGATCTAGCTCTGGAGTCAAGAAGACCTGAGTTGAAATCTGGCCTCATATGCTTTCTAGCTTTAGGACCCTATGTGAGTCATTTAACTCTGTTTCATCAGTTTCCTCATTTGTAAAATAAGTTGGAGAAGGAAAGGACAGACCGCTCCCACATCTTTGCTAAGAAATACCCATATGAGGGAAAATCCCAAATAAGGTTAACAAAGAGTCAGACACAACTGAAATGACTGAACAGCAAGACAGTGCTGTAGAGAGAATACTGGACCTGGAGTCAAGAAGATTCTTCTTCCTAAATTCAAATCTGGTCTCAGACACTTAATGCTTGCATGATCCTGGGCAAGTCACTTAACCTTATTTGCCTTTGTTACCTCATCTATACAATGAACTGTGGAAGGCAATGACAAATCACTTTGTTATCTTTGCCAAGAAAATCCCAAATGGAATCAGGAAGAGTCAGGAACAACTGAAAAAAAAATGAATGAAAAGTAAGATAGTCCGGGAGGGTTGACTATATATGATTTGCCTCTGGTTGGTTAAGATTCTGTAAACTGATTGACTTGTAACTGCTTTAATTGATCATTAAATAACATCAAACAAAAGGCATCCCATTTATACCACCACCAACTGAACATTTGACTTTCTTCATTTAATGAGTTGCTTTAAAATTATTAATTAGGATCTTTTAAAAAATTATTTATTTAATTTTAGTTTTCAACATTCAGTTTCACAAGCTTTTGAATTTTAAATTTTATCCAACTCCTTCCCCTCTCCCCTCCCCAAGATGGATTGCAATCTGATATAGACTCTACATAGACATTCATATTAAACAGATTTTCACATTAGTCATGTTGTAAAGAAGAATTATAGCCAATGGGATGAACCATGAGAAAGAAACAAAACAAAACAAAAAGTGAGAGCAAAGAGTATGCTTCAATTTGTATTCAGATTCTAGTTTTTTCTCTGGATGTGGATAGCATTTTCCATCATGAGCCTTTTGGATTTTTCTTAGAGCCTTGAATTGATGAGAAGAGTCAAGTCTATCAAAGTTAGATATCCCACAATGTCACTGTAATTATATACAATGTCCTCCTGGATCTGTTTGCCTCACTCGCCGTCAGTTCATATAGGTCTTTCCAGGTCTTTCTGAAGTCCCACTGCTCATCATTTCTCATAGCGCAATACATTACATTCATATACCACAGCTTATTCAACCATTCCCCAATTGATGGACATCCCCTCAATTTCCAGTTCTTTGCCACCACAAAAAGAACTGCTATAAATATTTTCGTACATATGTGTCCTTTCCCCATTTTTAAGATTTCTCTTGGATACAGCCCAAGAAGTGTTATTGCTGGGTCAAAAGGTATGTACATTTTTATAGCCCTTTGGGAATAGTTCCAAATTGCTCTCCAGAATGGTTGGATCAGTTCACAGCTCCACCAACAATGCATTAGTGTTCCAAATTTCTAGCATCTTCTCTAGCATTTATCACTTTCCTGTTTTGTCATGTTAGCCAATCTGATAGGTGTGATGTGGTACCTAAGAGTTGTTTTGATTTGCATTTCTCTAATTAATAGTGATTTAAGGCATGTTTTCATATTACTATAGATAGCTTTAATTTCTTCCTCTGAAAACTGCCTCTTCATATCTTTTAATCATTTGTCAATTGGGGAATGACTTGTCTTCTTATAAGTTTGACTCAGTTCTCTATATATTTTAAAAATGAAGTCTTTTTCAGACACACTGGTTGTAAAAATTCTTTCCCAGTTTTCTGCTTCCCTCCTCAATTAGTATCATTTTAAACATATTCCACTTAACCAGAAGTGAATGGGAAATCACATTGTTTTCTTTATTTAATAAAAACAATATTTAAATGGGTTCTCTAAATGGCCTATAAATACAATATTAGTGTATCTAAATCATGTACTATATGCTTTGCACACATAGCAATTTTATGTTCCTGGTTTTGCAAGTTATGGCAAAAAGAAATACTGTGCTCTTAACAGTTTTTGTTGATGTTAAGAAGTGGAAATAAAGAGCTGTTTACCCTGTCATCATTACCTGGTACTTACCATATAACTAAATAAGTAACACTTACTAAATGTAAAATGTAATTACAGAGTTGAAGGATTATTTCTGCCTTATAAAATGCAATGCTAATAACTCAGCAGGTGCCTCATAGTATACTGTTAGTCCACCAGTAAGAAAGAAGAAATGCATAGTTCAAGTAACCTAGCCAAATTGCAATATGATTTAAGTGGAATTATTGGAAGAAATAAATGATTTTTTCTCTGAAAAGAAAAAAAAATCTTTAAAAATATTGTTACACTATATAAAATACGCTATGCAGTTATCTTTTCTACATTTTAGGGGTTAAGAGCATGGTGGCCCCATGATCTGGAAAATCTACATAAATGTTTTGGCCTTCCCTTCATTCCAGAGAAGAAGTCTGATTTTTTTCTTTTTCTTTTATTAGGTCTTTACAGTACTTTAATGTAAAATTTGAGTTGATAATATATAGTACTATACATATACTTTATGCATTTCTGAGTTTCTAAATTTTTTTCAGTGTTGTATGCTGGCCTTCATGTATTGTTTGCAGCTTCCATAAAACTACATAAAATTTCCCATTTAATTTCTTATGCTGACCTATAATTTATTGAAATCATGATAGGGAAAGTAACAATGTGGAAAGGATAACTGTATTACATAGCAAATAGATAGGTAGACAGATAAGACAGACAGATATAGATAGCATAAGATATATTAAAAATTGTAGTATAAAAGCAATCCTTAAGTTATATCTTATATATGAAAATAATGGTTCAGAAGTTACTTCTTTATCAGTGGGACTGGTTTTGTATCTTAATTTGGACACTACAGATAGATAGATAGATAGATAGATAGATAGATAGATAGATAGATAGATAGATAGACAGATAGATATAGCTATGAGTCAAATTTGGTCTGAATACAAACATGCATGCAGAAAAAACACAAGTATACAATCTGTATGTATGTATGTATGCATATATGTTTATGTGTGTATGCATATACATTTATGAACATGTATATGCATATATATATAAATGCAATGTGCATATACTCGGTTGTTGTTCAGTCATTTTTACTCATATCCAACTCTTCATGACCCCATTTTGGCTTTCTTGCCAAAGATAATTTCATTCTCTAGCTCATTTTACAGATGAGGAGACTGAGGTAAACAGGGTTAGGTGACTTGCCCAGGGTCACAAAACTACTAAGTGTCTGAGGCCAAATTTGAACTGTGCCACCTAGCTGCATATGTGTTTCTGTATGTGTGTATGCACACACACGTATATGTCTGTATATATACACTTACATGTATGCATATGTAGGCATATATGTGCATGGTAGATATGTATATATATTTATGTGTACATGTATATATTTACACACATAAATATATACACATGCATACACATGTACAAATGTAGTATGTGTATATATATATAGGTATGTGCATATACTGTGTGGATGCATACATACATGTGCGTGTGTGTGTGGATACACACATATTCAAATTAGTCCAAGATTCATGTGGTGTTCCACATAATTCATCCATTATTAAAGTTTTCGAGTATCTTTCTAGTTGCTTCAACTCACTGTCTATGCTTAAAACTTCAGATCTTACCAGACAAATAGAAGTCACTCTGAACACTCCTACTACCATATTGCTCCTGAAATTGTTGACACAGTTAAAAATAGCAGAAGCAGAAACAAGTCTGAGTGCAGAAACTTGCCATTGGTCTGAATTCTCTCACAGTTAGAACTTAGTAAATGATGCACATAAGATAAAAACCTCAGACAAAAATCTAAATTTCTTTCCAATTATTATCAGAGAAAGAAAACTATGGAAATCGCTTTAGCATTCTACGTTATTCTGAGCTGTATAATGAAATCTTTCTATTGTATTTTCCAGTAGATATAGTATAAAAGTACCTGGTATTTTGTCATTCATATAACATATCAGCATGTGAGGATTGCTGAAACTTTATATTATTTCTACCTTTTGGTGATCACACGTTACTATTTCTAATGCCCTCACATTTTACTCTATTCACATAACTGTTTCAATTTACTTCATAGCCTAGGTCATATCTTCTCTAACATGATATAATGTCAGACTAACTTGACCTACAGTGAGTTCTGTCCTTTACTGTGGGAATTTTTGTGGTTTCTTTCTCCCAGCAGGTATCTATATTGACAAACATGATGAATACTGGCAAACTTGTGGAGGGAAATAAATATGAGAACAACTGCATAGACTCAGTGCTTGGAGACAAGTTGTAGTAATGCAGGGGATCACGGGACATCTTGTGGTAAGGGTATAACTGGTAAAGTGAATGTTTGCAACAGGGTTAAGTTAAGCATGAAATCATGGTTACTTGGGCTCTAGGGAGGTGCTAAGAGAGAAATAAATAGGTACTAGATGAAGGAAGGATGAGGAGGGATAATATTTTCAGCAACCCCAGAGAAAATACTGGAGTTGGCCACAGAAAGCACAAAGATTTCTTCTAGCAGGCAGCATGACATAAGTGACAAGACCACTGGCTTTGTAGTCAGGGGATCTGGGTACAAAACTTTCCTCTGAAACCACCTGTGTGACCTTGAACAAGTCATGTAAACACACTGGGTCTTAGTTTCCTAATGTAAAATGAGGAGATTGGAAAATGCATATTCTAAAATCCATTGAAAACATTTTATTTTATTAAATATTTCCCAATAACATGTAAATTTTTTTTAAAATAATTTGAGTTAAAAATTTTCTCTTTCCCTCTTGCCCCTCCCCCTTTTTTGAGAAGGCAAGCAATTTGATATAGATTATGCATGTGCAGTCACATAAAACAAAATTTCATATTAGCCCATGTTGCAAAAGAAAACAAAGACTGAAAAAAAAGAAAATTAGTTTTTAGTAGTTTTCAAATTTCATTTTTATAAAATTATGAATTCCAATTTTTTCTCCTTGCCAACCTTCCTTCTTCTCTCCACAAGACAACAAACAATGTGATATGTACATCTGGTCTACAATCATCTAAAGCATTTCCACATTAGTCATGTTGCAAAAGAAGAATCAGAATAAAAGGGGAAAACCACAAAAAAGAAAAACAACAATGACAAAAAAAAAGAACAA
The DNA here is from genome assembly GCA_028646595.1 of Phalanger gymnotis. Taxonomy (NCBI): domain Eukaryota; kingdom Metazoa; phylum Chordata; class Mammalia; order Diprotodontia; family Phalangeridae; genus Phalanger; species Phalanger gymnotis. The sequence goes on from CM053622.1 coordinate 187,890,107, forward strand.
AAAGTGAAAATAGTATGCTTCAATCTGAATTCAGACTCCCTAGTTCTTTCTCTGGATATGGTTACAATGTGACCATCTGGAGTATTCTGACATTGTCTTAAATCGTTGTATTGCTGAAAAGAGCTAAGTCCATTATAGTTGATCTTCACACAATGTTGCTGTTGCTGTGTACAAAATTCTCCTGGTTCTGCTTACTTCAATTGGAATCAGTTCATACAAGTCTTTCCAGGATTTTTTTTTCCTCTGAAATTTACCTGTTCATGATTTCTTATGGAACACTAGTTTCCCTTACATGCATTCCATGGCTCTCCATCTAAGATTTTTCTAATTGCATTATTTCTTAAAATGGTCACCTTTAAAATTTCTGCATTTATGCATTTGGTTGTGAGATTTTTATGTATTAATAAATGGTCGAATTTTGCAAAAGTATCATTTAGAGTTGAGAAAAAGGTATACTTCTTTCTATTCCCATTTGTTTATTTCTGTAGGGCTGTCAAATCTTAGTTTTCTAAGTTTTGTCTATTCATCTGCTTGACCTTTTCCTTATTTTTTTAATGAGAAGTTTTATTTAGCCATGGGAGAGGAAAATGAGATCCTTTCTTTGCACAATTTTACTTTCTCTTTCATCTTGGTATCTATTTAACTTTTCCTTAAAGAATGTGGAAGTTTTGCCATGCTGTACATATGTTTATCACTTCAATATATATGAACACTTTTAATAAGATATAGTTTCTATGCTTGTCCATTTTAATTGAGTCTGTTTTTGTTTCTGCTTTGTCTGAGATTGTAATTGCAGTTAAAGCAAAAGAGATTCTATTCACTCCCTTATTTTACCTCTGTGTGTGTCTATTTTTCAAGTGTTTTTTTTAAACAACATATTTTTGGATTCCAATTTCTAGTACCCACTTTCATTTTAAGATTAAGTTTATTTCATTCAATAGGTTCCTGTTTTTCAGCTCTTCATTTTATTTTTTAGACATCATTCCATCACATTTCACTCATAACCATGTCCTCTGTCTATATATAATCCTTCTAACTGCTTTAATAATGATAAAGTTATTAGGAGTTACAAGTATCATTTTACCATGTAAGAATGAAAAGAGTTTCATCTTATGATTTCTCTTTTGTGTTTACCTTTTTATACTTTTTTTAGTTTTTTTATTGGAAAATCAGATTTTATTTTCATCTCTGGTCTTTTCATCAGGAATGCCTGAAAGCCATCTATTTCATTAAAAATGATTTTTCCTTGCAATTATATACTCATTTTTTTTGCTGGCTAAGTTATTCTAGCTTGTAATCAGAGCTCTTTAGAACATTACCATGTTCTAAACTCATCAGTCCTTTAACATGAAAGCTGCTAAATCTTATGCGATTCTGAATGTAGTTCCATGTTATTTGAATGGTTTCTCTCTGGTTTCTTGAAGTATTTTCTCTTTGATCTGGGGACTCTGGAATTTGGCTATGATATTCCGGAGAGTTTTTGTTGTTGGATCTCTATCAAGTGTGGATTGCAAGATTCTTTTCCTTTCTAGTTTATACTCTGAAACTAGTATATTTGGATAGTTTTCCTTGATAATTTCTTGAAATATCATGTCTAAGCTCTTGCTTTAATTATCATTTTTTAAATCAAGTAATTAATTTTTAGTTTTCAAAGTTCACTTTTCTAAGATTTTGAGTTCTGAATTATATCCCTACCTTTCCTTGCCCTCCCCAAGATGGTATGCAATCTGATATAGGCTGTACATGTATGATTATATTAAATATATTTCCACATTAGTTATATTGTGAAAGAAGAACCCAAACAAAAAGGAAAACCATCAAAAATTTTAAAAAAAATGGAAACAAAAAGGGAGAAAATAATATGCTTTGATCTGCATTCAAACTCCATAGTCCTTCCTCTGGATGTGGATAGCATTTTCCATCATGAGTCTTTTGGAATTGTCTTAAATCATTGCATTGCTCAGAAGAACTAAAACTAACAAAGTTGGTCAATGCACAATGTTTCTGTTACTTTGTACAATGTTCTCCTGCTTCTGGTCACCTCACTCAGCATCAGTGGTTTATCAGCATCCGGGTTTTTCTGATGCTTGCCTGCTCATCATTTCTGATAGAATAATATTATTGGTTTACATTCATATGCCACAACTTGGTCAGCCATTCTCCAATTCTTTGCCACCACAAAAAGAGCTGCCATAAATATTTTTGTACATGTGGGTCCTGCTCCCTTTTTTATTATTATCTCTTTGGGATACAGAGCAATGAGTAGTGTTGCTGGATCAAAGAGTATGCAAAGTTTTATAGTTCTTTGGACATAGCTCCAAATTGTTCTCCAGAATGGTTGGATCAGTTCACAACTCCACCAACAATACATTTGGTATTCCAATTTTCCCATATCTTCTCCAATATTTATCATTTTTGTTATTTGTCACTTATTTTTTCATGTTAGCCAATCTGGTAGGTGTGATATGGTACCTCAGAGTTGGTTTGATTGGCATTTTTCTCTTTTCCCTTTATTTTATTAATTTAGTTATTTTTTGTTTCCAACATTCACTTCCATAAGTTTAAAATTTTCTCCCCTGCCCTCCCAAGACAGCATGCAATCTGATATGGGATCTACACATACATCCCTATAAATACACTTTCACATTAGTCATATTTCATAGAGGGATAATAATGAATGGGAGAAACCATGAAAAAGAAAAAAATAAAATAAAAAATAGTCTTCTTCACTCCACATTCCAAATCCATAGTTTTTTTTTTTATGTATATATGGAAGTCTTTTAAGACCTTGCTTTGCTGAGATAGGCTAAGTCTATCAAAATCAGTCCTTGCACACTGTGGATATTACTGTGCACCGTGTTCTCCTAGTTCTGCTCACCATGCTCAGCATCAGTTCATATAAGTCTTCCCAGGTTTTTCAGATCCTCCTGCTCATCATTTCTTACAGCACAATAATATTCCATTACATTCATATACCACAACTTGTTTGGGCATCCCCAATTGACAGGTATCCCTTCAATTTATAGGTCTTGACTACCAAAAAGAGAGTTGCTATAAATATTTTTTGTACATGTGGGTCCTTTTTCCATTTTTATGATCTCTTTGGGATACAGCTCTAGAAATGGTATTCCTATGTCAAAGGGTATGCGCATATATATAGCCCTTCAGGCATAGTTCAAAATTGCTCTCCAGAATGGTTGGATCAGCTCACAGCTCCACCAACAATGAATTATTGTTCCCACTTTCCCACATCTTCTCTAACATTTATCATTTTCCTATTTTGTTATGTTAGCCACTCTGATAGGTGTAATGTGCTACTTCAGAGTTGTTTTGATTTGTATATCTCTAATCAATAATGATTTACAGCATTTTTTTCATATGACTGTAGATAACTATATTTTCTTCCACTGGAAACTGTCTTTTCACATCCTTTGACCATTTATCAATTGGAGAATGATTTCTATTCTCGCAAATTTGACTCAGTTCTCTATATATTTTAGAAATTAGGTTTTTATCAGAGACACTGGTTGTAAAAATTCTTTCCTAGTTTTCTATTCCCCTCCTAATCTTGGTTGCAATGGCTTTGTTTGTGTAAAAACTTTTCAATTTACTGTAATCAAAATTGTCCATTTTGAATTTCATAATGGTCTCTATCTCTTGTTTGGTTAGAAATTCCTTGATTCTCCATAAATCTTACAGATAAACTATTCCTTGTTCCCCTAACTTGTTTCTATTATCAGCCTTTATTGCTAGATTGTGTACCCATTTGGATTTTTTTCTGGTATAAGTGGTCAGACTGGTATATGGAGTCTATGCCCAGTTTCTGCCATAATATTTTCCAGTTTTCCCAGCAGTTTTTGTCAAACAGTGAGGTATTATCCAGGAAGCTGGTGTCTTAGGGTTTATTGAACAGCAGATTGCCATGATCATTAACTACTGTGCCTTATGTACCTTTACCTATTCCACTGATCTACCCCTCTATGTCTTAGTGAGCACCAAGCAGTTTTGATAATTGCTACTTTATAATACAAGGTAAGATCTGGTATGGCTAGGCCACCTTCCCTAGCATTTCTTTTCATTAATTCCCTTGATATTCTGGACCTTTTGTTCTTCTAGACAAATTTTGATACTGTTTTTTCTAGCTCTATAAAATAATTTATTGGTGGCATTTCTCTAATCTATAGTGAGTTAGAGCATCTTTTCATATGACTATAGATAGCTTTAGTTTCTTCCTCTGACCATTTATCAAATGGGGAATGACTTGTATTGTATATATTTGACTCAGCTCTCTATATATTTTAGAAATGAGGCTTTTGTCAGAGATCGGAGTTCTAAAAATTGTTTTCCAGCTGTCTGCTTCCTTTCTCATCTTGGTTGCATTGGCTTTTTTTTCTGCAAAATCTTTTTTTTTTAATTTAACGCAATCAAAATTATTCATTCCACATCTCATAAAGTTCTCTATATCTTGTTTGACCATAAATTCTTACCTTCTCCATAGATCTCACAGGTAAACTATTCCTTTGTCCTCTAATTTGCTTATAGTTTCACCCATTATGTCTAAATCATGCATCCATTTTGACCTTATCTTGATATACCATGTCAGATATTGGTCTATGTCTAGTGTCTGTGATACTGTTTTTCTGTTTGTCTAGGAGTATTTCTCAAGTACTGAGTTCTTATCCCAGAAGCTGGAGTTTTTGGATTTATCAAACAGTAGATTACTATAGTAATTGACTACTGGGTCTTGTGTACCTAATCTATTCCACTGATCCACCACTCTTTTTCTTAGCCAGTACTAAATGGTTTTGATGACTGCCACTCTATAATACAGTTTTAGATCTGGTATGGTTGGTCTAGCTTCCCTTGCATTTATTTTCATTAATTCCCTTGACATTCTGGACCTTTTGTTCTTCCAAATGAATTTTGTTAGCATTATTTCTAACTCTCTAAAATATTTTTTGTTGGTTTTATTGGTATGGTGCTTAACAAGTGAATTAATTTAGGTAGATTTGTCATTTTTATTATATTAGCTTAGCCTACCCACAAGTGACTGATATTGTCCCAAGTATTTAGATATGGCTTTATTTGTGGGAAAAGTGGTTTATAATTGTGTTCATATAGTTCCTGCAGTTGTCTTGACTGGTAGACTCCCAAACATTTAATATTGTCTACAGTTAGTCTAAATTGAATTTCTTTTCCTATCTCCTCCTGCTGAGCTTTGTTAGTAATGTATAGAAATGCCAATGATTTATATGAGTTTATTCTATACCCTGTAACTTTGCTAAAGTTGTTTATTATTTCAAGAAGTTTTTTACTTGATTCCATAAAATTCTCTAAGTATATCATCATATCATCTTCAAAAAAATATTTTTTCTTCGTTTCCTATTCTAATTCCTTCAAATTCTTTTTCTTCTGCTATAGTAAAAGATAACATTTCTAGTACAATATTGAAAAGCTGTGGTGAAATAGACATCCTTGCTTCAACCCCGATCTTATTGGAGATGGTCCTAGCTGTTCCCTATTGCATATTATGGTTGCTAATGGTTTTAGATAGAAACTACTTTTCATTTTAAGGAAAACTCCATTCATTCCTATGTTCTCTAGTGTTTTTAATAGAAATAGATGTTGTATTTTGTCAAAGGGTTTTTTTGGCATTAATTAAGATAATTATAAGATTTCTGTTAATTTTCTTATTGAAATGGTCAATTATGCTGATAGATTACCTAATATTGAACCAACCCTGCTTTCCTGTTATAAATCCCTTCTGGTCATAATATATTATCCTCATGATAAGTTGCTGTAATCTCTTTCTTTTTTTTCCTTTTTTCTAATTAAATTTTTTTTTATTATTAGTTTACAGTGCTCAGTTCCACATAATTTTTAGTTGCAGATTTTCTTCGCCCTCTCCCCTCTCCAAGACAGCCTGGAATGTGACATATCTTCTACATATAACTTCTCATTGAACTTATTTACACCATAGTCAAGTTGTAAAGAAGAATTATGACAAATGGAATAAATCAGGAGAAAGAAGACACTAAACCAAAAAAAAAATAAAAAACAAAACAAAACCAAAAACAAACAAAAGAGAAAAGAAAAAGGGAGGAAAAAATGAGAGCAAACAGTGTGCCTCAATCTGCATTCATACTTCATGGTTCTTTTTCTGGATATAGATAGCTCTCTCCATCATAATTCCTTTGGAGTTGTCTTTGCAGCTTGTATTGCTGAGAAGAGGAAGGCTATCAGGGTTAGTCATGACCGAATCCACGTCTGTGGTTGTGTATAATGTTTTCCTGGTTCTGCTCTGCTCATTCATCATATCATGTAGATTTTTCCATGTTATTATGAAGTCCATATCATCCCCATTTCTTATAGCACAATAGTATTCCATTACCTTCGTATACCACAACTTGTTCAGCCATTCCCCAATTGATGGGTATCCCCTTGATTTCTAATTCTTTGCTACTTCAAAAAGAGTTGCTACAAATACTTTTGTACTTATGGCTGCTTTTCCCACTTGTGTGACCTCTTTGGGATACAACCCTAGAAGCAGTTTTGCTAGATCAAAGGGTATGAACATTTTTACAGCCCTTTGGACATAGTTCCAAATTGCTCTCCAGAATGGCTGGATCAATTCACAACTCCATAAGCAATGTAACAGTGTTCCAATTTTCCCACATCCTCTCCAGCATTTATTATTTTCCTGTTTTGTCATTTCAGCCAATCTGACAGGAGAGATGTGGTACCTAAGAGTTGTTTTGATTGGCATTTCTGTAATCAGTAGTGATTTTGAGCATTTTTTCATATGCCTATAGATAACTTTAATTTCTTCCTCTGAAAACTGCCTGTTCATATCCTTTGACCATTTCTCAATTGGGGAATCACTTGTATTCCCAGTGCTTTAGCACAGTCCTGGGTGGGTAGACATCCTCCTATGGTGGACTTAGTCATGCTTTAAGTGTAGCCCAGAGAAATGCACAGCAACCCCACCTGTCCTCAGGATGTGCCAGACAACACCACTAGGATCCCAGCTCAGCACCAGGGAAGCTGCCAGATCTCTATAGCCTCCAGCTACCAGCACCAGAGGTCCCAGGAAATAAAGCTGGTGACTAGGTCCCTATTCACCAGAACAAGAACCTTGGGATGGATGCCCTCTGTGTTCCAACAAGAGAACTCCACTTTAAAAAACAGAAAATAGGCAAACATCATGAGCAAAAAGCAAAAACGAATATTACCCATAGAAAGCTTTTATGGTGAGAGGGAAGATGAAAATACAAACTCAGAAGAGGAAAACACTTACAATATACCTACATCTAAACCCCCAAAGGAGAAGAAGAATTGGTTTAAAGGTTGAAAAGTGGGGGGGGGAGCTTCTTGGAAGAGCTCAAAAAGGATTTTAAAAGTCAAATAAGAGAGGTACAATAAAAATTGGAAAAGAAATGAGGGGAATGCGAGAGTTAATTGCTTGGAAATGGAGGACAAAAATTGACTGAGGAAAACAACTCATTATAAAGTAAAATTGGACAAATAGAAAAGGAGGTACAAATGCTAACTGAAGAAAATAATTTCTTAAAAATTATAATTGGGCAAATGGAAGCTAACAATATATTAAAATATCAAAAAATCGTTAAAAAATTAAAAAAGAAGGGAATGCAAACCATCATTTTCTTGGTTTCCATTTGAAAGAAATCACCTGTCCCACCCATTTTACAATGAGTAAACTCCAGTGAAAACTTTACTCTCACTTATCTTCTTTCTCTATACTATCTCTTTGTAGTCTTAATAGCAACCAATATTATAATTATTGTATCCTTGTAGATGACTTCCAAATCTACATATTCAATTACTTGCTGTTTATCTTCTCTTCAATATCTCATATGTAGATCAAATTCAACATGTCTAAAATGGAACCCTCTCTGTCTCTCTTTATACACACACATATATGTATATGTATGTGTATATGTATATGTCTATATGTGAATATGTACTATGAATGTTTATTAGGTTTTCCCCTTAAAATCATTTAAAAGACATTTAAGGCCCCATTTTAGATTTTGTTCTAGGGTGATTAAACATTACTTCTCACTAACTTTTTTGTGTACCTAAGTTATTCTACTAGCTCTCCTCCCTACAAAACCTTCCATCTCTTACATTTGTACTTTTCCACACAGTTCATCATGCTTGGATTACTCCTTTTTCTTCTTCCACTTGCCAGCTTTAGCTGCTTTCAAATTTCAGCTCAAACATAAATGCCTTGAAGAAGTCTTTTTTTTTATCTCCCCAGTTGTTAATATTGTCACGTGATTCCATATGTATTTATTTTATGTACTTATAAAAAGATATATTCCTGAACAATTGGAGATAGATTATGTTGTTTGTCTATCTTAAGCCCACCCCCATTCCCCCAGAAAATTCACCATTTGGTCACCAAAGTGATTTTCTTAATGCATTGATATGGCCATGTCACACCATTATTCAGTAAAGTCCAGTAACTCCTTATCACCTCCAGAATCAAACATAAAATGCTCTATTTGGAATATAAAACCTTTAACAATCTAACCCCCTCCTGTCTCTCCAATCTTCTAATACCTGATATCCTTCCACTTATTCTTCAATTGATTGACACTGGTTTACTTGATATTCCATGGACAATACAGTCCAGGTATTTTCTCTGACTATACTACATATATGAAATGTTCTTCCTTTTCATACCTCTGGCTTCCCTATCTTCCTTTAAGTTCCAGGTAAAATTACTCCTTATGCAGGAAACCCTTCCTAATCTGACTTCATTCCAATACCTTCCCTCTTCATTATTGCCTACTTATGTTCTATATAGCTAATTTATACATATTTGTTTGCTTGTTGTCTCTTCCATTAGATTATGAGCCTTTTGAGGGCAATATTTGCTTGTTTTTAGTTTTGCTTTTCTTGATATTTCTAATGCTTAGAACAGTGCCGGGGACATAGTAAGTAGGTGCTTAATAAATGATTAGTGACTATTTCTGTCAGTAAAATGTAAGTTTCTTGAGCTTCTCCCATTTATTGTTGCTTCTCTAGCACCCAGAACAATGCCAGGAGAATATCAAGACATTTTCAATAAATGCTTGCTAATTGATTGATTGACAGAAAAAGAGCAAATATGATATTTAATTTTCAACTGTTGTTATTGATTACATCTTCTTAAATATGCTTCTGGATATATAGGATGCTGATTTATTTTTTCCATCATCAAGAACAAAATTATTGGCATTATAGGGTAAAAGTATCCATATATTTTTAAAGGCTTAGTAAATAACCAATACTAAAAAAATTCTGGCTGAATTACAGAATTTTTGTAGTGTGAGATTTACTGACCTGGCATAAATTTGCTTTTCTGTATTAAATATTTTAATTTATATTGAATTTCAAAACTTAGGTTTTTTTTAAATAGTTGTGAGAAAATATCAGCTCTTATGAGACAAACACAATATTTGTTTCTGCTATTATTTTATATTTTTTAAAACAAGGACAGTTTTTACCTGTGTTATTTCAATTGAAATATTATTTTTATATCTAATTACTTCTAGTTAAATTGCTTTGCCATGCTAAATTATGCCTCTAACTCATGATGGTTTACATAATGTATAGTTTTTTTTGTTAAATCATTAACTATAAAATGAGGATTAAAATAAAATAAAATATATATTTTCAAAGTTAAAGTCCTTATTTATCAAGACTTCCACTAATGTATTCTGGTGCCACAATCAATTCAATTCCATAAATATTTGTTAAGAACATACTGTACAAAAATACTGTGCTGGGAACTCTGAATAAAAAGGCACATAAAAAGGGTGCTCTAACATTAAGGATTTGGTTTTTACTGGGTAGCCACAACATTTACACAACTAAATTCTCTGTCTCTTTTTCTCTGTATTTTTCTACATAGATTGATAGCTAAAGCTATATTTATATGTCAATATAATTATATGTCTATATCTATACATACATACATATAGACAAATATGTATGTTTATAAGGGAATTAAGAAATTAGGGTCCCAGGAAATATCTGCTCAAAATTAACTGAGCAAGCATTTGGCCACTGGCTATGTGCTTCCTCCACAAATCAGTGTTTTGTTCATTGTGAGTCAAAAATTCCCAGTCCCATATTGTAACTCCATCTGGAATTTAAGGAAAGAAAATATCCATGAAAGTGAAAAGAAGACCATAAGGATAGGGTTATTCAACCAGCAGGATTGCATACCTTTTGAATATCATTCACTAATCATCTTGAAGATAGGGCATTATTATGAGCTATGTCTTCTTAGCTAAAGCCTGAGGGATAGGTCTAGCCCCATGGATGCTGGTCTTCCAGAAAAGAGTTCACATCATATAATTTTATAAAAATAATTGGAAGATTTATAAAATTGATCAAGGACTCCCATGATCATGTCTCTTTATTTACTAAACAATTCTAAGAATGAGAATACTATTTGCTGTAAGGATCAAGGAAGGTGTCCTCTGGAAATTGGCATCAGAACTATGTTTGGAATGAAAATAAGGAGTACATAAAAATATATGTGGGGTTAACTTGTAGAATGGTATGCATACAAAACTGGAGTGTCATTTTAAATTGAACATACGGAAGGCTAGTCTGACTAGAATAAAACATATATATGTGTGTATATATGTTATATATATGCATATATATTATATATATATATATACATATATATATCTGGAGAGAGAGAGAGAGAGAGACAGAGAGACAGAGAGAGACAGAGAGACAGAGACAGAGACAGAGAGACAGAGAGAGACAGAGACAGAGACAGAGAGACAGAGAGAGAAGTACTATTAAATAAAAAAAATGGGAATCAGATAATGGAGGAAGAATTTTGCATTTTGTCCTAAAAGGTTGTTGAGTGTGTGTTTGCTGGGGGAAAATCTATATTTTAGGAACATCATCATGGTGTGAAAGTAATATGAGAACCAAACAATCTATGCCAGCAAAACACAAGCTTTCATAGTTCCTACAAAGCAGGAATAGCTTCAGTTGCATAAAGAAAAATGGAGTACATTTCTACCATTTATGGACCAACACAGATAAGTTCAGAAATCATACCAGAATCTTGGCCACAGGGTGGTGATGTTAGGAGATCAAAGTAATTCACTAAATCATTAATTAATGCTCTAATTAATGGAATCAAATTCTCCTCCCCTCCCACAATGGATTAAATCACAAATAGTTTGAGTAAAGGGTTTTGGTAAATATTGTATTCAAGATAGATATTTTGAGGGGTCACCTATCCCTTTACTTCATGTGTATCATTTTTCCTTCAGTGCTATTTTATTACTCCTCACTGTTTAAGTTTGCTCTCTTTTCACCCTCATCCTCCAATCATATCAACTTTGAGTAACGAATACAGTACATTGCTTATTAAAACTGGTTTAGCATTCTGTCATGGCAAACCACCCTATTTTATCTATGAAGTAATTTTTAAATATTTTGAAAGTTTGCAAATAATGTTTGGAACTTTTGAAACTACATTTCCCGATTCAATTATGGTTTTTTGATTAGCCTACTATTTTATTTATCACTCTATCTGGGCCTGGCTGGAAGTTCAAACACATTAAGTTATCTATTTCATAGCAAAAGAGATAATCACTAGATGTCTTTAAAGACACAACGTATCTCAAGACACAGAAATAGAAATTGTTTAGCAACCAATTCACTCATCAATAAACACACATTTATTAAGTACTTACTGTTAGCTAGGCACTGTGATAAGCATTGGTGATATAAAGAGGCAAGATATAGTCCTAGCTCTCAAAGAATTTAGAATCTAATGGGATACACACGCATACACATATATGCATACATATGTATGTATAAATATATATGTATATATATACATATATAAACACACACAAACACTCACATATATATACATATAACATATAAACATTCATGTGTGCATATAATTAAGAAGGAATATTAGCACCTATAGTAAATGGTCTTTTCTTTTCTTTTTTTTTAATTTACTGGAACAGAAATACCGAATTTAAAAAAGAAACCAAAACATATCATAAACTTAAATATTGAATCTTAAATGCAAAATAAGAAAGAAAAAAGGATGTTATGTGCATACCGGAACATCAGAGGATTCAAAATATGTAACAACAAATTTTCATTTCAAGAAAGCCTATATGATAAATAAAACACCTTGAGTTGAGAATTGTCTCAGTTTTCTTTGCTTCCTTGTGTTTTCTTTTGTTCTCTGCTGTGCACTTTTTAACTTTGTTAAATGGTATTTCTTTAGAAAAATATTTATTTGTTTTTAGTTTTCAATATTCACTTTTTATAAGATTTCGAGTTCTATATTTCCCCCCTCCCCAAGATGGCATGCAGTTTGATGTAGGCTATACATGTACAATCTTATTAAACATATTTCCACGTTAGTCATATTATGAATGAGAAATAAGAACAAAAGAGAAAAAAACACAAGAAAGAAAAAAAAAGAGAGAAAATAGTATATTTTCATCTGCATTCAAACTCCATAGTTCTTTCTCTGGATGTGGATAGCATTTTCCATCATGAGTCTTTTGGAGTTGCCTTAGATCATTATATTTCTGAGAAGAGCTAAGGCTATCAAATTTGGTCATTGAACAATGTTGCTGTTATTGTATACAGTGTCCTCTTAGATCTGCTCACTTCACTAAGTATAAGTTGATTTAGACTTTTCAAGTTTTTCTGAAATCTGCCTGCTCATCATTTCTTATGAAACAATAATATTGCATTACATTCATATGCTATAATTTGTTCAGCCACTCCCTAATTGATGGGCACCCTCTCAATTTCTACTTCTTTGCCAGCACAAAAATAGCTCCTATAAATATTTTTGTACATCTGGGTGTTTTCCCACTTTTATGATCTCTTTGGGATACAGATCTATTAGTGGTATTGCTGGGTCAAAAGGTATATACAGTTTCATAGTCCTTTGGGTGTAGTTCAAAATTGTTCTCCAGAATGGTTGGATCAGTTCACAACTCCTCCAACAATATATGTGTTCCAGTTTTCTCACATCTTCTCCAACATTTATCATTTTCCTGTTTTTTTTTTCACGTTAGCCAATCTGATAGGTGTGATGTGGCATCTCAGAGTTATTTGAATTTGAAATTTCTCTAATCAATAATGATTTAGAACATTTTTCATGACTATAGATAGCTTTAATTTCTGCATATTAAAATGCCTATTCTTATCTTCTACCCATTTATCATGGGGAAATTACTTGTGTTGTTACAAATTGGATTCAGTTCCCTATATATTTTAGAAATGAGGCCTTTATTAGGGACTCTCCTATAAAAACTGTTTTCTAGCTTTCTGCTTCCCTTCTAATCTTGGTTAGTAAAAGGCCTTTTTAAGAAGCTTAGTTATAAAGAGTCTAGAGGGATATAGAAAGATAGTACATGGGGATGTATAATGGCAAGAAGAGTGGGACTTTCTACTGTTTTTGTTTTCTTTTGGAATGCTTCTCAGCGCTGAGGCAATTAAGTGCCTTTGATTTAGTCTTTGATTGAATCAGGAGTCTTTGATGATCTGCTTAGGACAGAAGAAAGCCTAAGTCACGTGACTTTGAGTCACATGGTTGTGACACCCTCTGACCCTGAAGAGGCATATATAAACTTGGAAGTCAGCATTTTCTTTGGGAGCTGTGTTGGTAAGCAAAATGAGCTCTTAGCACTTAGTTCAACCAAGTGCCCTTGAAGAGTTTGGCTTTTGTTTCCTTTGAGTAATTTAATGTATTTCATTGAGCCTTACTAGATGCTAAACCCCAGGCCAAAACCCCTATTAGATGTAAAACCTATGTGGGTGTGGATTGGTAACTAAGGCAGGGCCCAAGGTGGGGCTAACTCAGGAGAGGGCCTAGTTTGCATATGAGTTTTAATGACGTGTCTGGGACAGCAGATGATTTTAGACCACGTGGGTTTAAGTAGCCATTTCGTGACAATTCTAGGTCATGGGGGTGAGTCGCATGTGTGACTCACCCCCGACCCTGAAAAAAATATAAAACCAGGGGTTGGCTTTCTCTTCTTTGGAGCTCTCACAGCAGTGGTGGTGCGAGTGACTCTGGGCCAGCCCTCCTTATGAGCTCCCGTGCTGAACCTAGGTGTTGGTAACTATGAATCTGTATTTGGTCTTTCTGTCGATATTTGTAATTTGTTTAGGGCTTAGTGCTAATGGGGAGACTCTGGGCAGCTGTAGCAATGAGCTCTCCAGCTTGTAACCAAGATGCTGAGACTTAAACTCTGGTAACTATATATTGGAATTTGAATGAGACAACGTCTGTCTGTCAATGTTTGTACTCTGTTTGTATTTTGCTCTGAAGTTCGGGGTGCTGTTTTTTTTTTCCCTGAACTAAGTGAATGATATTTGTATACTGAATTAAAGCAAGCTTGTCAACCCCTTAACATTGCTTTCCTTACTATAGCAGATCAAAAGAACCTGTGCTTTTGCAGTGTGTTGACAGCTTTCTGGGTGCTGGTTGTTGACGGATCTTACACCCCTACAGAAGCTGCTAGCTTGATTGTTGAAATAGGGGCTCACTCATTGGAAAAGTGTTCTCGTGATTTTACCAGATGAGACTCTGGGGAGCCATTAAGGAGCTTTGAAAACCCAGATGTAGGTGCTTCTCTCTCTGGTAACCATGTATATATTGCTATGGACAGATGGAAGCCCTGTCTACTGATTTGTGTTATTTGCTTTGCTTACAAAATTTCTGGTTGTAATTTGTTTGTGTTTTCTCTGTAGTTCAGGGTGCTGCCTTTTCCCCCTGAACTAATTGAAAGATATCTGTATGTTTAATTAAAGGGGGATTGTAAACCCCTTAAAGTTTCTTTCCTTAGAAAAGCAGATTAAAGAATCTGTGCTAGTGGTTGCCTCCTGTGTGTTGGTCTTGTTGGTCTTACACCTACCTACACAGCAGCTGCAAGCAGGATTGGTGTTACAAGATGGAAGTTTTAGTAAGTTTTTTTTTTCAGGATGGGGGAGACATGGGTATGTATGTATACAGTAGGGAATTATTCAATAGACAAAAAGAGACTGAAATAAATGATGGAGAGGGGATAATAAAGAGGGGACATTTGTTGGAAAAGATAGGATGGAATGTGATCACTTGCACAGTTAGAGAAGTTAGCTTTTGCAAGGAGTATGTCCTCTTCGTCATGTGGGACATAGTTGAAGAAAGAGATAGGGGCAGAAGGCATCTAGTAATACAAAATGAAAAAGGGAGAAGAAGGAGCTCAGAGTGAATGGTACTAGTCTGTCTGTAAATTATGAAGTGCATATTTTAATTGAGAGGGTGGGGTTAAGGGAGAACCATGGAAGATCTGAGGAAGGCTAAAAAGGTTTTGGAAGACTGGGTTAGTGAATTATAACGGAGGTTTAATAGGATAGCCACCAGCAATAAGGGTCCAGTTAATATTGTATTACATAAGTTGTAGTTGGCTCAATCTGAACAGTTCTTTAATTTTCTCCACTTTCATTAGCTGCTAACATGAAGGCCAAGAATGATGGGAGTGATTCAATGCTAAGGCTTGTCAGAGCATAGTTGGTGATATGATAATGGGTATAGTGACTCAAAAGATGAAGACAGGGTAGAATTAAATTGTTTCACAAATAGATTAAGATGGGAAGAGAATAAAATGTCTAGTGCAAAGGAGACAGCCAGAAAGAGAATTGAGGGATCAAGGGACTGGAAGTAATAGTGCAAATGAAGAGTAGAGTTTTATAAAGGAAGACAGATAAAAAAAGTTAAAAGCCAATTCTTTATAATCAACTAGAAGGGAATATATCAGGCAAAACTGTGTAATAAAATTCATCAGTGAAGTACCCCTCACCTGAACGGAAATCTAATGAGTCATAGTAACTTAGAATGTAGGGTCATAGATTTAGAGCTGCAAGGGCCAAATCCTCTCATTTTATAAATGAAGAAATTTGGGCATAGACCAGGTACAGTGATTTTCAAGTCATGAAATTAGCAAGTAGAAAGATCTATCCACTACACCATACTTAAAACAATGCCCTGAATGTTGACAGAGCTTCAATTCAAAGAAAGCCTTAGCTCACGTGGGACAGCTCATGTGGTTTAAGCTAAACTTGAAAGAAAAGAAACATGTCTGAAAAGTGGTAATCCATCTTTATTTAAGAACCTCGATTGAAGATAAGGTCACTAACTTCTAAGACAGTCCATTAAAATTTTGAAAATGTCTAATCATTGTTAAGATTTTCTTTTAACCAAACCTAAATGTGCTTCTGTTTAATTTTTGTCTATTGCTCCTTTTCCTTTCCTTTCTGGGTCCAACAGAACAAATATAAGCTCTCATTCTCATACATCCTCCTTAAGAATTTAGATCCAGTTATATTCCTACCAAGTCTTCTCTTCCCCAGGATGAATACCCAATTTATTCAATTAATTCTCATATGGGATGGTCCATCAATATCTTGGTTGAACAATCTCCAGCTTATTATTCTCTGAGGTAAAATGTGGCATATAGGACTAAAGATACCACTACATAGTACATGCGTACATACATGCATACATTCATACATATATGTATGTATATGTGTTATATATGTACATTTATATATCATGGGTATGTCTTTATTAATGCTAGTTAGCTATCTTGTTTTCTAAATCACATTATTGAACCAAATTGAGACTACCACTAGAACCCCCAACTGAACTTCTCTTTCTCCTTCTGGAATTTTCCATCTGTTGTACACCTAAACTATTATTTCCTATTTCCTCCAATTGCAATGTGAGCTAGTTAAGAGCAAAGGCTCTCTAGCTTTTACTCTTTGAATCTGTAGAACTTTAGAATTCCTACACACACACACACGTATATAATATATATTATATATGCATATATGTGCATGTATGCACACACATACATGTATACACATATACATTCCTATACATATATACATATACATGCACATATATATCAATGTATTGTGTATGTATATGTGTGTATATATGTGTATATATGTGTGTATTGTGTATGTGTATGTATATATGTACACACATGTGTGTACATATATATGCATAAATCTATAGCTATATCTATCTGATAGATATAGCTATAGATAGAATAGATATAGATACAAATATTTCTTCTTGTTTTCAGTCCAGGTGCTC
This sequence comes from Phalanger gymnotis, assembly GCA_028646595.1. NCBI lineage: Eukaryota > Metazoa > Chordata > Mammalia > Diprotodontia > Phalangeridae > Phalanger > Phalanger gymnotis. The sequence goes on from CM053622.1 coordinate 187,907,280, forward strand.
TCACTCTGACAATTTACAACTGCGAGACATGGGTTAATTAATTTAACATGCTTCACTTCAGCAGTGAAATAAGGATGATTCTATCTATATGACTGTAACTAATTTAATACACATATGTATAGGTAACATGTACATATATATAGCCACATGAATATGTATATGCATAAGTCTATGATTATTTCTATGTTGATATCTATGTATTATACATACATAATACCTGGTAAGGGGCTACCTAGTCACAAAACACCTTTGGATTTGTGGTTCTCAGTTGTGAAGTGAGGAAACTAAGCTGAGATCGTCTCTCAGACAAAAGAAAGTAAAGTTCCACATAATTTCATGAGAATGGAGGAAAGGAGAATGGTCCTTTTCCTGATTTTAGCATGAGGGTACAATGTGAACCATACTGGAGTGAGGGACCTTTCCTGTTGCAGGAGTGCAAGATCCACTCTCAGCTCACTGTTAGAGTAATGATGACTAGGGGAATAACAATGACTTATTTCTTTTAAAAAATACCCTTTTATGTGCGGAACTACCAAAAATACAGAGCATTATTTTATAAATCTGTATTACACACACACACACACGCATATATGAGGCACGTTTTTATATATGTGTATATCTACATAGGTATGTATGTACATATAGACACATACATGCTCACATATGTGATATACATATATGTATGTCACATTTATGTCACTTCTTTCTTTCATCCCATTTTTTTCCTTTTTCTTTGCCTCTTCTTTTGATTTCTTTCCACTACCTCTCTTTTCTTCTCTGTCTCTATTTTTCAAGATATACAAAGGGTAATTTTCTCTTAGCTATTAATTCTTTATTTTTTGTATCCATATATTCTAACACATTTTCTGCTGTAAATGTATTTCTCAGAACCTGCAGTTACTTTCAAAAAATTTCTTATACTCTGTTTTCTCGTCAATATTTCAAGATTAAGCATATCCTTATGTATGTATGTATATACACAAATATATCTATATACACACCATATGTATGTGTGTACACATATTTAAAAAGCCTCAAAAATATTAAGTATAATTATTTTAAAATAATAAAATATTTTTTTTTCCTTAGATTCTTTCCTTAGCCTTTTCTCATTGCTTAAATAAATAGTAGTGGTTTGATATGATTTTTCCCTATAAATTTAGTTGTGTGGTAAAAAGCTGAAATAATTTTTCCCAGTTTCTTTTTGGCCTCTCTCCTTCACAAGTATGTTTACTGTATTCATTGGCAGACTTGGGCTTTCCAGGATTCAAAACAATATTTGTTATTTCAACATCAATCCCCAGTACTCTTGGTCACAGTCTCAAATCTAGCTGAACTGATCCCTCATAGAGCAAACATTGGCTTTTAGACCTCTTCACTTCAGTGCAGTGAACCTGTCCTATCACAATGCCAAAATATTGATTCTTCCCATCTCTACAGCCTTTCATTCTCACCTGCTGTTCACTCCTACCTGCTGTTTTGGCTGTAAACACAGTATGCTAGTTAATAGAGATTTCTAATTGAGAGAATCCTGAACAAGCTAACTTTTAATGAAGAAAAGAACAAAACACTTTAAAATTATCATTACAGTTTCTTTATATTTATATCCCTATGTCATTTTCTGGATAACATATACTTATTCCTTTTTTCTCCCATTAGAATATGGCTTTATCTAATGTTTCTATTTTAATATTCTAGGCATGACAACATTTAAATCATAGATTTTATTTTATTTTATTTCATTATCATCATCCAATTTTCCCATTTTAACTCTGCTTCTGATCTGAGAAGAAGCTAAAAGGAAGAGTAATTTCTAGGCTTCTCACATTTCTTCTCTTCTCCACCCTGGTGCTTCTAGAAAAAAAAAGAATTGCACAAAGCTTAAACCATGTTTGTGTTTAAAAAAAAGGAAATGTAGTTATTGTTTTTTGTCCAAATGTTTGGCTGCAATTCTTTCCCTCAATTCCCATCTGTCTGCTCACAGCTGCTCATTTTCACTTGACTACACTTCTTTTGGCTTTAAAATTTCTAATTTTTTAAAAAAAAGTTTTTCTAAATAAAATTTTATTTATGCCAGGAATTCTAATGACAATATCACCACATAATGCCAATCTTTCCCAGCTGCTTAGCTTAAAAACAATTTCTATAAACTAAAACAGGTTTTGGTGAATTTTATCACTTTTGAAAACTGCATTTCTTTTCCTATCAACACTCTTTTATATACAATTATGATCATTTTTACATCCTGATGTTCTTTAAATAAAAATTATAATTTTGTGATCTTAAATTAGAGGCAGCTACATTGCATAGTGGAAGGAAGGAAGGAAGGAAGGAAGGAAGGAAGGAAGGAAGGAAGGAAGGAAGGAAGGAAGGAAAATGAAGAAGAAGAAGAACCATTAAACTGTCAAAATTTTCATATGTATAGCACTAGGCACATTTCAGAAACAAATTATTTGATTAGCATCTATTATTCACTAGAAAACAGAATCTGAAAATATATGGCAAAGTGGAATGAACAGTGACTCCACCAAACCAATTAGACTTGGCTTCAAATATCTCCTTTGATGATCACTATTTATAAGACTTTGGCAAGGCACTAAAATCCTTAAGTCTCAGTTTCTGGCATCTGTAAAATAAGGAGTCTGGACAGGATTCCCTCTGAGGTTCCTTAAAGAATTGTTAGGTGTTCAGAGAATTGTGTGTGAGTGCTCATTGAGACTTTTTCATGGCTGCTTATCCACCTTTGCTGTCCACTTCTCACCTAACTCTCACCTGTGACTCGAAGAAACTGTAGAATGGTGCAGCAGCCACATGCCAGTAAAATTGTATCAGAAGATTGTCTAAAGCATGTTAACAGTAGCCAACAGGCTTCAAAACCATTGGTGAGTTAGGAAGGTGTCTACTTTAATTATGTGAAGATTTCCCTTGGTGGAATGGGAAGATAAGAAAAATTTGTTCCAATAACCATGAAGGCAGCTGAAGCACTGTGGAATGCTTAGAGCTTGATCAGATACCAGAGATGCCAAGATCATCTACTACATCCTGGGCTATCACTGGTTGTCTTGATTTTTGTCTTGCCACTGAACTTTGATGGCTCTGGAAAAGAGATGGAGGATGACAATTTTAGTAATGCTGCCTCACTTGAATCCAATTCATGCACAAGACCTAATCCCATGATTTCACTGGTCCTTTTTGAAAATGGACAGATGATAAATAACAACCACCTCTAAAATTATGATCCTATACAACTAGTAAGAGTCATTAGATGTGTAAAGCTATTTCTAATCACTCCAAGTAGAAAAATAATCTCATTGAAGAGTAAAAAGTAAAGTAGAAGCATATCACAGAATCACAGATGGAATGGAAGAGAATGGGGCTGGAAGAGAATTTAGAGATCATCCAATCCAGTTATCTTGTTTTCTTCATTAATGAAATAAGTCCCAGAGCTCCTGACTAGGGAGAAAAAAAAACAAAGATCCATGGGACATTGATGTTCCAATTAGAAAGACACTGGTATTTATCTATATGATGCAAATGATGATAGCAGCCAGAGGGCTTGTTTAAATCCCTGAGACACTCAAGAATATATTTCATGTTAAGTGACATATCCTTCCTGGATTCATACAAATATTTTTCACTTTCAGTTAAGACCTGAATAATCTTAGGCATAGGAAAACCCTAATGTGCAAATTTCCTCTACAAATACATATCAGATGCCTAGAAATTGGTTGGTCACCCAGTGAGTCGACAGCTAGACTTAAAATCAGGAAAAACTAAATTTGAATTTCCCTCAGACACTAAATATGTGACCCTTGGCAAGTCACTTAATGGGCCTCATTCTCTTCACTTGCAATTAATGTGCATGCTTGGATTCTATGGCCTTTAAAAGTCTCCCAGCTCTAAATCTATAATCCTATTTTCATCCATAAATTATAACAATTTAAAGTTGTCTGGGATCATCATTAGTTCAGTAACATTCCCATGCTTATAAAGAGATGCATGTTAGTGCTAACATTTGTGAACAGGCCTTCTTGAATACAAGCTCTATAGTCACATCTCTATGCTACCTTTTCTTTCTCTCTTATAATTTACAAATTAATTATCAAGTAGAAGAAAAAATAGATAAATTACATATTTTTTTTAAATTTTCCTTAATTTCATTTTTTAGAATTGTCACAGCTCAAAAGGATTTTACCTTTTCTTTTTAAAATCATAGCATTTAGACAAGAAAAATCTATTCAAGAATATCTTTCTCTCAGATGGGTAAATGAGTGGTTAAGTGTAATATATTTTGTCCTAAATTTCAAGCCATCTAAACTATAACAAGACAAGAGAACAAGTTTCTAAGAAAACTTTGGGTCTGACAATCTATAATTTTATCAAGATATTACCAATAAAAACACTTAAAGCCAGTTAGGATTCTTCCAGTGTGTTATGGGTTTTCTGTCCATTGGCTTCCACCTTTATATCATTGGGCTTGAGAGAAAGAAACCTCAATTTTCCTTTAAATTTGCTTCTCCTACATATGTCTGGCAAAGCTTTTTGACTTTTGAGATAAAGGCACCTTCTGGTGTGGAATTGCTATTCAAAAGAGAAATAATGTGGTCCAGTAGATAGAATCCTAGAAGTAGAATCAGAAAGATTTGGATTTAAATTCAGTTTCTTGTACTAATTAGGTATGTGATTGTGGGGATGAGGCTAATCATTTATTCTGTTTGAGCCTCACTACCTTTGTTAGATTACAAATTTGAGATTAAATGTGTTTGGCAAAATCCTATTCAGTAGAATTTCCCCTTCTCCTTTCCCCTGGGCACAGTGTTTAAATCATTTGTATTCTTTCATTTTTGCACATACTTTTTTATATCTGTTGGTATTTATCATACAATTACTATTATTCCTTTCACAAATACAAAAGAATATATGTGATTGTAAATATCTAATGTAACTTTGATTTAAGGTATTGATCTTACTATCATAGGTATTTGAAATAGAAGTAGAAATTAGAGAATGTGACTGTAATATGTTTGTCTCAAAAAGCTCAGATTATTAACTGATACCTTACTCTTTTGTGTAGCAGCTGCAAGTTTGATGTGACCTTATATTGAAACACAGAAGGATTGCAGTTTGGTGAAGCAATTTCAGCACTAATAATTTCTCAATAGACAAAATCAAATAGGACATAATTGTTGTTGTTGTTGTTGTCCATCCTTCATTTTCATTTTTAAGGAGGGGGGAAGGCAGGGCAATTGGGGTTTCTTGACTTGCCCAAGGTCACACAGCTACTGCATGTGTCAAGTGTCTGAGGCAAGATTTGAACTCAGGTCTTCCTGACTCCAGGACTGGTGCTCTACTCCCTGTGCGACTTAGCTGTTCCCCCATCCTTCATTTTCAAAGAGGGCAATGGACATCATGGGGCGATGTCTTGACTTGCAAGTGAATTGGATTTAAGTGAGGCAAAATTGCACAATGTTTTCAGTTTCACTCTGTCTTCCAGTCATTGAAATGCACTAACAAGACTGGTGATGGCCTACTATGCAATGGATGTCCTTGCATCTTCTCTGCTTTAGCACCTTTCATAGCTTTTGGAACAAATTATTCTCATCTGCCTATTCAACCAGGGGAACTTAGGGTAGACATGCCCTTAACTCACCAATGTATTTAAGACTCTTACTTTACCCTCAACCTGGTTTAGCCCATCTGCTGAGACGGTTTACCAAAGTGTGACTCCTATATAAGCTATAGCATATGAGAATTGAGTACCAAGTAGACAACAAAGGTGTATGACCAGTGCTGGAAGTAAACTCTCACATCGGTGATGCTCCTCCTCCCTGAATGTCCCATATACTCAAACAGGAAAGAGCAGGACCTGAATGATTAGTAAAATATAAGAATACTAATGCTGGGGGGGCGGAGCCAAGATGGCACCTGGGAAGCAGTGACTGGCATGAGCTCCCCACCAAGTTCCTCCAAAAACCTATAAAACAATGGCTCTGAACCAATTCTAGAGCTGCAGAACCAACAAAGTGGCAGAGGGAAGCAGGG
>CM053622.1:187913821-187948911 GCA_028646595.1 Phalanger gymnotis
TGTTTCACCCCTGATCTTACTGGGAATGCATCTAGCTTATCCCCATTACAAATAATGCTTGTTGATGGTTTTAGGTAGATGTTATTTATAATTTTAACGAAGACACGATTTATTCTTATTCTTTCTAGTGTTTTTAATAGGAATGGGTGTTGTATTTTGTCAAAGTCTTTTTCTGCATCTATCGGGACGATCGTATGGTTTCTGCTAATTTTGTTGTTGATATGGTCAATTATGCTAATCGTTTTCCTAATATTGAACCAGCCTTGCATTCCTGGAATAAATCCTACGTGGTCATAGTGTATTATTCTGTTGATAAGTTGCTGCAATCTTTTTGCTAATATTTTATTGAAAATTTTTGCATCAATATTCATTAGGGAAATTGGTCTATAATTTTCTTTCTTTGTTTTGACTCTACCTGGTTTGGGTATTAGTTCCATATTTGTGTCATAAAATAAATTTGGTAGGAATCCTTCTTTACCTACTTTCCCAAATAGTCTACAAAGTATAGGAATTAATTGTTCTTTAAATTTTTGATAGAATTCATATGTAAAACCTTCTGGCCCTGGAGATTTTTTCCTAAGGAGTTCTTTGATGGCTTGCTCAATTTCTTTTTCTGAGATGGGGTTATTTAGAAATTTTGCTTCCTTTTCTGTTAAGCTGGGCAATTTATGTTTTTGTAGATATTCATCCATATCATAAATGTCAAATTTATGGGCATATAATTGGGCAAAATAATTCCTAATTATTGTTTTGATTTCCTCTTCATTAGTGGTGAACTCACCCTTTTCATTTTTGATACAGGCAATTTAATTTAATTCTTTTTTTTTAAATCAAATTGACCAAAAGTTAATCAATTTTATTGTTTTTTTATATAAAACCAGCTCTTTGTTGTATTTATTAATTCAATAGTTTTCTTGATTTCAATTTTATTAATCTCTCCTTTGATTTTGAATATTTCTAATTTGGTATTTAATTGGGGATTTTCAATTTGTTCTTTTTCTGGCTTTTTCAGTTCTATGCCCAAATCATTGATCTCCTTTTTCCATATTTTATTCATGTAAGCATTTAGTGATACAAAACTTCCCCTAAGAACTGCTTTTCCTGCATCTCATAAGTTTTGGTATGTTGCCTCATTATTGTCATTCTCTTGAATGAAGTTATTAATTGTTTCTCTGATTTGTTCTTTGGCCCACTCATTCTTTAGAATTAGATTATTTAGTTTCCAATTAATTTTTAGCTTATTTTTCCATGGTTCTTTGTTAAAAATAATTCTTATTGCATCATGATCTGAAAAGTATGCTTTGACTACTTCTGCCTTTCTGCACTGGATTGTGAGGTTTTTACATCCTAACACATGGTCAATTTTTGAGTATGTGTCATGTACCGCTGAGAGGAAAGTATATTCCTTTTGATCCCCATTTAGTTTTCTCCAGAGGTCTATCATATCTGCCTTTTCTAAAATTCTGTTCACTTCCTTAACTTCATTCTTATTTATTTTGAGGTTAGATTTATGAAGTTCAGAAAGGGGAAGGTTTAGGTCTCCTAATATCAAAGTTTTGCTGTCTATTTCTTCCTGTAACTCCCTTAACCTCTCGTCTAAGAATGTGCATGCTTTACCACTTGGTGCATAAATGTTAAACAATGATATTGCTTCATTGTTTATGGTGCCTTGTAGCAGGATGTAGTGTCCTTCCTTATCTCTTTTAATTAAATCTATCTTTACTTTTGCTTTGTCTGAGATTAGGATTGCTACACCTGCTTTTTTTACTTTAGCTGAGGCACAATATATTTTACTCCAGCCTTTTATCTTTACCCTGTGTGTATCATCCTGTTTCAAATATGTTTCTTGTAAACAACATATTGTAGGGTTATGGTTTTTAATCCATTCTGCTATCTGCTCCTGTTTTATGGGACAATTCATCACATTCACATTCACAGTTATGATTTCTATCTGTGTCTTTTTCTCCATCCTATTTCCCCCTGTTTATGCTTTTATTTCTCTCTTTCACCTTCCACTCCTCAACAAAGTTTTGCTTTTGACTGCCACCTTCCTCAGTTTCCCTTCCCTCTTTATTACCCTCCCGTGTCTTACAGTTTCCCACTTGCTATTTCTCCCCTCCCTTCCGACCACCCTCCTCCCTTTTTTCCCCCTTTCCCCTCTTCCTTCCTGTAGGACAAGTTAGACTTTTATACTTATCAATGTATGTTATTCCCTTCTTGAACCAGATCAGATGACAGTAAAGATCAAATACTGCTCTCCCCTCTCCCTTCTTTCCCTCTACTAAAATGTGTTTTTGTGCCTTTTCATTTGGTGTAATTTTCACTTTTCTACCACCTCCTTACCTCCTCTCTCAAAGCCCTCCCATTACATTTCTTAATTATGTTTTTTATCCTTATATCAGTTATTTTATGTGGACGTTCACAGTCTATGTGTATCCCTTTCAATTGTCATAATAGCTGTACTATTCTCAAGACTGACATATATATGTATACATATAAAACATACACAAGATGATGTAATTCTATATAAAGATGCAAATAATTTGCCCTTATTGATTTATAAGGTTTGTGGGGGCTTTCCCCCCTATTTACCTTTTCATGTCTCTCTTGAGTGTTGTATTTGGGAATCAAATTTTCCATTGAGTTCTGTCCTTTTCATCAGGAAGGTCTGGAATTCCCTTATTTCGCTGAATGCTCATCTCTTTCCCTGAAAAATTATGCTTAATTTTGCTGGGTAGTTGATCCTTGGTTTTAATCCTAGCTCCTTTGCCCTTTGGAATATCATATTCCAGTTTCTCCTGTCTTTTAAAGTGGAAGCTGAAAGATCCTGCGTGATCCTGACTGTAGTTCCACAATATTTGAATTGTTTCTTTCTGTCTGCTTGCAGTATTTTCTCCTTGGTTTTGTAATTCTGAAATTTGGCTATAATATTTCTTGGAGTTTTCAGTTTGGGATCTCTTTCAGGGGGTGATCGGGGAATTCTTTCAATGACTATTTTGCCCTTTGGTTCTAGGACCTCTGGGCAGTTGTCTTTGATAATTTCTTCGAAGATACTGTCAACACTCTTTTTTTCATCGTGGATTTCCAGTAGACCAATAACTCTTAAATTGTCTCTCCTGGATCTATTTTCCAGGTCAGTTGTATTCCCAAACAGATATTTCACATTTTTTTCTATTTTTTCATTCTTTACATTTTGTTTTGCTACTTCTTGATGCCTCATAGAGTCATTAGCTTCCACTTGCTCAACTCTAATTTTTAATGAGTTACTGTCTTCATTTTGCTTTTGAGTCTCCTTTTCCAGTTGGTTGATATTACCTCTCAGGGTGTCATTTTCTCTATTTAGATTCTGAATTTCCGTAGCCATTTCACCAATCTTATTCTTTAGTGACTTGATTTCTAAGACGAAACATTGTGTTTAGTGTTCTGTTTAGAAACGATACGTTTTGTTTTGTTTTAAAAACAGGTTAATATTCCAGAAATTTTAAATAAGAAATGAAGAAATTATATACTTTTATTATCATTTTGTCTGTGTATATATAGATACATAGATAGACCAATAGATAGATACATATAGATATATAGACATATAGAGCTATATACACACTTATGCATACACACATAGATAGATAGACAGATAGAAAAAATAGATATATAGGTAGATAGGGAAAGTTCATATCACATGTTTCTATCCATTTCTTTTTTCCCTTATCTGAAATGAAAAATAAAAAAATCTAATCCTTTTACATAAAAGTTTTCCTGTTATCTATTGATAGCTGCCTTAAATTTTATATTTAATCTCTCTCTCTCTCTCTCTCTCTCTCTCTCTCTCTCTCTCTCTCTCTTTCTCTCTCTGTCTGTCTCTTCATATATATATATATGTATATATATGCATATGTATGTATATATAGTTGATAACTCAGAAATGATAAGAACTTTGATTGCAAATGAATGTCATTATAATATAATCCTTGATCAAGGATCTAGAAAACTTTGTGATAGGGCAGAAAATCTGTCTAGTCACTCGAAGAAATGACTTAATTATGAGAAGCATGTGAGAAGTCATCTGAATCCAGAGTATTTTTCCTTTAAGGACAACTATTTAATCCTAGTTGGCAATTTCCCTTAAAATGGGACAGGAACTCTGTGTTTCACCATCTTAGAATCTCTTCAGGGATAGTTAAGGAAGATTTTTTCTGATTTTGAACTCTAAGAAGCTCTGGACTCTGTAGATTGCAGAAGGAAGAATCTCAGATGCCTTAAACGAAAAAATAGAATCTAAGAGGAGGTGAAGACAAAGAATATGCCAGCAAAATGCAGAGCTTAAACATGTAATATCATGGTAACAAACTTCAAGAATATCTGTGTAGCTACATCTAAAATAAATGGAGGATAATAAAGTGAAAAAAAAAATCTCGGAGTAGGAAAGGACCAGGTTATGAAAAACTTTAATTGCCCCAAAGAGGATTTTATATTTGACCAGAGGGGTAGCAAAGAGCCATTTATAGAAGCTATAAATATGGCCTGGTGATGGATTCTAAACATATTATTTGAAGATATTTGTAGTTAATATTTTAGAATCATCATTAGGCTAGTCTCAGAGTGATGGCTTTTTTTGGCCACAGCAACTTTTTTCTTTTTAAATTTATTTAAGATTTTCAGTTTGCAACATTGATTTCCACAATATTTTGAGTTATAAATTTTCTCCCCATCTCTACTCACCACCAAAGATAGCATAAATTTAACTGTCTCTTTCCCCATTCTGCTTTCCTGTCTATCACCCTACTACCCCTCCAATCTCCTTTCCCCTTACTTTCTTGTAGGTCAAAATAGATTTCTTTATCCCATTGCCTGTATATCTTATTTCCCAGTTGCATGCAAAAGCAAGTTTTTTAAACATTTGTTTTTAGAACATTGAGTTCCAAATTCTCTCGCTTCTTCCCTCCTTTAGAAGGCAAGCAATTCAACACAGGCCAAACATGCATCTTTAAGCAAAACACTTCCATAATAGTCATGTTGTGAAAGTCTAGCTATATTTCTCTCCATCCTATCCTGTCCCCCTTTATTCACTTTTCTCCCTTGACCCTGTCCCTTTTCCAAAGTGTTTGCTTTTGACTACCTCTTACCCCAATCTGCCCTCCCTTCTAACATCTCCACCCTTATCATCTTCCCCCTTACTTTCCTGTAGGGAAAGACACCCAGTTGAGTGTGTATGTTATTCCCTCCTTAAGACAAATTTAATGAAAGCAAGATTCACTCATTCCCTTTCACCTATGCCTTCTTCCCTTCCATTAAAACTGCTTTTTCTTGCACTTTTATATGAGATAATTTACCCTATTGTATCTCTCCCTTTCTCCTTCTCCCAACATATTCCTCTCTCATAGATTAATTTTATTTTTTAGATGTGATACTTACATATTCAACACACCCTGTGCCCTCTGTGGAGAAAGAGAGAGAGAGAGAGAGAGAGAGAGAGAGAGAGAGAGAGAGAATCCCTTCAACTACCCTAATATTGAGAAAAGTCTCATGAATTACAAATATCATTTTTCCATGTAGGAATGTAACAGTTCAACTTTAGTAAGGCCCTAATGATTTCTTTTTCCTGTTTACTTTTTCATACTTCTCTTGATTGTTGTATTTGAAAGTAAAATTTTCAATTCAGCTCTGGTCTTTTCATTGAGAATGCTTGAAAGTCCTCTATTTTATTGAAAAACCATATTTTGCCTTGCAGCATAATACTGAGTTTTGCTGGGTAGGTGATTCTTGGTTTTAATCCTAGCTCCTTTGACCTCCAGAATCTCATATTCCAAGCCCTTTGATCCCTTAATGTAGAAGCTGCCAGATCTGGTGTTATCCTGATTGTGTTTCCACAATACTCAAATTGTTTCTTTCTGACTGCTTGCAATATTTTCTCCTTGATCTGAGAACTCTGGAATTTGGTGACAATATTCCTAGTAGGTTTCTTTGGGGCCTCTTTTTCAAGAGGCCATCAGTGGATTCTTCCCATTTCTATTTTACCCTCTAGTTCTAGAATATCAGGGCAGTTTTCCTTGATATTTCTTGAAAGATGAGGTCTAGGCTCTTTTTTTGATCATGACTTTCAGGTAGTCCAATAATTTTTAAATTATCTCTCTTGGATCTATTCTCTTAGTCAATGGTCTTCCTAATGAGATATTTCACATCACCTTCCATTTTTTTTTAATCTTTTGCTTCCGTTTTATAATTTGTTGATTTCTCATAAAGTCACTAGCTTCTATTTCTTTCATTCTAATTTTTAAGGCAACGTTTTCTTCAGTGATCCTTTGGACCTCCTTTTCCATTTGGCTAATTCTGCCTTTTAAGGCATTCTTCTCCTCTTTAGCTTTTTGGAGCTCTTTTGACATTCGGGTTAGTCTATGTTTTAAGGTGCTGTTTTCTTCAGTATGTTTTCGGATCTCCTTTATGAAGTCATTGACTTGTTTGTCATTGTTTTCTTGCATCACTCGCATTTCTCATCCCAATTTTTTCTCTACTTCTCTTACTTGCTTTTCCAAATCCTTTTTGAGCTCTTCTCTGGGCTAAGATCAATTCATATTATTCTCGGAGGCTTTATATGTAGGATCTTCGACTTTGTCGACTTCTTCTGCCTGCGTATTTTGATTTTCTTTGTGAACAAAGAAACATTCTATAGTCTGAGTCCTTTTTCACTACTTGTTCATCTTTCCAGCCAATTACTTGATTATTGAGATTTTTCTCAAGGTATGACTGCTTTCAGAGTGTAGACTATTTTGTCCCAAGCTTCAAGGGTTTGGGGTTTCTTTTTTCAGAGCTACTTCTATTCTGAGGTGGTATGAAGCACCACAAAGCTCTGCCACACCAGCACTCCTCCTCCCCCAAGAACCACCAACCATGACCAAGACCCAGATCCAAGCAGGGCAAAGCAAGAGAACCTTGTCTTAGCACCAGCAAAGCAATCTCTGAACTCCTGCTCTAATCAGCTGCTAGATTTCTCTGCCTCTGTGGTCTTTGGTGCAGAAGCAGCTGCTGTGCTATTGTTGTTGCTGCTGCTGCTGCCACCAGTGCTGCAGCTACCTCCACTACCCTTGGTCTATGACCTGACCATGCACTTCCCTCACAAAGATCTAGCAGTTTTCTCCCTGAACTGCTCTGTTGACTTTGGAGTTTGTGGGTTGAGAAGTCTGGTAACTGCCACAGTTCAGTGATTCAGGGCCCTGAGGCCTGCTCCACATCTGGTATGTCCTGGTGTTGCCAAACTTGTGATGTGTTCTACTCTGTGCTAGTGCCATACACCCTTCCCAGTGATCATCCATGCTGTCTTGGGCTGGAGAATTGTTTCCCTCTGTTATTTTGTGGGTTCTATAGCTCTCAAATTTGTTTAGAGTCATTTTTACAGGTGTTTGGAGGAATTTGGGGGAGAGCTTAAGTAAGTCCCTCTTTTTAAGCTTCCATTTCGGCTCCAACCCTGCCCCTGCCCCACCCAGCAACTTTCAAAGACAATCTGGGCTATAGAATTTTAAAAATCTGTGTTAATGTAAGGATTACTTATAAGTTCAACATTATAGATTACAAAGCACTGAAATATTGAATCTTAAATTTTATATCTTTCAAAGTGTAGCACATTTAGGTTTGTGTATATGATGTCTAGTGCTTTTCAAGACTCTTCTGGAATAATGTATTGATACCATACATATATAAGTTTTCTGAGCTCTGCAAGTCTCATGTCTCTTTCCTCTATTAATATGGAAGTATAATTGTGTGTATGTATATATACACATATTGCTACCGTTTTGTGTGTGTCTGTATACATACACACATATATACATATACACATATATCTGCGTACATGTGTGTATTTATATATACACATATACATCCATACATACATATACGAACATGTATATATATATATATGTGTATGTGTGTATAAAGAGAGAGAGAGAGAGAGAGATAGAGAGAGAGAGAGAGAGAGAGAGAGAGAGAGAGAGAGAGAGAGAGCTGCCCTTCTCAGTGCCAACTCTTACATTAAAGTTGAAAAGTATCAACACATACGCTGACTTAGTTTGGAGGAGCTTGCCAAATTTTTGGTAGAAATTCTCTAAAATTCTCTATAATTCCTTCCTCTGCAAAAGATATTGGCACCTCAGCTCCAATTTTCACCATGGTGGTCCTTTTGACTATATTAATCATAAGCCCCAGGAGAGATGTGGTGGAAGCAGGAGAAGGAGGAGCGGCAGAAGCAGAACAGCAAAATTCAAAGCAGAAGAAGCTGAAGCAGCAGGCACTACTGCGAGCAGGACTGACCCAAGAACAAGCTTCCTGGAGAGTGGTGAGTAAGGGCTTGAGGTCTATGGGTATACGTGGTTGGCTCCAGCCCCAGTGGGGTGGAAGTAGTGCAGCTCTGGGGCTGCTTCCCAAACTCCAGCTGTCCTTGCTTCCAGCCCCAGGCCCATTCGGTGGGAGAATTAAACAGCAGATCAGAGCAGGTGTGCAGAGCCTGCTTGGATCTGCATTGTGGTCTGGGTTGGTGGTTCTTGGGAGAGGAGGTGTGCTGGTGTGGCAGCTGTGACTTGCTGTGTAGAAGTAGCTCTGAAAACAGCTACTAGGAGAGCCTGGATGATCACCTTCGGGAAGAGTCTCTCACACAGTGCTAGGATCCCTGTGTGAGGTGGGCTGGGACAGATCAGATCCAAAGTCAGCCAGCCAGAACAGGCCTTGGGGACATGAATCAGTGGGCTGTGGCAGTTACTAGACTTCTCAACCCCAAAATGAGAAAGAGCATGTTAAAGGGAAACTGTGGGATCCAGTACAGCGCAGTCCAGCCACCAGCCCTGGGGGTGGCGGAGGTGGTGCAGTGGTGGCAGTAGCAGCAGCAGCAGGAAGCTCCTGAGAATGCTCCTAGAGCTCCAGCTTCAGCTGCTTCCAGAGTCCCTGGCTCACATAGTGGGAGGAATCTAGCAGCAGATCTGAGCAGAAGTGAAAGGAAAGCTTTGTGGGAACAAAGGCAGATTCTCTTGCTGTGCCCTGCTTGGATCTGTATTGAGATCCTGGTTGGTGGTCCTTGGGGGAGGAGGATAAGTGCTGTGACAGAGCCTGGGGTGACAGTGGAGTAGCAGTAGCTCTGAAAACAGCAGTGCTTGGACCCTAAAGCTTGAGACAAAGAACTCCCTACTCTACAATCAGTCATACTTGACAAAAAGCTCAAGGGTCAAGTAGTTGGCTGGGAACATGAACAGGTAGCAAAAATGAACTCAGACTCAAACTCAAACTCTAGATTCCTTTTTTGGTGACAAAGAAATATACAGCCAGAAGAAGTTAACAAAGTCAAAGAGCCTACATCAAAAACCTCCAAGAAAAATACAAATTGGTCTCAGGCCATGGAAGAGCTCAAAAAGGATTTGGAAAAGCAAGTAAGAGAAGTAGAGGAAAAATTGGGATGAGAAATATGAGTGATGCAAGAAAACCATGAAAAAGATGTTAAAGACTTGCTAAAGGAGACCCAAAAAAATACCGAAGAAAATAACACCTTAAAAAATAGACTAACACAAATTGCAAAAGAGCTCAAAAAAAAAGCCACTGAGGAGAAGAATGTCTTGAAAGGCAGAATTAGCCAAGTGGAGAAGGAGATCCAGAAGACCACTGAAGAAAATACCACCTTAGAAATTACATTGGAGCAAGCGGAAGCTAGTCACATCATGAAAAATCAAAATATTATAAAACAGAATCAAAGGAATGAAAAAATGGAAGACAATGTGAAATATCTCTTTGGAAAAACCGCTGACCTGGAAAATAGATCCAGAAGAGAGAATTTAAAAATTATTGGACTACCTGACAGTCATGACCTAAAAAAGAGCCTAGATATCATCTTTCAAGAAATTATCAAGGAGAATTGCCCTGATATTCTACAGCCAGAGGGTCAAATAGAAATTGAAAGAATCCACTGATCGCCTCTTGAAAAATATCCCAAAAAGAAAACTCCTAGGAATATTGTAACCATATTCCAGAGTTCCCAGATTAAGAAGAAAATGTTGGAACCAGACAAAAAAAAAACAATTTGAATATTGTGGAAACACAATCAGGATAACACAAGATCTGGCAGCTTCTACATTAAGGGATCAAAGGGCTTGGAATATGAGATTCTGGAGGACAAAGGAGCTAGGATTAAAACCAAGAATCACCTACCCAGCAATACTGAGTATCATGCTCCAAGGCAAAATATGGACCTTCTATAAAAGAGAGGATGTTCAAGCTTTCTCGATGAAAAGACCAGAGCTAAATAGAAAATCTGACTGTCAAATACAAGAAGCAAGAGAAGCAGGAAAAGGTAAACAAGAAAGATAATTCATAAGGGACTTACTAAAGTTGAACTGTTTTGTTTACATTCCTACATGGAAAGATGATGTGTGTAATGAATGAGACCTTCTCAGTATTAGGGTAGTTGAAGGGAATATACATATATGTATGTATGTATGTATATATATATGTGTATATATATATATATACATACATACATACATATATGTATATAAAGTGGCAAGAAAAAGCAGTTCTGTTGGAAGGGAAGAGGGGACAGGTGAAAGGGAATGAGTTAATCTTACTGTCATCAGATTCGACTTGAGGAGGGAATAACATACACACTCCATAGCGTGTCTTATGCCACAGGAAAGTAATGGGAAGGGGATGAGAAAGGAGGGATGGTAGAAGGGAGGGCAGATAGAGGGATGAGGTTAACAAAAGCAAACACTTTTGAAAAGGGACACAGTCAAGGGAGAAAACTGAATAAAGAGGGACAGGATACAATGGAAGGAAATATAGTTAGACTTCCACAACATGAGTATTGTGGGACTATTTTACATAATAATACATGCATGATCTGTGTTGAATTGCTTGCCTTCCTAGGGAGGGTGGGTGGGAAGGGAAGAGGGGAGAGAATTTGGAACTCAAAGTTTTAAAATCAGATGCTTAAAAAAGTTGTTTTTTTGCATGCATCTGGGAAACAAGATATATAGAGAATGGGGCATAGAAATCTATCCTGTCCTACAAGAAAGTAAGGGGAAAGGGGATGTGAGGGGAGTTGGGTGACAGAAGGAAGGGTTGACTCGGGAACGAGGTAATCAGAATATATGCCATCTTGGAACGAGGGAGGGTAGAAATGGGTAGAACATTTGTAACTCAAAATCTTGTGGAAATTAGGAAGAAGAGAAGCAAAATACAGAAGCTTAAAAATGAGCATGAATTTATATATATATATATATGTGTATATATATATATATACATATGTATATATATATGCATATAAAGAAACAGTAAAAAATTTTTAAAAAGTTGTTAAAAAAAATCATAAGCATCAGAAAATGAAATGACCAAGTATTCTGTGAAATTTGTCTTTGTTGCCTTTGGGATAACTTTGAAACAAAATCTGCCAAATGTTTTATTTCCTTCTCTGAAGAGAACAGTTGAACATTCTGTATATTTAGCTCTCACCCCCTTTATTTGTTCTTCTGGTTTCTTTTATGGTTTGAATTTCATTATGGATGTGGTATACATCCTCCAAGAGTGTGTTAAATAGTCGGTTGATGGACAATGATTCCATATTGAAAGAACCTAGTATTAAGTTTGATTTTTATAATGTTTGGTTTTTAGCATCGTATTTCCAAATTTCTGCCATCCCTTTGTAATCACTGGGGGTGCAGAAAGGGGTAACATAAAACTGAGTCCCATTTAGGTTTCTTTTCTTTTCACTTTCTTATGGGCAGTCTCAATGAAATTATTCACTACCTATTTGCTAGGCTTCTAGGGCCATAAGCCTTTCCTCACCTAGGTAGATTGGTCCATTGACTAAAAAGAACCTTTAGTTGAAGTATTAGACTATGTCTTCCTAGTTTCAAATACCTTACAACAGCCAGAGTATGTTTGGAAAAAATCGACTTTAGGAACTAAGAATCACCTTTATAACATACTGTAGCATCACAACAGACTTTTGTGGAAAATATAACAGAGATGCAATTGAGATTGAATTTTACTGGGCAAACTTGAAACTCTTGCTTTATTTTTGCTGTAAATGGATATGCATTACTTTTGACATACTGAATTTAAGCAAAGAACAAGCATATATTAAGTACTTACTGTGTGCTAGGCAATATACTTACTGCTGAAGACACATACAGACACTCACAGACACAAAGTAGCTTCTTCCTTCATGAAGTTTACACTATGATGGTGGAGATAACATGTCTATAAACATGCATATACAATATTTAAACAAATTAGATGCAATGCAATTTTAGGTGAAAAGGTATTAGCAACTTGAGAGTGGAAAAGGAGAAGAATATAAAGACCTCTAAAGAAAGTGGCATTTGAACTATTCTTCAAGGAAGTTAAGGATTCTAAAATATTGAGGGGAGGAGGAAGAGTAATCCAGAGATGGTGGACAACCGTTTTAATTCTCAGAAGAACAAGAAGTAGGTCAGTTTGGGTTGTGTTATAGATGAGTAATATACAAGAATGAAAGGGTATGAAAGGGCTTTTGTACTTAAAAGAGTTTTAAAATTTAACAAGAAATATGTTATCATTGATCCTAAATGCAACAGGGAAATTCTGAAAGTAAGTAAGGCAAGCATGAGATGGTCAGAGTTATATTTCAGGAAAATGAATTAGTTGGTGGAGTACAGAATAATTTAGAGGAAGGAAAACTTGAGACAGGAAGGTCAGTTAAGGGGTAATTGCTTAAGTTCAAATGAGAGATGATGAGATACTGACCTAGGGTAGTAGCTGTGTAAATGAAAAGTGGTGGACATATGTGGGAGATGTTGAAGAGATATAAACAAGATCTATAAATGCATTGAATTGTGGGGTGAGAATGAGAAGTAAAGGATGACACCAAGGTTTTAATTATGGGTAATCTAAAGGATGGTAGAACTCTCACCAATAATGGATGAGTTTAGAAGAGAGGTAAGTTTAGAGGTAAAGAATAATGAGTTTTCTTTTGATGTGTTGAAGCATATATATATATGTGTGTGTGCATAAATATTATATGCATATATGTACACACATATATATATATATGCATATATATCTTATGATGTGGGATTATAGCTCAAAAAAGAGAATATTTCTAGATATAAATATTTAGAAACTGTGCACATAGAGATGGTAATAATAGCAATGTAGATGAACTACAGAATCTGGTGTTGAGATCACCAACTGAACAAGAACATAGATAAAAATGAAGATGCAACAGGATAGAGCACTGAAATTTACCTAATTAGTTTGAGTATCATGGGTGATTATCTAACATATGAGACCAATAAAGAATAGTCAGATAAATAGGATTAATAAATCAATCAACAAGTATTTTTGATTCTTCAATTTATAGCTTTTGCTTCCTTTCTCACTATGTTTTCAACCTTTTGGAATATGGCTTTCAAATTCATTACTCAAATGAAACTGCAGTCTCCATGACCATTTAATTGATAGCCATGACCCATTAACTGCTAAATTTATCTGCCACACAGTTACCAAAGTAATTTTCCTAAAGTGAAAGTCTAAACATTTCACTGTCATGCTAAATATGTTTTTATCATCTTATTTTTCTCTAAAGACAGAACATAAGCTATTCAGAATGATATCACTCAGAGAAGTATATTGGTGGTGGCTCATCATTTATAACAACAGAGAAATAGAACTCCTCATTCTACAATCCCTTAAATATTCTAAAAATCTAAGAGGTAAAGTGATAGCAAGTTTCTGGATACTTAGCCTCCCAGTAGAAGTAGGAATTGGGAGACCCTTTTCGGGGAGATACAGAACATACTTTATAATAGCATCACAGATTTAGAGCTGGAAGGGAGGTTAAGCGATTCATGACCCTCCAGTGTCGTATTATGACCTAATTTTAGAATATGCTGATTCATAGAAAAGCATACCATATAAGCTTTGTGATTAGCTTTCATGAATTGTGAAGAATGTTAAGATATGCGTGTCACATTTTGACCCCTATCTTAAAAGCAAGAGCATGCTGTTCAATATGAGCATACTTCTTTTTGTAAATCCCATTGTTTGCATGTTGCTGTGGGGTGCCGAGGTCATTCCCAACAATGGAAATTGAACAATGAGCAATGATAAAGAGTGACTTATATTTATCATAACATAATAAAATAGATTGAAAAAGAAGCCAAGAATGGAAAATGATGACAAAGTTTTAAGTTATGGTGAAAGGTAGAAGAGAAAGTTCATTATGAATGGTGTTCATTTCCTTTTATTTAAATTTATTTATTTAATTAATTTCATATATTTAGTTTTCAGCATTGATTTTCACAAGAGTATGAATTACAAATTTTATCCCCATTCCTACCCCCCCTCCAGATGGCGTATATTCTGGTTGCCCCATTCCCTAGTCTGCCCTCCCTTCTGTCACCCCACTCCCCTCACATTCCCTTTTCTCTTCTTTTCTTGTAGAGCAAGATAAATTTCTACACCCTACTGCCTGTGTATATAATTTCCTAGTTGCATGCAAAAACTCTTTTTTGTTTATGAACATCTGTTCTTAAAATTTTGAGTTCCAAATCCTCTCCACTCTTCCCTTCCAACCCATTTTTCCTAAGGAGGCAAACAATTTAACATAGGCCACATGTATATCATTATGTAAAACCCTTCTACAATACTCATGTTGTGAAAGACTAACTATATTTTGCTCCTTCCTAACCTATCCCCCTTTATTGAATTTTCTCCCTTGACACTGTCCCTTTTTGAAAGTGTTTGGTTTTGATTACCTCCTCCTCTATCTGCCCTCTCTTCTATCATCCCCCTGTTTTTAATCTTCTTCCTCCTTCTTTCCCATGGGGTAAGATAACCAATTGAGAGTGTATGGTATTCCCTCCTCAGGTCAAATCCAATGAGAGCAAGATTCATTCATTCCCCCACACCAGCCCCCTCTTGCCTTCCTACAGAACTGCTTTTTCTTGCCCCTTTTTGAGAGATGATTTACCCCATTCTATCTCTGCCTTTCTCCCTCTCTCAATATATTCCTCTCTCATCCCTTAATTAAATATTATTTTTTTAGATATCATCCCTTCATATTCAACTCACCCTGTGCCCTCTGTCTATATATATATATGTACATATAGTATATGTATATATGTATGCACATACATATATACATACACACACATATATGTATATATATACATATACACATGCATATATATGTGCATATATATATACATATATATTTATATATATATATATATATGCATATTCCCTTCAGCTACCCTAATACTGAGGTCTCATGAATCATACACATCATCTTTCCATGGAGCAATATAGACAAAACAGTTCAACTTTAGTAAGTCCCTTGTGATTTCTTCTTCTTGTTCACCATTTCATGCTTCTCTTGATTCTTGTGTTTGAAAGTCAAATTTTCTATTCAGCTCTGGTCTTTTCACTGAGAAAGTTTGAAAGTCCTCTATTTTATTGAAAATCCATATTTTGCTCTGGATCATGATACTCGGTGTTGCTGGGTAGGTGATTCTTGGTTTTAATCCTAGCTCCTTTGTCCTCCAGAATATCATATTCCAAGCCTTTCAATCCCTTAAAGTAGAAGCTGCTAGATCTTGTGTTATTCTGATTGTGTTTCCAAAGTATTCTAAATGTTTCTTTCTGGCTGGTTCCAATATTTTCTCCTTGATCTAGGAACACTGGAATTTGGTGACAATATTCCTAGGAGTTTTCTTTTTGGGATCTTTCTCAGGAGGTGATCTGTGTATTCTTTCAATTTCTATTTTACCCTCTGGCTGTAGAATATCAGGCCAATTCTCCGTGATAATTTCTTAAAAGATGATATCTAGGCTCTTTTAAAAAAGGTCATGGATTTCAGGTAGTCCAATAATTTTTAAATTCTCTCTCCTGGATCTATTTTCCAGGTCAGTGGTTTATCCAATGAGATATTTCACATTGTCTTCCACTTTTTCATTCCTTTGGTTCTGTTTTATAATATCTTGATTTCCCATAAAGTCACTAGCTTCCACTTGCTCCAATCTAATTTTTAAGGTAGTATTTTCTTCAGTGTTCTTCAGACCTCCTTTTCCATTTGGCTAATTCTGCCTTTCAAGGCATTCTTCTCCTCATTGGCTTTTTGGAGCTCTTTTGCCATTTGAGTTAGTCTATTTTTTAATATGTTGTTTTCTTCAGTACTTTTTTCAGTATTTTTTTGGGTCTCCTTTAGCTAGTCATTGACTTGTTTTTCATGGTTTTGTGACATCATTCTCATTTCTCTTCCCAATTTTTCCTCTACTTCTCTAACTTTCTTTTCCAAATCCTTTTTGAGCTTTTCCATGGCCTGAGAACAGTTCATGTTTTTTTGGAAGCTTTTGATGTAGGCTCTTTGACTTTGTTGACTTCTTCTGGCTGTATGTTTTGGTCTTCTTTGTCACCAAAGAAAGATTCCAAAGTCTAAGTCTGAATCTGTGTCCGTTTTCACTGCCTGTTCATGTTCCCAGCCAATTTACTTGACCCTTGAGTTTAATGTCGTGGTATGACTACTTGTAGTGTAAAGAGCACTTTGTTCCAAGTTCCAGAGGATGAGCTATCGTTTTCAGAGCTATTTCTATTCAGCCAGCTCTGCCACACCAGGGCTCCTCCTTGCCCAAGAATCCCCAACCTGGACCTGAGTCAGATCTTAAGCAGGCTCTGCACTCCTGCTCTAATCTGCCACTTAATTCCTCCCACCAGGTGGGCCTGCATCCAGAAGCAACTGCAGCTGTAGTTCTGTAGCTGCACCAACCCCGCTGTCCCCGAGAAGGTGGCCTAACCGCGAACTCCTTTCACTCCCCATAGCTTTTCCCACTAATGTTCTCTGTTGTCTTTGGTGTTTGTAGATTGAGAAGTCTTGTAACTGCCACAGCTCACTGATTCAGAACACTAGGTCGGCTCCTGGTCTGGTTGGTCTGCATGGCCCACACTGGGCTCTGCTCCCCTCCGCTGCCAGCTCTGCGTGCAGTAGACCACATCCAGTGACCATCCAGGCTGTCCTGGGCTGGAGCCCTGCTTCCTTCTGCTATTTTGTGGGTTCTGCAGTTCTAGAATTTGTTCAGAGCCATTTTTTTGTAGGATTTTGAAAGGACTTGGCAGGGAGCTCGTGCAAGTCCCTGCTTTCCAGCTGCCAGCTTGGCTCCGCCCCCTGGTGTTCATTTTCTTAAAAAAAAATAAGAGGTGAGGTCCTCAGCTGAGTGCATAAGAGAAAGTTGTGAGAGACTGGAGGAGAGAAAATCAGGTTAGAAAGTGCTATCATGGACAGAAGGATAAAGAATGATTTAATGAGGACAAAAAAAAGTATTTGCTTTTCTGCAGTGAAGGCCATCTTGAGATTAGATAACATAAATTTATAGTGGATTTAATCAGCAGTGTGATGTGACTTTCTCTAGCTCTGGCCAGTAGCACATGAGTAGAGAAATAAGGGTGATGGATGTTGAGGTTAGCTTATTAGTTTTGGGGAAGACAAATGGAGAGGATTCAAGTTAGAAATACCACTCAGGAAGAGATACAAGGAAATGGGCCAAGTCATTTTTCAATACAAAAGCAGTACCTCTCTTTTACTTGAGTGTGTGTGTGTGTGTGTGTGTGTGTGTGTGTGTGTGTTTGTGTGACTATGTTGATTTAATTTCATGAAATGTGCTTCTTTAATGTATGGAGTGCATAGAGTTGGACAAGTGCCTGTAAGTAGAGAAAAAAAAGTGAATTAGTATAGCTTAGGACTTCTCTAGCTGTGGGCTCCTCAACTGAGGGTTAGGATCTGAATTTCTTTTAAAAAATGTACTTTATCTTTAATTAATACTTCATCTGAATTTTCTCCTGTATTACTTCTCTACCCTCATCCCTTCTCCTCATGCCAGCCAATGGCTAACAAGTATTAAACAGATTTTTACAAAGAAAACAAAGTAGAAAGAAATGGAATAATCATTAAAAACTCATTATCATATTGGAAAAAAACCCTGAAGTTATATACAAGGTTTTAGCACCATGTACCATTCACAGATAGTGATCTCAGAAAAAAGAGACAGGGATAGTTTGTTTTCTTACATCTCTTTTTTTTAGGAAACTTTGTCCTTATTAATTCAGCATCATTCAGTTTTGTTTTCTCATTGTATTGCTATCAATTTACTTCATTATAATAATTAAGTGTATTGTGTACCTGGATATAATTACCTCTTCCTGCATCAATTCATATAAGTCTTTCCAGGTATCTTGATATTTATTATGCTTATCTTTTCTTATGATCACATATTTCTTTCATTTCAGAAAATTTAATTTAAATAATCCTCCAACAAATTAATCTCTATTTTGTTTTCAATCTGATGTTCCCCTAAAAAAGTGCTACCATGTGAAAGGAATCATTCAATTTCTCAATGAGATATTTGGAATCAATCAAAGAGTATGGATATTTTAGTCACTTTGCAAAATTCTAAATTGTTTTCCAAAATGAATGCACCAATACAGCAGCTCATCAGTAATGCATTGGTGTGCTTGACTTTCCACAACTCAATGTAATGTAAATAATTCTAATGTTTTCTTAAGTGTGCCAATTTTCTAAATATGAAGTGAAACCACAGAATTGTTTAGATGTACATTACTCTTCTTATTTGTAATGGAGAATTCTTTCTCAGGGTTATTAGTAGTTTTCAACAATTTTGAGATCTATTTTTTGCATATTCTTTGATCTACTAGGGAGTGGATTTTTGTTTTCTTTATCTCAGTTTTATACTATATGTACATATATAGTATAAAACTGAACACACATTTATATGTACATACATATAAGTATATATGGACATATGTGCGTATATATGTATATCAAGAATTCATCAGATATTTGATACTAATATTCTCATAGTTAAAAACTTTTATTTCTTTTCCTAGATGTATTAATTTTGTTTGTCCAAAAGGTTTTCAATTTCATGTAATACATTATCTACTACTATATTTTTGTAATTTCTATTATGCTTTATTTTATTAAGAATACTTATCCCAATAAACCCACATGAATATTTGGCATTTCTATATATTATTAACAAAGCGCAGCAGCAAGAGATAGAAAGAAAAATTCGATCTAAAGTAACTGTAGACAATAGAAAACATTTGGGATTCTACCTACAAAGAAAAACTCTCCCCTTCCTTCCCCTTCCCTCCCCTCTCCACCCCTCTACTCTCCTCACCTGATGGTGCTTTGCCCAAAGGAAGGTACATTTCCATGGCTGAAAGGTGCCTCCTTAAGTTTGAGTTTACTGGCTAGATTTCTTTCTCAAAAACCAAACTTTAAACCCAATTCACTCTAGAGATCATATATTGAACAATAGGTACTTGCCTTCCTAACACAGAGTGAATGTAAATACTAAATAGTTTAACTGTTTCCCTTTTGGCCAGAAACCCTGAGAGTCTTCTCCCAGTTTGATTATTTTGAGTTTGTGATTAAAGGGGTCATCCCTTGATTAGCTTTTTAAAGAGGCCTATTCACTGAATGGGCCTTACATCAATCAAAGTGAGAACCTGAAAAGACTTTAGACCAGAAGGGCCAGGGTATCCTAATGCACCCTGGGCCATCTCCAGTTTTCCTGGTGAATATCAGGCCACTGGATTCAGATGGCTCTGGAGGAGAAGGTGAGGCTGGGGAATTTTCACAGCCTTCTATTACACAAATCAAAGTCAACTACAAGTTATGTCATCATGTCCCTGATGTCATGATTTTCTCTGAGATTGAAGGACAAAGACGACAACAATTTACATTTACAAATGGGAAAACTGAGACCTAAAGAAACAATAGGAATTAAAGTTTGTTATTTAAAAAAATAAATTTATTTATTTTTATTTTTCAGCATTCACTTTTATAATATTTTGAGTTCTAAAATGTTCCACCTCCCTTTCCACCCTTTCCCTAACATGGGATGCAATCTGGTATTGCTGTACATGTACAATCATATCAAATATATTTCTGCATTGGTCATGTTGTGAAAGAAAAATCAGACAAAAGTGAATAACAAGAGAAAGAAAAACAAAAAAAGAGAGAGAGAGAAAATTGTATGCCTTGATCTGAATTCAGACTTTATAATTTATTCTCTGGATGTGGATAGCATTTTCTATCATGAGTCTTTTGGAATTGTCTTAGATCATTGTATTGCTGAGAAGAGCAAAGTCTATCAAAGTTGGCCATCATGCCAACTTTGTGTATGATGTACTCCTGGTTCTTTCTGTGTATGATGTACTCCTGGTTCTGTTCACCTCAGTCAGCACCATTTCAGGTAAGTATTTCTAGTTTGTTGTTTTTTTTTTTCTGAAATCCACCCATTCATCATTTCTTAAGGAACAATAGTATTCCATTACATTCATATATTACGACTTGTTCAACCATTCTCCAATTGACGGCATCTCTTCAATCCCCAATTCTTTGCCACCACAAAAGAGGTACTGTTAATATTTTTTTGCATGTGGGTCCTTTTCCAATTTTTTTTATCATCTCTTTGGGATGTAGACTTAGAAGTGGCATTACTAGATTAAATGGTATGCAATTTTATAGCCCTTTGGGTATAGTTCAAAGTTGTTCTCCTGAATGGTTGGATCAATTCACAAATCCACCAAAAGTGCATTAATGTCCCAATTTTCCCACATCTTCTCCAGCATTCATCATTATCCTGTTTTGTCATGTTAGTCAATCTGATAGGTGTGATGTGGCACTTCAGGGTTGTTTTGATTTGCATTTCTCTAATCAATAGTGATGTAGAGCTTTTTCTATATGACTGTAGGTAGCTTTAATTTCTTTATATGAAAGCTGCCTATTCATATTTTTGACCATTTATTAATGAAATGTATTCTTATAGACTTGATTCAGTTCTCTATATACTTTAGAAATGAGGCCTTTATCAGAAACATTGGCTGTAAAAATTATTTCACAGCTTTCTACTTCTCTTCTAATCTTGGTCACATTGACTTAGTTTTTGTGATGTTTTAATTTAATGTAATCAAAATTATCCATTTTTCACTTCATAATGTTCTCTGCCTCTTGTTTGGTCATTAATTCTTCTTTTCCACATGGATTTGACACATAAACATTTCCTTGCTCCAAATCTTGCTTATAATATTACCCTTTATGTCTAAATTGTGTACCCATTTTGGCCTTACCTTGGTATATGGTATAAGATATTCATCTATGCCTCATCTCTGCCATACTATTTTGCAGATTCTTAGCATTTTTTGTCAAATAGTTTGCTCTTATACCAGAAGCTGGAGTCATTGGGTTCAACAAACAGTAGATTGCTATAGTCATTGACTACTATGCCTTGTGTACCTAACCTAATCCACTGATCTACCACTGTATTTCTTAGCCAGTGCCAAGTAGTTCTAATCACTGCTGCTTTATAATATAGTTTAAGATCTGGTATGGCTAGGACAACTTCCCTAGTTTCTTTTCATTAATTCCCTTGACATTCTGGATATTTTGTTCTTCCACATAAATTTTGTTATTATTTTTTTCTAGTTCTACAATATATTTTTGGTCTTTTGATTGTTATGGCATTGAATATGTAAATTAATTTAGGTAGAATTGTTATTTTTATTACATTAGGTCAGCCTACTGTGAGCAACTGATATTTTTATAGTTATTTAGATCTGACTTTATTTGTATGAAT
The DNA here is from genome assembly GCA_028646595.1 of Phalanger gymnotis. Classification (NCBI taxonomy): domain Eukaryota; kingdom Metazoa; phylum Chordata; class Mammalia; order Diprotodontia; family Phalangeridae; genus Phalanger; species Phalanger gymnotis. The sequence goes on from CM053622.1 coordinate 187,935,487, forward strand.
ACTGTTTTGTAACTGTGCTCATATAGTTCTGGGTTTTCCTTTGTAGGTAGACTCCCATATATTTTATATTATCCCCAGTTACTCTAAATGGAATTTCTCTTTCTATCTCTTGCTGCGAGGCTTTGCTAGTAATATATAAAAATGCCGATGATTTATGTGGGTTTATTGGGAAAATATTCTTAATAAAATTAAAAATAATGGAAATTACAAAAATACAGTAGATAATGTATTACATGAAGGAGGAGAGGAGAGGAGTTAAATTAATAGGTTTACTATAGATTATTTCTAAGATGCTTTACATTATAAATATCCTTTTTCTACATTTTTAAATTATTTATTCATTTTTTAATTTCAAAATTCACTTTTATAAGATTTTGAGTTCTAAATTTTCCCTTTCCCTCCATACTCCCCTCTCCAATGTGGAATGCTATCTAAGATGGGCTATACATACAATTATATTAAACATATTTCCACATTTTTCATGTTGAGATGGAAGAATCAGAGCAAAAGGGAAAAACTACAAGAAATAAAACAACAATAATAACAAAAAGGAATAGTATACTTCAATCTGCATTCAGACTCCATGGTTCTTTTTCTGGATATGGATAGCATTTTGTATCCTGTGTCTTTTTGTATTGACTTAGACACTACATAGCTGAGAAGAGCTAAGTCTACCAAAGATGGTCATCACACAATGTTTCTTTTACTGTATGTAATGTTCTCCTGGTTCTGCTCACTTCAGTCAGCATCAGTTCATGTAAATCTTTGCAGGCTTTTCTGAAGCCCACCTTCTCAACATTTTTTTAGCACAATAGTATTCCATCTCATTTGTATACTACAACTTGTCCAGCCATTCCCCAGTTGTTGGGCATTCTCTTAATTTCCAATTCTTTGCTGCTACAAAAACAACTATTATAAATATAATGAATTATTTCCTTTGATGAGCTTTTGGACCTCCTTTTCCATTTGGCCAATTCCACTTTTTAAGGCATTTTCTGCTCATTGGCTTTTTGGACTTCTTTTACCATTTGGCCTAGTCTGGTTTTAAAGTTTTGTTTTCTTCAGTATTTTTCTGTGTGTCTTTTACCAGGCTGTTGATTCTTTTCTCATGATTTTAATTACATTATTCTCATTTCTCTTCCTGATTTTTCCTCTATCTCTCTTACTTGATTTTCAAAAACTGTTTTGAGATCTTCCATGACCTGAGACCAATTTATATTTTTTTCTTGGAGACATTGGATGTAGGACCTTTGACTTTTCCATCATCTTGTAAGTATGTGTTTTGATATTCCTTATCACTATAGTAACTTTCTATAATTAAGAGGTTTTTTTTTTCCATTGTTTGCTCATTTCCCCAGCCTATTACGTTACTTTTAACTGTTTGTTAAAGTAAGGCTCTGCTTCCAGGGTGGAGGGGCCACTGTCCCAAGCTTCAGGGATTATGTGCAACTGTTTTCAGAGATACTTCTCAGGATTTGTATATTTTCAGTTCTTCCAAGGGGATATGATTTAAGTACAGGTATTTGCCACTCTCCTGGCCAGTTCTCTGGTCTGTGAGCAACCATAAGCACTCTTTTCTGCCCTAGAACTGTAAGAGGTGTCTCCCCTCTACTATGGCCATATGCTGTGCTATGCCAGTGCTTCTCCTCATCCTGGAGCTGCCAGCCAAGACTACAGCCTGCATCCAAGTATGGGCAAAGCAACATGGTCCTCCCTCAGTGCTAGCAAAAGACCTCTGAAATCTCCTTCTGACCAGTTTTTTGACTCTCTTACCATCTGTGGGCTGAGAACTCTAGAAACAGTCACTGCTGCTGCCACTGCTGATTCAGTCACTTGGAATACCTGCTCCTGGTAGAGTTGGGTAGGGCTGTGCTGGTGTGCACTGGGATAGACTCTGCTCCACTCTCACCCAGGTGTGGAAGACGTTTCCTGCTGAACTTCTAAGTTTTATTTAGTTGCTTTGGGCTGAGAAGTGTGGAAGCCACCACTAGTGGCACTGATTCAATCACCCCAAGGCCTGCTCTGAATTTGCTGTATCCTGGTCTGTGGTGGTGGGAACTATACTGGTCTGTGTTCCTTTCTCGCCCTGGTGCAACAGACTTTTCCTGCTGATATTCCAAGTTGTATTGGGAATGAAATTTGTTCCACTTTTTTTCTTTTTATTGCTTGGTTGTTCTAGAATTTGTTTAGAGTTATTTTTAGAGTTATTTGGAGGGCCTGAGGGAGAGCTCAGGCAAGTTCCTGCCTTTACTTTTCCATCTTGGCTATGCCTCAAGCCATTCTATTTTTTAAGTTGTTTTCTTCAGCCAATTTTCGTGCTTTCTTTTCCAAACTCTTTCCTCTTTTTTTCATAATTCTCCTTGATAACTCTAATTTCTTTTCCCAGTTTTCTTCTACCTCTCTTACTTGGCTTTTAAGAAACTTTTTGAGCTCTTTCAAGAGGTCTTTTTGGTCTTGAGCCCAATTCATATTCCCCTTTTGTGGCTTCATATGTAGGGTGTGGAACATTGTTGTCCTCTTCTGAGTCTGTGTTTTGCTCCTCCCTGTTGCCATAGTAGCTTTCTATGGTCAGGGCTCTCTTCTATTTCATACTAATTTTCTGGCCTATTTCATAACTTTAAAGTTCATCTCTGCTCCTGGGTTAAAGGGGAAACTATCCCAGGATTCTTATACTGGGAGTCAGGGACCTGATCACTGTCTTTCCATGCTGGGGCCTCAGGTTCTTGTGGTTTGCCCACTGCACTGGGGTGGACTGTCCTAGTTTTGCCTGCTGTGCCAGGTTTCCAGGGCTCATAATTTTCTTTCTATCCTGAGACTGAAGGCCTCACTGCTAGTCTTTTCAGCCAGGACTGAAAAGCCTTGGCTGCCAATCTGTACTGTGACTAAGAGCCTCCCATTGCCTTATCCAGACACCTCTATTCTGTGTTATGCTCCCCTTTTACCCAAGTGAGACAGATCTTTTGTGAAGAGCTTCTAAGTTATCTTAACCTGGAGAAACATTTCACCCCATCTGTTTGTGGATTCTGTCACTCTAGAGTCCATTTGGAGACTTACTTTAATGTGTCTGAGAGAAACTTGGGAGAACTCAGAAAAATTCCTGGCTTCTCTTCACAATATATTGCAGTCTCTATTCTTAGCAAAAGAGTGTAGCAATTGTCTTCCACTTTTATTTTTTTTTTTACCCATGGACTTGATTAGAATCTATCACACATTGTCTTCTGTCCTCCACCTACTCTTTCCCCATTTATGTAAATTTAATTTCAGTATTTTAGTTCCATAATATACTTTATTCTCTAACAGCTTTCTGGATTTTTGCATGGTATTTCAGGTCTAATAACTAATCTCCTCGTCTCTTATATCATTAAATTACACATTGTTTTTTCCCATTTCTGGAGTTTGGGAAGAGAAATCTCTTAATGACCCCATTCATCCTAACTTTTAACCTGTTTTGTCAGTCTTTCTTTTGGTTGTTGTTCCTTTGTTTTTATAATTATTTCTAGGTATAAGGAAATTTCTTTCATTTATTATTCTTTCCTTGGTGGTTGTATGTATTTATATTTCCTATGTTTCTTTTGTTCAAGGTATTCGCAAGTTGAAATGTTCACATCTTTTTTTTTGGAAAGTAGATTTGATACAATTTCTTTAGTGAAAACCCGCTTTATTTCATTTATTGTTATATACATGATTGTAGAATACATAATTTCATCCTAGAAGGGACTTGCACTGACAATGTCTCTGCCTCACTACTCTCTTTCACTAGACAGTGACAGAATCCCAGGATAAGAAGACATACATGGGATGCAATCTGCACTATTAGAGAGATTTTCAAAATTAAGATCACGAATCCATTTAAGTATTTAAGGAACTAAATACATGAATGTGCATGTGTACGTTTGTACATATGTGCATAAATACATGTACATACACACACACAAAATGAAGACATTAGAAAATAAGACTTTAAAAGACATATATGAACTAATATGAAAAAAAGAAACCACTTGGCCTATGTTATCTCATTTGATCCACGTGGCAACCCTTTCTTCTCTTAAGCATCTGCTATTATGTTATTGTCTGTCTCAAAGTGAATGTGGCTTGTCTAAGGTCATAGATGGATATTAAAAGGAGACTTAGAAATGAAATTCAAGTCTTCTGATTTGAGGTCATTTTTTTCTACCCTTTTAAGCTCCTTATACCTTATGAAACTGAGCATAACACAAGGTCAGAGAAGGTTCTCAAATAGGTTTGAGTTGAGCTTTAAGAATGAGGAAGATTTTTGTATAAGCTAGTCTAGTAGAAGGCAAAAAGGAACTCATCTTTCCTGAATATTTAAGAGACAATTATTTGTGCCTCTTAAACATGAAAGGGAAAATTAAATACAATGAGGAATTTTCCATAGGAATAGGTTATTCTTATTTAATATCTCTACCAAAAATTTAGATGCTATAACCAAGAGCATACTAATTATCCTTGAAATAACACTGGATTGGGTAAAGTTTTTAAGCCATTGGAAAATCAGAGCAGATTGCGATGTGATCTTTATGAGTCAAAGAAATTAGGACCTCATGGAATCAAAACAATAAACAAAATATGAGTAGGAAGAGTCTCAAGATATTTAGTGTGTTTCATTTAAAATTCTGACATTAGGGAAACCATAATTTAATTTTTGTAGTAGATTCTTTTTAAGTGTCCATGGAAGGAAATATTGTGCATTCGATTTAATTCTACAATGATTTTTAAAATTCGTACTTTGTTGATAGACACTAGGGATACAAGGATAAAAAATTAAAGTTTCTGTCATATAAGAAATAATAATTTCATGGGGGAGAGGAAAGATATGCAGATATGTACATATGAAATATTGACAAAATTATAAATAAACTCATTTTTATGTGGATACAGAGAGTGGAACCTACTTGGAAGATCATAAAAGACCTCCTGTAGGAGGTGGTGCTCTACTTCAAATGAAGCAAGGAATAATGAAAGGCAAGAATGGTCAGGGGGCACATTTCCAACAGTGCTGACATCTTTTTCAAATACATGAAAAAGTGACAGATGGAATTTCTTTTATAAGTAACACTAGGTAAGCTAGATTGTTTAGAACAAGTCTGGCATGAGGGGAACCAAAGTGAGTTCAATCTTTTTTTGTGGGAATAGGTGTTCCTATTTACCACAGAACAGAAGTGCCATAGCCACTCATATTCTGAGTGTCAAGGAAGCTTTGTATGTCTATGTACTTGTATATACACCCCACTGACAAGGAAGCTTCCACTACTGTAGGATCTTCAGTGTTGCACAACTTCATTTATGGAAGAGGGGAGAGCCTAAAGGAAAAAGAAGAATCATAATATGTATTTAAGTGAAGAAGTATTGAATTATAGGAAGAGAAGAAAGATCATTATAAAGACTATTAAAAGTTGCGAGGAAAAAAACTGAATAAAATATTTAAAGTAAGAAGAAAGCAACTTTCCTATCTAGATTGTGTAAAAAAAAATCCTGAACTAGGATACAGATGAGATACTTTGAGGAGAAAACAATTGATATAGGTCCTTGAAATTTTATGGTTGAGTTTATTTGGAAGCAGTAAAATAATTTATAGGGAAAGGTAGCATGGTCTGAGCAACAAATATCATTGAAATCTAGACCAAACAAAAGCAGTAAAATTGAATTCAGGCAAGATTGAACCTGGATAAAGATTTAATGAGAGGGAAATAGGAGAGACAGAATCAACACAGGGTATACTTCAAAAGTATGAGAGACAATTTAGTGCTTAAAGGAACATTGATAAAATAGAATGGGAATGATTCAATCTCCCTAGGTTACAAAAAAAATATTTGAGGCATGCTATTTTGGCCAAAAAAAGCAGAAATAAGAAGTAGAAATATCTGGGAAAAAAGACAAAGCATTCTGTCTTTACTATTTTCTAGCTAAGTTCAATGGGATGTATAAGTTCAGAGAGTGATAAACAGGTCAGAGACAGACCTATACATCAAAGTCATCAAGGTAGAATTGATTCTCAAGGTTATAAGAGCATACGAGCAAGGAGAACAAGGGGAGAAGCACTGAACTCTGGGGACATTACATTCACTGAGCAACTGAACAAATGGAGCAGAAAAAGTGAGTTAATTCATTTGAGAACACAATTGATCCCAGAGGTTTACATCTGAGGGAAACTGAACAAGTAGGGGGGAGCAAAAGCAAGTTAATTCTTTTGAGAACATAATGGATATTAGGGGCTTATATGTGAAAAGAAAAGTGTCAGAGCAGCAGTTAGAGGAGTATAAAGAGTAAAGAGAGATAAGTTTCTTTGGAATACAGGAAACTTGCAAGGGATTAAAGGTAAAGGAGAATGAGGAGTTGATAAGGCAGGAGTGGAAACTTTGGTAGAAAAACCATCTGTGTTAATCATAAAACATATGGAATTTTTTTTCATATTCCAGATATTGGAATTTAAGAGGAATATAAAAGAATTGTAGAGTATTCAGAGGTTGGTATTCTCAATGTTGAAATATTTGGAAACTATATCCAATGAGTAGCAGTCTTTAAGGTTTATCTACAACTTTAATTAAAAAAAAAAGTTTTCCTCACAACAATGCAGTGACAAAGGTAGTGCATTATATGGATGAAGTAACTGAGACTCAGAAGTGTCAAGTAATTTCTCATTGTCACATAGTTCACAATTATCTTAGTTTGGATTTGAACTCATATCCAGACTTAAGGTAACTGTTCACTTTTGAACAAATCATTTTATTTCTTTAGTACACAGTTGAAAAAGCCTTCTTTCTCTGTTTTATGTAAAGAAAAGATGACAAAGGGGAGAAAGGTTAGCTGTTTTCAGATATTTGAAGATAGAAATGTCCTATGTTTCTCAAAATGGCCAAACTAGAAATAAAGGGAAGAAAATAAAAAGAGGTAAAGTTTGGCTTAACATGAGATAGAACTTTCTTATGTAATAGAGCTATTTGTTGTAATGAATCCCTATTCAATAAAAGTATATTTTTAAAGATACAGAATGACTATCTTCCATAGTTACTTTAGGAGGAATTACACTTACATGTGAGACTAGAAGAACTATTTTCTAAAGTCTTTTTTGTGGTTTTGAAATTCTATGATGTTAAACTATAAAGTATAAAACTGGCGTTTCTGTGCTAATAAATTATTTAAGCATTTCATATTTAGTAAGGATCAAAAACATTAGCTAAAAATCATTTTCTGTTTGCAAACTAGCCTGGGAACATATCATTATAATACTACTTAGGACATGTGATGCATTGTCAAATTCAAATGCTTGAAAGGACTCTCTTCTATGTCTGACTGTCTGCCTATCTTGATCTTCCTATTTATCTCCCTCCCCTTCAACTATTTCATTCAGCTGACTGAAACCCAGTGTCCTCATCTGCACAATGGCAATAAAAATGTATTTCTTACTTTATAACCTACAATGTTATTGTGATGAAATTGCTTCATACAGAAACATCTGCTTGAGATCAATTTTGTCAAAAATTGATGAGCTAGAAAAGACACATGGAAAATGAAACCAATACAATAGAATGAAATTTACTATATGTAAATTTACTAAATTTACTATATGTCAGACAAATAAAAAAGCAGAAATTGCAATCAAGCTATCACACAGAGAAAAAAGAAAAAAAAATCATAATATTAATAAAGATAAGGAAATCACATTAGAGTGAATAGAAACATATGATAGATCCCATATGAATTGCTGAATACATTGTACTTATGGACATAGTATTGACATATATATATATATATATATATATATATATATATATATGTGTGTGTGTGTGTATACACATATATACATAAATAGACAAATATATGTGTGTATATGTATATGTGTGTATATGTATGAATATACTAAATACGTACAGTACTAAATGCATATACTATACATAAAATACACTTACTAAATAACCTAGTATATAGTATTATTGTATTGATATATTATTGACTTATTGGCACAGTACATGATGCGTGTAAATATATCACCTACATTGAGAAAATATTCAATGACTTGGAATAAGTTATAGATAGTAATACAATAATTATTGATTTTTATGTCTTCTCAGAGATTAAGTTAAGATAAAGAAAAATGTAGAGGAGGTTTAAAGAAAAACGATTTGACAATTTAGTGGAAAAAGATGCATAGCATTTTTGAATGGAAACATTAAAGCATGTACATATTTTTTAATATTATATTGAACATTTGCAAAAACAAAGCATGTTTTAAGATTCAGAGAAATTATAACTATGTGGAAAAAAGGAAAGTACTTAACATATTCCATACAGACCCTAATAAAAAAAAAAACCTGTCATCAATACAGGAAACAGAAGGAAAAGACAGGGACCGAAATGATGAATAGACCATTGAAATAAAAATGGTATTAATGATAATGATAATCATGAGTCAGAATACCAATATTCTTTGATGCAATTGTGTCAGTCAGAGGAAAAATATATATCATATGTGTGCATATATGCATGTATGTGTGTACATGTGTTTATGTGTAAAATAGGACAGTTAGATGGTGTGGTAGATAGAGTACCAGGGCTAGAGTTAGGAAGAATTTTCTTCTTGAGTTCAAATCTGGCCTCAGACATTTACTAGGTATGCGAACCTGAGAAAGTCACTTAACCTTTCTTGCCTCAACTTCCTCATCTATAAAATGAGCTGGAGAAGAAAATGGCAAACCACTCCAATATCTTTGCAAAAAAAAAAAAAAAGCAAAATGAGATCACAAAAAGTTGCACATAACTGAAAATGACTCAACAGTACATACAACTCTATACACTAAGAAAATTTAAAAATAGAGGATTAATGAACTGTGTATCAAAGTAAAATAAATATAAAATCAGTGGATAGAAAAACCCAAAATAAAAACAATGAAAAGTTTAAAATTAGCAAATTAGATAAATTGGAAATTGAAATTAATATAGACATAAGCTAAAACCAAAGCCTTTTTCTTTGAAATGACTAAATAATAATGATACAGTTTAGGTATCCTTGCAATCCTTGATTGAATGTATGAGACCTAATGATAGACAAGACCCTGTTGAGGGAATAAGGAAAGAAATAAGAAGGAGAATTGGGAGAAAGAGTAAGAACTAAACAATCAGAGTCAGAATCACAAAATATTATATAGGTCCCACCAGAAATGAAAGGAAATCTTAAATTAAATATATTGACAGGCAAAAGAAAGAGATTTATAAGCAAAAATATTATCTATTGCAAAACTGAATGTAATTCTACAGGGGAAAATGACCTTTAATGAAATAGCTTTCAAACATTTTTGGGGAGAGAACCAGTGCTTGACAGAATGTTTGAAAAACTAACTCAAGAGATAAGAGAAATCTAGAAAAGTTATGTGTGGGTGTACATATGTACGTATCTCTGTGTGTGTATATATATATATATATATATATATATATATATATATATATATGTATGTATATATATACACACACAGATATGTGTAGTACTATATGTATATATACATATATATCCATAGAACTGGAATGTGTTAGAACATACAAGCTTGGAGAAAAGGGATGGAAGTGGCACTTATCTCATGATTTCATTTTTTTTTTTAAAAATTGGAATAAAGAAATTGAAAATATACACAGTAATTGTATGTATAACTCAATTAAAGTCAGTATGGGAAAAAGAGGACACAGGGAGAGGATAAGATTGAAGAGGTCATAATCACAAATCAAATAGACCAATTGTGGAATCATAAGGGGAAAACAAAGAGAGAGAGAGAAAAGGAAAATCCTCAGTGATCTGAGTCTGGGCTAGTGGAAAGAAGAATGTTTATCATAACCATGAATGTGGAATAGCATTAATTCACCTATCAAGCTGAAGAGGTTGATACTGTCTACTAGAAATCAGAATTCAAAATTATGTTGTTTATAGGAAACATAGCTGAACCATAAGGATTCACACATTATACTAGGTTTACATCTCTAATGAATACTAACACAATAATAGTGAATAGAATATTAGCCAAGTGTTTGGGGAACTAGAGTGAAAGATTCTTAATTTGGACTAGATTAGACTTATACAAAAAAAAGTACCACTTCAATATAAGGAAAATTTAAAACAGATATATTAATAACAAAATGATAAAAAACATAATTACAACAATAAATTAAGATAAAACTTTAAGAAGATAATGATAATTTGTATCAAGAATATGAAAAACAAATAAATACACATTTTGTTATTATATATTATCTATCAAAAACAAAAAAGCAGTATTGTAGGTAATGAAAAAACACTAGTGATTTTTCCCAAAGTATCAGGCTAAAACAATGATGTCTGTTGTGTATAACAAAAGGATTATAGATTTAGTGATGGACAGGATATCAGAAATCATCTAGTTCATCCCCCTGACTTTGTAGAACAGGAATCTGAGGTACACAAAAGTGAAATGCCTTCTAAGTGTACACAGTAACTAGCGGGGGTGGGATTTTAATTCAGTCACCCTGATTGAAAATTTAATATAGTTCTAGAAGTTTTGGAAATTAAAAAAAAAAACCCATATACAATGAAGGAACAAATAGTGGCAAAGAGGAAAGAAAATCATGGCCATTTACCCATGATAGCTTATTTAGACAACTCCATAGAGTCAACTAAAATTAGCTGAAAAATCACTAACCTCATTAAAACAGTAAGATTATACTCATACACATTTTAATTTTTTTTTAGAAACTTTTCTATCTTAATATTTTTGGACCTATACCTGAAAGAGTTGAATTTTTGTGTCTATCATCTTATCATTTGTTGGTGAGTAGTAGATTCTTTTACAGTTAATACCTCATATCCCCTGATATAACTTTTGTACCTGTTATATGTGTACACATTTATATAAACATACATATATATACATATATATGTGCATATATACACACATACTTAACAGGTGTCATCTATGTGGGTATATTGTGTATGTACATGCATTCTACATATGTACTGTGTAATAATATAATATATGCATATATTATTCACTTAACAGGTTTACTTTATAGCCTGTATACACACACTTACCCCAAAACCACAGGAAAATAAGTACAAACTCTGTGGGAGTTAACACAACATCCCCCTAATTTATTAAAATATTAATACAAAACATGGATGCCTTAAAGAAACAAGGGAAGACAAAATTGGAGATATGTGAATTGCTTATGACTGGATGATGAAACGTAATAAAATTATATTATTTAAATAATTTTTTCAAGGTAAAATGATAAAAGTAGGAATGGAGGGATCTATTATTCCAAAGTTGCAAAATATCACAAACTTTTTAATTCTTTTAAATATAGATAGATATGATTAGATAAAAAGATTTACCTATATAGAGAGATAAGATTAAACGAGATATAGCACCTATTGGAATGTAGTAACATTACACTTTAAAAACAAGATAAATCTTTTAAGTTGACAAGCTTTTATTATTAGTTACAATATTCTATAAATCACTAACTTCAAAATATGAAAACAGTGAAAAATAAACAAACAAAATATTATGTTCCTTTTCCTTAAGGAGCTTACATTCTAACTGAGGAAACAAAATGCCAAAAAATGTATATTACATATGTGTCTAATATATATACATGTGTGTATGTATATATGTGTGTGTGTGTATAGAAGGCTTCTATTTGAGGTCTGAGTTAGTAGGTCACATTAAACAAGCAAAATGACAAAATTACATCAACAAAACAATCCCTGAAGAAAAAATCAGAAAGCAAATATAGATTACATATTTAATGTCATATAAACTCTAAAAATGTAAACAATCTACTTATGATTTCAGATAATCATTTTATTTGCATACCAAAATGTTAATTGACTAAGTTCATTAATTTAAAAATACCTTTTAAATTAAACCTCAATAAGGTAATGAATAAAGGGGGAACAGTTAGAAACATAAAATAATAATTACTTGTTATAGACCTGGGATCAGACAGAATAATTAGATGGGGTAGGAAAGTGGAAAAACAAACAAACAAGTTTCAACAAGCAAATGCTCACCTAAATGGGGGGGGTGGGAGGGAAATGGGGCAAATATAAATTCAGTACTGAATGAAAGAAAACATACACTGAATAATTATATAATTAAATGTGAATGGAATAAACTCCCTAATATAATAAAAGAGTATGGAAAGAGTATTCAAAAAAGCTCAGTAATTAGCTAGATATTGCCAAAAGATGTAAGAAGTTAAAATGTAAATCCGGAAAAAAATTTACTCAGAAATAGTTGATTCTAAAAAAAAAAATGAAGTGGCAAATATAATTTCTGACAAGGCAACAAAAATAAAAATACATATTTTCAAAGAAAAAATGGGAAGAAAAGTTAATTGTACCTCAAAGTACTATAAACATATGTAAATCCATAAAATGACACAAAATAGTTTCCTAATAAAAAAAATGAATTACAAAAAAATAGATAGTAACATACTAGCTTAAGGAGACATAGGAGCAAGGATGCTCAGTACAAAGGCTGGCTGGTATGGCCACTGAGTCACTAACAGCAGCATCACCTTGACCCTGAGGTCTAAATGAAACCCAGTATGGCAGAAGAAGCAGTTCTTCTCAAGGAGGGGGACAATTGTAGCAATGAGATCCAGATCCAGATGGAACGGATAGTGATAATATCTTCCCACATTTGCAGCTTTGAGTTTTGAAAAATAGCTTCTATATATGCAGCCTAGAGTTGATTTGAGGAAGGACATAATTGGGGGGGGGGGGAGGATGAATGGCTCAGCCTCTTCCAGAAGCCACCAACCAGGGCATCCCCATCATTGAGCAGCAATCCACAGGATGATGGCTTTCAAGTATTTTACTGAAACAAAAAAAAATCATAATGCAGTACACAATGGTCTTTTGTGTTCAGAGTCACATAAGGACAGCAGAGAACAGTGTCTAGATTCTTTCCACTGTTTGCCTGGGATTCACTCCTAGTGATCAGAATCTGATCAGGCTGTGACAGACTTGGCAAGGGAAGCTTATCTAGAGAGCAGTGCTGAATTTGCCTTGTCAGTTAGACAATGGGGTAAGAACACTTAAAATAGGAATCTGGTTCCATATCTGGCCCATGATGACTTTTTTTTTAATTTATTTTTAATATGTTAGGTTTTCAGCATTGATTTTCACAGGCGTTTGAATTACAAATTTTCTCCCCATTTCCTCCTCCCCCCTCCAAGATGGTGTACACTCTGGTTGCCCTGTTCCCCAGTCTGCCCTCCCCTCCGTCACCCCGTTCCCCTCCAATCCCCTTTTCGCTTCCTTTCTTGTAGGGCAAGATAAATCTCTATGCCCCATTGCCTGTGCATCTTATTTTCTAGTTGCATGAAAAAAAAAACTTTTTTACTTGTGAACATCTATTTTTTTAAAAAACCTTG
>CM053622.1:187949411-187967893 GCA_028646595.1 Phalanger gymnotis
TTCCTCCCACCAGGTGGGCCTGGGGCCAGAAGCAATTGCAGCCATAGTTCTAAAGCTGCTCCACCTCCTCTGCCCCAGGGGTGGTGGCCAAACCCCAAACTCAGTCCCTCAGCTTTTCCCACTAACCTTCTCTGTTGTCTTTGCTCTTTGTGGGTTGAGAGGTCTGGTGGATGCCACAGCTCAGTAATTCAGGATGCTAGGGTACTCTGCGTCTCGTCTGTTCGCACCATGCGCTCTGGGCTCAGCTCCGATCCCCTCAACTGGGGGCTGGGAGCTCCGTGTGGGACAGTCCTTACCCAGAGACCATCCAGGCTGTCCTAGGCTGGAGCCCTGCTTCCCTCTGCCACTTTGTGGGTTCTGCACCTCTAGAATTGGTTCAGAGCCATTTTTATAGGTTTTTGGAGGGTCTTGGTGGGGAGCTCTTGCCAGTCACTGCTTCCCAGCCACCATCTTGGCTCCACCCCCCCCCCATGATGACTTTTAATGTCCAATCCTATATTAGCTCATTAGTCCTGCCCAAGTTTTTCTTTTAGCTCCCTCCTCCATGTAAAATTTTATCAGTTAGAAGGGAATTGCGCCATTGGGAATAATTGTAAAAGGTTGTATTTCTGAAACATTTTGAGGCTTATGAAGAACTATCATCATCTCCATTTCACAGATAAGAGTTCTGATGTTGAAAAGAGAAGTGACCAACCCTCAATCACACTATTACCAAGTGGAAGAGGGATCAGACTTGTTATCTTTGTTCACACAGAAAAAGATTAGGAAGAGTAAATGAAGTGGAATAGAAACAAATTTGGACTTGATATCATGGGAACTATCCAAAATTAAAATGGGCTGACTCAGGAGGAACTTAGCTTACCGCAACAAGAGCTATTCAAGATCACTTGTCCAAGGTATTGTAGAATTAATTCTTTTTTTTTGAGGGGGTGGTGGTGGTGGTGGTATCAGTTGGACCAGCTCCCTCAGAAATCTCTCCCTATTGTGACAATCTGTGATTTTTCAAAGAGTCAGAGTGGGGTCTCAAATCTAGGTCTTTCTGATTCCAAAATAAAAGAGATAGGTGGTTGGAGGATGTGAAGAAGAAGTCTAGGGCTGCCTGTAGTCTTCAAGCTTTCTAAGTCATGGTTTGAGTGGGTGAGAGAGCTTGTTCTCAGTTCTCCATGGCCAAATAATCAAGATGAGATAAGCTGTAGTGTGAGAAGTCAGGGATCTGTCCTTAGCATTGCTTTCAGGGCTACCATAGCTGTAGAGTGTGGGAGAAACCATTTCCTTCCTGGAGATATTTAAAACAATATGATGGTTCTCCCATAACTTTCAGCAAAAAGCAGTTTATAAGGTCTCATGCAGCTTCCTTTGGCCTGTGATGATTACAGCCTTTGGGCCCATTTTAAGCACTCCATAAGTATTGCAAAATGCTCCATCAGTCACATGGATGCCTGAGTGTTACAACATTCTCATCTCTGTTAAAACATCTGAGGTCATAGAATTAGCTAGCAGTCATACATGTACACATCTAGCTTGTCTGCCAAAATCAAGGGGAAGTCCTAAGGCCAGAGAAGGTAGTGTTGAGAGATATGAGGTGAAGAGAAAAAAAACAAATTTAAGTATACCTAGGCTAATGGGGAACTTTCTAGGTATTATCCACCATACCTGGAAGGAGATATTTATGGAAGCTAAGGAAAGTCTCACTATCTGACTCCACTCTGCCTTTTTATTTATGGCATATTACTGCCTTCTTTTTTCTGTGTTCCAACCAAACCAGACTCCTCTTGGTGCCTAAAATGCTTTCCTACCTTCCAACCTTCACTAATACTCTTGTACATTTAGAATGTTTCCCCTTCTTACCTCTACCTGTTAAATTCTTGTCCATCCTTTGTCCTATCTTTCACCTTTCTTTGCATCTCCACTACTTCACACAGTACCAGGCACATAGTAAGTGTTTAGTAAATGCTTATTAATTGACTGAACCTTTCCTTTTTGTTTTCATCTTTGAAATACAGATTAAAAGTTGGAAAAGACCTCACAAGCCACTTAGTATAACCCCTTAATTTAACACACAAGAAACCAAGATCTAAACATCAGGATATCATTTTTTGGGATCTCCATAGCGTACTTACCACAAATTTTCTGTGTCACCAATAGGATTATTTACCAATAAGATTTAAACAATGTTCTCTTCAGAACAGAGACTGTTTCACTTTTGTCTTGCAGAGTGCCTATACATAGTAAGTGCTTAATAAAACCTTGTTGAGTGATTAAAAGAGAAAAAACAAACCACGAAAACTTATGTTACTTTCCAAATTTTAATATTAGAAAATATACATATTTCTTAAAATCAAACTATAACACAAAAATAATTATATATGAGAGTATAAAGAAATCATGAACAAATGGTTTTAAAAGCAGGGATATTAAGTGTATCCTTTACAGAATAATATAAAAATCATAATTAATATGTTACAAAAGCACCACGAGAATAATAGTAGCTGACATTTCCACATAACTTTGCTCTATTCCTTTATACTCAAGTGAATTTGTGAGCTCATTAATGTGGACATTCCTTCCCATGGGGTAGGAGAATTATTCTAATTCCTTCCTCATAAAATAGACTATTTTTCCCCTTTTAAATGCATTGATACAGTCCTTGAGACTTAATTGACTCATGGGACTAAACCTGTAGGCTGCTGAGATCACTTTTTGATCTCCTCAATACAAAACAACCATAAGGAAATCCAGACATTATTTTATTGCTTAGCAGACAAACACCTATGGGCAACTCAAAGAAGTATTCAACTGAATCAACTCAAGGAGTCCTCTGTGGCTAACCTTGGGAATATCTAAGTCAGGGCCATCCTAGAGCTCCCTCACCAGTGCATAACTCAAACCATCTATGCCTAAAATTCTGTTTGACTCTTGCCTATGCCTATATATAAGCACTTATTATATATACATGTGTATCTTTGAATGTATACATGTATACATATGCATGTAAGCACATACATATGCATATATACATGTGTATGTATATATTTTGATGCATTTTCCAGAGAGTCCTATTTTCTGGAGATTTTTAATATATACCAGGATTATTTTGTAATACATCTTTAATATCTATGGTGTAAACTATCCATGGTATGTTTACACCACATGTGAGAAGCACATGAGAGGTAAACAGTAGATTAGATGCAGTGTTAGAAATCAGGAAAACTTTGATTTGAATCCCTACCTCATACTTTCCAGTTATTTATTAATGGGCTTATTATTTCACCACTGTAATAATCAGTTTCTTTTTGCTAAAAGAGAGATAGCTTTAATGATTACTTCACTAGGTTGCTGTGAGAAATGTTTTTAAAATACTTTGCAAACCTTGTGCCTTGTTGAGTATTAAGTTGGATAAAAGAAATAGAAGAAATGTCTAATAGTCACTGCTAACAAGGTATTTTATAATTTTATTGAGAGTGATGTTAGGAAGAGATAAAATGCACATGCATAAACTATTAAAAAATTCAACATAGGATACAGTGAAAGTGGTAAATATAATGGTAGAAAAATATTAGTTCAGTCCAATAAATCCCATGACTATTGAGAAAAAGAGATTTCAATATTCATTAAATTTGGAGGAAAAAAGCTTCATATGTTGACTGATATTTTTAATGGATCTTGAGAGATCCATTGTATGGTTATGATTTGTATAGCTAATAGTGGGTCAAGGCAGACACTAACATGGGTAAAGTCTTAGAGTCATAGATAAATTCAATATGTATAGGAATAATAAGGAGGATGACCTGATTGAAGAAGGGTCCATCTTCTCTGCAGTGGGAATAGTGGAAAACAAGACTAGAAAGGAATAGTGAATTTCTGTTACTGAGAACTACAAATGCTAAGATGAGAATTCCATACCAGAGAGCCATTTAGGTTCTTGTTCAGGCAAAAGAAGTGAAAATATGGACAGGAATTATAAATTACTTTCAGATTTTAAGTCTGAATGACTAAGATAGTGGCAGAGTAACTGAGGGAAATGAAAGAGTTGGGAATGGGCTTTGGTTAAGAGGGAAATCCATGAGCATGAATAGTTTCTTACTCTCTATAGATATATTTTAAAAACTATGACTTGAGCTGAGATATATCTTAATTTGAGTAATGATAAGTTATATAATAATGAGAGTCTATTGTACTATAATTTATTTTTGAGTATAGAAATGGTCTGTGAATGTGAATCAAATCTACTTATTTTGTTGTATAAATCCCATTTTCTCTCTAATTAGTACTTGTAGAGCTAATAGAGCCATTTCAGAGAAAGCTGAGCTCCCTGCTGTCT
This sequence comes from Phalanger gymnotis, assembly GCA_028646595.1. Lineage (NCBI taxonomy): Eukaryota > Metazoa > Chordata > Mammalia > Diprotodontia > Phalangeridae > Phalanger > Phalanger gymnotis. The sequence continues at coordinate 187,953,733 of CM053622.1, forward strand.
TATTTAGCATCATCAACATATTTGTAGCCAAGTTAGCAATTGCAGAATATTTATTACTGATATGGAGGAACACAGATGGATTTTTGGAGCCTTTGGCTAACTTGACATTGATGGCCATTAGAAAATGTTCACTTGATGTGTCTGTTTAGTCAACTTAATGTACATGTCACAACAAATACTCATATAATACAAAGTTACACAAGGCCCTTATTTATCATATAGTCAGCAGTAAGAATGACAATTTAATGGGAAGATAGAGAAATAGTGTATTACTTAGTATCTACATGACCTTGGACAATGGCATAAATTCTCTCTACCTCAGTTTCTTTGTCTATAAAATGATAACCCCTACCCCAAAGAATCATATATGTTCTCTCCTTGTCTTCTTATGTTTACTGACAAATATACCTGCTTGGATTCCTGTTCAATTTTGTACACTGCAAGATCATAGATCATAAGATATTTCAATACCTTTAAAGGCCTCCAGAGACAATGTAATCCAACTTCCTTATTTTTCAAATAAGGAAATTGAGGTCCAGGTATGTAAGAAATCAGCCAAAGTCACATAAGTAGTAAGTATGCTATGAACCCAGGACCTCTGACTGCAGAGCCTATGTTCCTTCCAATATACCATAACTGAATCACAATCAAGTCATCTTTTCTCTGACTTAAACACAAGCAGCCTTCTTAGTAATAACTCAAATCTACATAACTTTTAATGGCCAATGAATATACCATGCTCTTGGGACTTTAAAATCTACCTGTAACATCTAGGTCCTTAGAAATTTGGATCTGGAGGTCTTTTTGGCTTCATATTTGTTTACTGAAATAATTTATTAAGTACATATCACTTTAGAGTTCCATCATGGGCTTGTTGTATCCCAAGAGATACATTTTCAAACCTCAAAAGACTATATAAATATCATTTACTAGTATTATTATTACTATTATATTTTTATTGTTGCTATATACGAAACTCATGAAACACTTTACTGACCTGTAGTCAGTCACTGTGAGACAGATGAAAATAGGTAAACCTGCCTGTTATCAGTAACTTAGGGCAGCCAAATTATGGCAGCCAGATCAAGGTAGGCACACACACACACACTCACACACACATAAATACATAAACATTTTTGTTTATAATTAATTCACACAATGTTAAGCACTTTGCAAGCCTAAAATTGTCATGTAAATGACAATACAATTATTACTATAAGCATGTGCAAGACTTCCTCCTAGGATACAAAGACAAAAATTAAAGAGTTCCTGGCCTCACTGAACTTACATTCTCTTATAAAGACACATTTGTGCAGGTAAAAATAATGCAAAAGATAGAAAAAGGGAGGCAAAATTGCTCTAAAACATATTGGAGAAAAGAAGGATCGATAACTATTATGAAGAAAAAGGTCCTAGCCACTTAAAAAATGGAAGTAGTTGAAGAAGATGTGATGGTGTTCAAGATGGCAGAGTGAAAGCAGCAACTCACCAGAGCTCCCCCATAAATTCTGTTTGGGTCCCTCTAAGAAGTGAATTTGAACAAATTTTGAGGAGGCAGGATCCCCTGGGAGATAAAGTGTGGTGGATTCCCAGCCCAGGACAGGCCAGGAAGAATGATGAGAAGGATCTGTTGTGCCAGGCTGGGAGATTGTAGAATGCACAGGCTAAACCAGCAGAGACTTGGCCATAGTGGAGCAGAAGCATTCCCACCCTGGCTAATTGAATCACAGGTAGCAGTAGCAATCCCCAAATTTCTCAGCACTAGAGGGGGTCTCTTGGAACTGGGTGAGACAGGAGTGCATGGACTATGGCAGTGGCAGCAGCTACTCCTGGAATAACAGCCTAAGGACAAGTCACATACTTGAACTTCCAGGAGCCATGATGGCAGAGTAAAGTAAATGTTCTTATTCTCACCTTGTTAATCTTGAAAAGCCTAGAGAATATTTACCCAGGAAAAATCTTGGAACAGTAGATCCTAGGTGCAGCAGTCTTTTAGCTCAGTAGGCTAGGGAGATCAAAGGGAATGGTCCCTCTTGTGATGGCTAAAGGGTCCAGGGTAGGACCAGAGTCTTTCCAGCAAGCCCCACCTCAGCAGACCAGCTGGAGCTCCTGAGCTCCAGGGGGTGGAGCCAGGATGGGCCAACACCAAGACCCCAAGAATTCCTCTGCGTGGGTGTCCACCAGTGGCTGAGCTTATCCAGCCCTAGGGGCAGGAGGTGACTTGCAGAGTCCATATCACTTCTCCACCATACCTCATGCTGTGTGCTTCAGTATAACTGCAGGGAAACTCAGAAAGACCTGTCCTTGGCAGACGAGCTAGCTCCAGCTCAGCACCATATATACAGTTTTTGGCTGACAGTAACCAGGACCCTAGCTCCCACCACAAGAGACATGGGACAGAGCCCCCTCTGACTCAGAAGAAGAGATCTACTTTAAAAGACAGGGAAAAGGCAACCACCATGAATAAGAAGCAAACTAGAAAAGTAAAGACCATAGAATCTTTCTATGAGGACAAGAAAGATTAAAATAAGAATTCAGAAGAGGACAACATTGACACTATGCACATATCTGAAACTTCAAAAGGGAATATGAACTGGTATTAAGCCAAAAAAAAAGAATTTCTGGAAGAGCTCAAGAAGGAATTTAAAAACCAAATTAGAGAGGTAGAAGAAAATTGACTAATGATTTTAAAAAAAATACAAATGACAAAATGAAAAAAAATCACTGAAGAGAATAATTTCTTGAAAAGTAAAATTGGCAAGATGGATAAGGACATACAGAGCCTATCTGAAGAAAATAATTCTGTAAAAGGAAAAATTGGCAAAATGGAAAAGGAGGTACAGAAGCTCACTGAAGAGACTTATTAATTAAAAATTAGAATTTGTCAAGTAGAAGCTAATGACTGTATGAGGCATCAATAATTAGTCAAATAAAACTTAAAGAATGAAAAATATAGAAGAAAATGCAAAATGTTTCATTGGAAAAACAATGGACATGGAAAACAGATCCAAGAGAGAAAACCTAAGAATTATTAGTCTACCAGAAAGCTATGTTGAACAAAAGAGCCTGGACAGTATCTTTCAAGAAATCTTCAAGGAAAACTCCCCTGAGTTCCTAGAACCAGAGGGCAAAATAGTCATGGAAAGAATCCACTGTTCACTTCATGAAAGAGATCCCAAATTGAAGACACCAAGGAATATTGTAGCCAAATTCCACAATTATGAAGTCAAGGAGTAAACACTACAAAGCAACTAAAAAAGAAAAACAATACAAAACAAAACAACACAAATATCAAGGCACTACAGTCAGAGTCATACAGGATCTTGCAGCTTCTACATTAAAAGATTGGCAAGATTGGAATATGATATTCTACAGGGCAAAAGAGCTTGAACTACAACCAAGGATCAATTACCCAACAACGTTGAGCATAATCTTTCAGGTGAGGAGATGGACATTCAATAATATAAAGGATTTCCAGACCTTCCTGATGAAAAGATGAGAGATCAATGGAAAATGTGATCTCCAAATACAGGACTCAAGAGAGGTATAAAAAGGTAAACAGGAAAGAAAAGGAAAAAAAAAATTGTTGTGCAAAAAGGCCAAACAGTTTACATTCCTATATGGGAGGATGATACTTGTTAATCTTGAGAACTGTATATTTATTACAAAATTTTAAAGAGATATACATGCATAAAGAGTGTGGGTATAAATTAACTGATGTGATATTACAATAACTAAGGTGTACATAGGGATTATAATAGGAAAAGAAGAAAGGAGGAGGCAGAAAAGGGTAAATTACATCACATGAAAAAGCACAAAAATGTATTATAATAGAAGAAAAGAAGGGAGGAGGATGAGCATTGTTTCAGCTTTACTCATTGGATTTGATTCAAAGAGAGAATAACATTCTCTATTAATACAGAATTCTAACTTGTCCTGCAGGCAGCAGAAAAGAAAAAAGAAAAGCAAATGGGAGTGGTGCTTAGAAGGGAGGTAAGAAGTAGCAAAGGGAAAAGGGTAAGATAAGAGACTAGGGCTGGTAGGAAGAGAAAATTGAGGGAGGTGGTGGTCAAAAGAAAAACTCTTTTGGGGGCCAGGGGGAAGGGAGAAATAAAAGCATAAGCAGGGAGGGAAATAGGATGGAGAGAAAGACACAGAAAATAATCATAACTGTGAAGGTGAATGGGATGAACTCTCCTATAAAATGGAGGCAGATATTATGAAAAACACATTTGAAACAGGGGGATACACAAAAGGCAAAGGTAAAAAGCTGGAGAAGAATATATTATGCTTCAGCAGAAGTAAAAAAAAAAAGGTAGGAATCCTAATCTCAGAGAAAGCAAAAGCAAAGCTAGGTCTAATTAAAAGAGATAAAGATGGGAAACTATGTCTTCCTAAAAGGCACCATAGACAATGAAGTAATATCATTACTAAACATATATGCACCAAGTGATATAGCATACAAATTCTTAAACGAGAAGTTAAGGGAGATACAGGAAGAAATGGACAGTAAAACTATACTAGTGACAGACCTGAAGCTTCCCATCTCTGAACTTGATAAATCTAACCTTAAAATAAACAAGAAAGAAGTTAAGGAGGTGAACAGAATTTTAGAAAAGGTACCTATGATAGAACTCTGGAGAAAACTGAATGGGCATAGAAAGGAATATATCTTTTTCTCATCTGTACATGGCATAGACACAAACATTGACCAGGTACTAGGGCATAAAAACCTCATAATCTGGTGCAGAAAGGCAGCAATAGTGAATGCATATTTTTTTAGAACATGATGGAATAAAAATTACATATAATAAAGGGACATAGAAAGGTCAACTAAAAATTAATTGGAAACTAAATAATCTAATTCTAAAGAATGAGTGGGTCAAACAATAAATTATAGAAACAATCAATGTCATTCAAGAGAATGACAATAATGAGACAATATAGTAAAACTTATGGGATGCAGTGAAAGCAGTTTTTAGGGGAAGTTTTATATCTCTCAATGCTTACATAAGTAAAATAGAGAAAAAGGAAATCAATGAATTAGGCATGCAACTGAAAAAAAGCTACAAAAAAGAACAAATAGAAAATCTCCAGTTAACTACCAAATTAGAAATACTGAAAACTAAAGGAGAGATTAATAAAATTGAAATAAAAAACTATTGAACTATAAATAAACTAAAACTGGTTTTATGAAAAAAAAACAACAGAATTTGTAAACCATTGTTCAATTTGATTAAAAAAAGGGAAAAGAAAACCAAATTACCAGTATCAATAATGAAAAGCGTGAATTCACCTCCAATGAAGAGGAAATTAAAACAATAATGAGGAATTGTTTTGCCCAATTGTATGCCTATAAATTTGATGATCTTAGAGAAATGGATGAATATTTACAAAAATATAAATTGCCTATATTAAGTGAAGAAGTAAAATACTTATATAATGCCATCTCAGAAAAAGAAATTGAAAACACCATCCATGAACTCCCTAGGAAAAAAATATCCAGGACCAGATGGATTTACAAGCCAATTCTATCAAACATTTAAAGAACAATTAATTCCAATACTTTATAGACTATTTGAGAAAATGCATGGACTCCTACAAAATTCTTTTTATGACACAAATATGGTAGTGATACCTAAACAAGGAAAAGTCAAAACAGAAAAAAAATTATAGGCCAATTTCCCAAAATGAATATAGATGCAAAAATTTTAAGTAAAATATTAGCAAAAAGATTGCAGCAACTTATCTCAAGAATAATACACTCTGACTAGGTAGGATTTATTCCAGGAATGTAAGGCTAGTTCAATATTAGGAAAACTATCAACATAATTGATAATATCAGCAACACAACTAGCAGAAGCCATATGATTATCTCAATGGAAGTAGAAAAAGCTTTTGACAAAACATAACACTCATTCCTGTTAAAAACACTAGAGAGCATAGGAATAAATGGAATATTCCTTAAAATTATAAATAACAACTACCTAAAACAATCAGCAAGCATTATATGTAATGGGGATAAGCCAGGTGCATTCCCAATAAGATTGGGGTGAAATAAGGATGTCCATTATCACCACTGTTATTGAATATGGTACTAGAAATGTTAGCATTAGAAACAGGAGAAGAAAAAGAAATTGAAGGAATTAGAATATGCAAAGAAAAACTAAATTATCACTCTTTGCATATGATTATGATATGATTATATACCTAGGGAATCCTAGAGAAACAAGTAAAAAACTACTTGAAAAAATAAGCAACATTAGCAAAATTTCAGGATATAAAATAAATCCATACAAATCCTCAGCATTCCTATATATTAACTAACAAAGCCCAATATGAAGAGACAGAAAGAGAAATTCTATTTTAAATTACTGTAGACATTATAAAATATTTGGGACTCTACCTGCCAAAACAAAACCAGGAACTATGTGAACACAATTAAAAAACACTTTTCACACAAATAAAATCAGATCTAAATAATCAGGGCAAAAATAAGTTGCTCATGGTTGGGCCAAGCTAATATGATAAAAATGACAATTTTACCCAAATTAATTTACTGCTTTATTGCCATACCAATTAAACCACCAAAAATTATGTTATGGAGGTACAAAAAATAATAAACAAAATCATCTGAAAAAAACAAAATATCCAGAATGTCAAGGGAATTAATGAAAAAAAAAAACTAGGGAAGTTGTCCTAGCCATACCAGATCTTAAACTATATTATAAAACAGCAGTGATTAAAACTACTTGACACTGGATAAGAAATAGAGTGGTGGATCAATGGATTAGGATAGGTACACAAGTCACAGTAGGCAATGACTATAGTAATCTACTTTTGATAAACTCAAAGACTCCAGCTTCTGGGATAAGAACTTAGTATTCCACAAAAACTGCTGGGAAAACTGGAAAATAGTATGGCAAAAATGGGCATAGACCAGTATCTCACACCATATACCAAAATAAAGTCAAAATAAGTTCACAATTTAGATATAAAGGCTGATACTATAAACAATCGGGGAGAGCAAGAAATACTTTACCTGTCAGATTTATGGAGAAGGAAAGAATTTATGGTCCAACAAGTGACAGAGAGTGTTATGAAATGCGTGATTGATAATTTTGATTACATTAAAGTAAAAAGTTTTCATACAAGCAAAACAAATGCAACCAAGATTAGGAGGGAAGCAGAAAATTGGGAAAGAATTTTTACAGCCAGTGTCTCTGATAAAGTCCTCATTTCTAAAATATGCAGAGAACTGAGTCACATTAATAATAACACAAGTCATTCCCCAATTGATAAATGGTCAAAGGATATGAAGTGACAGTTTTCAGAGGAAGAAATTAAAGATATCTATAGTCATATGAAAAAATTCTCTAAATCATTATTGATTAGAGAAATGTAAATCAAAACCACTCTTAGGTACCACATCTCTCCTGTCAGATTGGCTAACATGACAAAACAGGAAAATCATAAATGGTGAGAGGATGTAGCAAAATTGGAACTTTAATACATTGTTGGTGGAGTTGTGAACTGATCCAACCATTCTGGAGAACAATTTGGAACTTTGCCGAAAGGGTTATAAAAATGTGCATATCGGGAGCCAAGATGGTAGTTGGAAAGCAGGGACTTGGCTAGAGCTCTTCCCCAGGACCCCACCAACACAGATAAAAAAATGTCTCTGAACAAATTCTAGAACTTCAGAACCCCTGTAATAGCAGAGGGAAGCAGGGCTCCAGCCCAGGACAGCCTGGATGGTTGCTGGGCAAGGTCTATTGCATAGACCTGGGAGTGGAGCACAGCAGAGCTCAGCATGGGCTGAGCCCAAAACAACTAGACCATGAGCCATGGGGAACAGGCCCTAGCACCCTGAATCAGTGAGCTGTGGCAGTTACCAGACTTCTCAATCCATAAACGCCAAAGACAACAGAGGTTAGTGGGAAAATCTGCTGGGACACAGTGAAAGGAGTTCTCTATTTGGCCATGGCCCCGAGGGGCAGTGGAGGAGGTGCAGCTAGAAAACTACAGCTGCAGTTGCTTCCGGCCCCAGGCCCAGCTGGTGGCAGGAATTAAGTGGTGGATCAGAGTGGGAGTGAAGAGCCTGCTAAGATCTGAGTCCAGTCTGGGTTGGTGGTTTTGGGGGGAGGAGGACTGCTGATGTGGCAGAGCTTGCTGTGTAGAAATAATTCTGAAAACAACAGCACATTCCCTCAAGCTTGGAACAAATTGCTCTATACTCTACAAGCAATAACACCCCAAGGAAAAACAAAATAGTCAAATAGTTGGCTGGGAACATGGCCAGGCAGAGAACATGGACTCAGATTCAGATTGAGAATTTGGAATCTTTCTTTGGTGACAAAAAACACCAAAACATACAGACAGAAGAAGTCAACAAAGTCAAAAACCTCCAAGAAAAACATGAACTGGTCTCAGGCCATGGAAGAGCTCCAAAAGGATTTGGAAAAGCAAGCTAGAGAAGTAGAGGAAAAGTTGGGAAGAGAACTGAGAGTGATGTGAGAAAACCACGAAAAACAAGTCAATGACTTCATAAAAGACACCCAAAAAATACTGAAGAAAAGAATACCTTAAAAAACAGACTAACTCAAATGGCAAAAGAGCTCCAAAAAGCCAATGGGGAGAAGAATGCCTTGGAAGGCAGAATTAACCAAATGGAAAGGGAGGTCCAAAAGACCACTGAAGAAAATACTACCTTAAAAATTAGATTGGAGCAAGGAGAAGCTAGTGACATTATGAGAAATGAAGATATTATAAAACAAAATAAAAGGAATGAAAAATGGAACACAATGTCAAATATCTCATTGGAAAAACCACTGACGTGGAAAATAGATCCAAGAGAGACAATTTAAAAATTTAGACTAAAAGCCATGATCAAAAAAGAGCGTAGATATCATCTTTTAAGAAATTATCAAGGATAACTGCCCTAATATCCTAGAGCCAGAGGGTAAAATAAATATTGAAAGAATTCACTGAACACCTCCTGAAAAAGATCCCAAAAAGAAAACTCCTAGAAATATGGCTGCCAAATTCCAGAATTCCAAGGTAAAGGAGAAAATGCTTCAAGCAGCTAGAAAGAAACAATTTGAGTATTGTGGAAACACAATCAGAATAAGACAATATCTAGCAGCTTCTACATTAAGGGATTGAAGGGCTTGGAATATGATATTCTGGAGGTCAATGGAGCTAGGATTAAAACCAAGAATCACCTACCCAGAAAAACTGAGTATCCTGCTCCAAGGCCAAATGTGGATTTTCAACAAAATAGAGGACTTTCATGCTTTCTCAGTGAAAAGACCAGAGCTGAATAGAAAATTTGATTTTCAAATACAAGAATCAAGAGAAGCATGAAAAGGTAAACAAGAAAGAGAAATCACAAGGGACTTACTAAAGTTGAACTGTTTGATTTACATTCCTACATGAAAAGATGATGTGTATAATTCATGAAACCTCAGTATTAAGGAAGCTTAAGGGAATATACGTACATATACATATATATATGTGCACATATATATATATATGTGTATGCACATATACGTATATATGTATATAGACAGAGGTAACATGGTGAGTTGAATATGAAGGGATGATACAAAAAATAAAATCAAATTAAGGGATGATAGAGGAATATATTGAGAAAGGGAGAAAGGGATGGATAGAATGGGGTAAATTCTCTTGCATAAAAGTGGCAAGAAAAAGCAGTTCTGTAGGAAGGGAAGAGGGGGCAGGTGAGGGAGATGGAGGGAATTTTGCTCTCATCAGATTTGACTTGAGGAGGGAATAACACATACACTCAATTCAGTATCTTACCCCACAGGAAAGAAAGAGGAAAGAGATAAAAATGGGGGGACAATAAAGGGGAGGGCAGATAGGGGGAGGAGATAATCAAAAAGCAAACACTTTCAAAAACGGGTAGGGTCAAGGGAGAAAATTGAATAAAGGGGGATAGGATAGGAAGGAGCAAAATATAGTTAGTCTTTCACAACATGAGTATTGTGGAAGGGTTTTGCATATTATAAGCATGTGGTCTATGTTGAATTGCTTTCCTTCTTAGGGCAGGTGGGGATGGGGAGGGAAGATGGAAGATAATTTGGAACTCAAAGTTTTAAAAGCAGGTGTTCAAAAAAAGTTTTTGCATGCAACTAGGAAATAAGATATTCAGGCAATGGGGGATAGAAATCTATATTGCCCTAAAAGAAAGTGAGGGAAAAGGGGATGAGGGGGAGTGGGTGACAGAAAGGGGTATGACTGGGGAATAGGGCAATCAGAATATATGCCATCTTGTAGTGGGGGGAGGGCAGAAATGGGCAGAAATTTGTAATTCAAACTCTTGTGAAAATCAGTGCTAAAACTAAAAATATGAAATAAATAAATAACAAAAGTAAAAAAAAAAATGTGCATATCCATTGACCCAACAATACCACCCCTAGGGCTGTATCCCAAAAAGTCATGCACATGGGAAAAGGCCCCATATGTTCAAAAATATTTATAGCAACTCTTTTTGTGGTAGCAATGCATTGGAAATCAAGGGCATGCCTATCAACTTGGGAATGGCTAAATAAATTGTGCTATATGAATATGATGTGCATATGAATATGATGCACAATACTATTGTGGTATAAGAAATGAGGAGCAGATAGACTTCACAATATCCTGCACAGACTTATACTGTCTGATGCTGAGTTAGGGGAGCAGAACCAGAAGAACATGATCCACAATTACAGACACATGGTATCTCTGATGAAGAATTTTGATAGACTTGGCTCTTCTAAGCACTTCAAGGTTCCAAGACAACAGCAAATAACCCATGATGGAAAGAGTGATTAACATCCAGAGAAAGAATTATGGAGTCTGAATGCAGATTGCAACAAAGTATTTGCTCTCTCTTTTTGTTTTGTTTTTACTTTCATTTGTTTTGTTTCTTCTTTCTCATGATTCATTCTATTGGTTATAGATAGTCTTTACAACTTGACTATTGTGAAAATATATTTAGTGTAAAGGAATGTATAGAATCTATATTGGATTGCATGCTGTCTTGGGTGTGGAGAGAGGAGGAGAGGAAGGGGAAGAAAATTTGAAACTTCAAACCTTGAAGAATTGAATGTTGTAAACTAAAACTAAAAATAAATTAATTAATAAATAAATGGAAGTAGTTCATTTAATAGGCTGTTGAAGATCTCTAAATCATAGACTTCAGATCATAGACTTTGCTCACTTTAATAAATAAAACATTAAGCTAAATACATACATAAAATATGCGTATATATATATACACACACATATATATATAGATATATATGAAATTTGGGATAATTTCACTGGGATTGTTAATATATGTAAATAACATCTTCAGCAGGATTTTCTCTCTCCTACACCTTGCCTGATTATCCCAGTTTCTGATGCTCATTTTATCCCACCCCCAATTTTTTTTTAATTAAATTTAGCTTTTTTTTCTTTTTATATATTATAAATATATAATTCCCTTGAAGACAGAGAATGCTTTTTTCTGCTTTTCCAATCCCCAGGATTTTGCACTATCTTGGTATGTACCTTGTATATCAATAACTAGGTACTAAATCTCTCTGCTTGATTAATGGAGTTAAGGTCTTTGCTAAAATGTGCTTTATTTATCATGGCATGAAAGTAGCTCTGGCTTCTCAGGCCACAAGCCCTGGCAGATCCCTAAATCAGAGATGGCTTCAGGTATTCACCAGGTGGATCTATTATTCAAGGACCAGCCTAACTCTTTTAGGGTGGTGCATCAATATGTGGTTGTTCTCCAGTCACTGAATTTCTTTGGCCATAGTGAACCATGCAGAAACATCTACTGAGGTATAATCACCTACATTAGTGGAAGAGGTATCCACGCAGATATTTGAAGTCAGTTTAAAACGAGCTTCCATAGTTTCTTTATAAGAAAAGGATGACCAATTGGAAAGATAAAAAACCTACATCTGTACATGTGTATTCACTCAACATTAGCACTGAGTCATGCCATAAGAATTTATTTTTACTTCATTCCAACACAGAGCAAAGTCAATCAACAATCGCCAATAGTCTTTTTTTTTTTTTTCCAGTAGCAAAACATAGAATCCATTCTGGCATGTCCGTACCCTCTATCATCTATAACACTGCCATCTGAGGAAGCTTTTTACAGAATTGTAGGAAATACTGCTAGCTTGATATGAGAATAATCTTATTTGTTCTGGCAGATCTTTCATTAGGGTGTGTCCTTAGAGAGTGGGTCGACTGAGAGGTGTTCCAATACAAGAAAGTGCTTTTCATTAAGTGGCTTTTAATTAAAAATAAGGGGTAGATCATTTGGAATATGGTGATTATGAGGGGAAAGTACACCGGGTTTTTGAGCTTTAATAAACAAGGCATAGATAAATGATATGGAATTTTAAAGGCAGAAAATATACTAGTGACACGTTTTGGGAATTGGGACTTGGAGAATGAAGGAATATTGGGGGGCAATGTGAATTTCACAGTATAATTTAGACTTAGGGAAACCGGAACAACACTTAAAGGAGATTTATAATTAAAAGTAAAAGTTTAAGGCTTTTAGAGAACATAAAATTATTTTTCTGATAAAAGATGATTTTTAAAAGAAATCTTTTTAGTTTGTTGATGTGCGCAAACCATTTGAGGCATTATATAGACTAAAGGTAAATTTTAGCTGGAATAGCAATGCATACCAGATATTTCCCAACCTTTTTCACTTTTACTGTGTAGAGCTGATTTTAAATTGTATATCAACCATTTTGTAGTAATTTATCCAAGAAAATTACTGATACACACTTTCTGAAAATATCAAATGAACATAGAAAGGAGAAATGCCACAGAAACAATGAAGATAAATTGTTCAATTTATTGCCAGCAGCTACAAAGGAATAAACTATACTAAAATAGCTAACTGCAACCCATGGCTACAAGGATATCAAATAGTATAGGCATAGCAACTCTGCTATGTTATTACTTATTGGTAGTGTCACTTTTCAAAGTGCTGACAAAGTGATCACTGATACACTGTTAACATTTCTTATATGTAACATTTTCACATATAGATATCAAATTTTTTTTTTCCACAGCAATGTGATGTCCATGAGGGGGAAAATTGCATTGGTTGGATGTAATATATAGGCTTTTTTGGAAAGCCATATTATGTCCTGGATCTTTTTTTTAAGAACATATGTCTAGCAAGCCAATTGTTAATGACACTTCTGAATTGAGATAAGGTCTCTCACTTAACTCATCATTCTCCACAAATTACTACAGGTTTTTATGCCATTTATTGTTCAAGTGTGGAGGCTCTGGTTACTACTTCAAGAATCTACCTTATGAACAAAGAAAAAAATTGTAAAACTATTATTTTTGATGGTTTTTTTCTACCTTAAGTTTTGTTTCCTAAATGTAATGGGGCAGACTAGAAAGTCATATTTGAAAAATTTTATTCTGCCATATCACTATTTCCATTATTTGTAATATTGAAAAGGAGATAAGTGTTATAGGAAAAATTATGTACATCAAAAATTTTAGCAGTTCCACCGACAAAATATACTTCTAACAAATCGATATTTGATGTCTATGCTGTACAGACCCTTGGATCTTCAGTAATGTGGTATTTGAGATTTAATGGTGATTTCATATTGCAATGATTTAAAGACATTTTACCTAATCTGAACTAATCTTAATGGGACCTCCACAAAAACAATGTGGAATTGCTAGCCCTAGAATCAGGAGTTCAAATCTTGCCTCAGATACTTATTAGCTATATGAATCTGGCCAAGTCATTAAACTGTTTGCCTCAGTTTCCTGATCTGTAAAATGAGCTAGAGAAGGAAACGGCAAACCAATCTAGTACTTTTGTCAAGAAAACCCCAAACAGGGTAAGGAAGAGTTAGATGCAACTGGAAGAAAAACTGAACAACAAAAAATTCAATGTAATTGTATAGCCAGAGATAGCACTGGTACAATGGCAAGTGTTCTAGATTTGGAGTTTTGAGATATAAATTTAAATGTTGGCTCTCTAACTTACTACCTGCAAGACTTCAGAAAAGTAATTGTATGTTTCTAGGCCTAAATTTCATCACCAAAACATGAAGAAGGAGTGGACTTTGTGACTCTCGAGGTTCCCTGTAGCTCA
>CM053622.1:187968393-187986422 GCA_028646595.1 Phalanger gymnotis
AATGATTGTGGACAATGGCTTTTCATTTCAGATACCGCTGGAAATTCCTCAAGCATTACATTAGTTTTCAGGGGTAGGTCAGGCATGGAGTAACAACAAAACAAAACTGTCAGAGTCAAATTCAGTATTTTGCATAAAAAAGACAAGGAATAGGCAGACAGGAATAGCATGCTCTGGAGAAAAAAAAAAAGCAAAAGCAACAAAAACAAAAATAAGTACGAAGCAAAGCATTGTTTGAGCATGTATGCTGTAGCTTCTCTCTAATAACCAAGAAAGCTATATTGACCCCCACAGTTTCAGAGCAGTGCCCTAAGGGTTCCAAAGGTCTCTTTTAAACTGTCAACTTTAGTCCTCACCCCTCAACCAGCTTTGTTAAAGGCTTTGGAGTAGAAACTGGTTACATTTAACCACTTAATTAATACTGATTCTTTTTTCTGAAAATTGCCTGCTCATATCATTTGATTATATATCAATTGGGGAATGGCTCTTATTTATACAAATTTGGGTCAGTCACATATATATATATATATATGCATATATATACATACACATATATATGTATATATACATATATATTATATATGTATGTATGTATGTATGTATATTTGAGAAGTGAGAACTTTATCAGAAAAACTTGCTATATTTCCCCGGTTTCTGCTTTTCTTCTAAGTTTACATTTGTTAGTTTTTTGCTCATGAAAAGAAAATAATTTAATGTAATGAAAATTTTATTTCCGATGATGCCTTCTATCTCTTGTTTGGTCATGTACTCTTCCGTTGTCCATCTTTCAACGGGTAATTTTTTCCATGTTCCCCTGATTCACTTGCGATATCACTACTTATTTCTAAACTATACATCCATTTTTAACTTACTGTGGTAGATGGTATAAGATGTTTTTTCTGTGCTTGGTTTATATCAGACTATTTTCCAGTTTTTTTAATCAAATAGTGAGTTCTTGTCCCAATAACTAGGATCTTTGGATTTCTTGAGCATCTTTGGATTTCTTAAACTAGGAGTTTTGGGATTTCTTAGGTTACTGTTCCCATTTGCTCCTGTGTATTGTGTACCTAATCTATTCCTTTTCCAATGTCAAGTTGTTTTGATGATTACGACTTTGTTGTATAATTTAAGATCTGGAACTGCTAGGCTCCCTTCACATTTTTTTTTCATAGTTCCCATATTTTTCACCTTTTGTTCCTCCAGATTAATTTTTGTGATTATTTCTTTTAGGTCTATAAAATATTTTTTTAACATCTAGCTTGGTAAATCACTGAATAATTAAATTAATATTGTCATTTTCATATTTCTGGGCCTATCCATGACACAATTAATATTTCTCTAATTGTTTAGATTTCTCTTTATTTGTGTGAAGTATTATATAATCAGGTTCATATAGTTCCTTTGTTTGTTTAGGAAGATAGATTTCCAAGTATTGTTTTTTACTATCTGCTGATATTTTAAATAAAATTTCTCTTTCTATCAGAGAATGTTATATTTGATCCTTGAGTTAATGGGAACCCATAGAGTTTATTGTCTGACATGGTCAGCCTTTTTCTTTGCTTGTTTTTTTTGTTTGTTTTTGGCAGTGCAATTAGGGTTAAGTGACTTGCCCAAAGTCACACAGCTAGTACATGTGTCTAGTGTCTGAGGTCAGATTTGAACTCAGGTCATCCTGACTCCAGGGCCGGTGCTTTGCTCAGTGTGGCACATAGCTGCCCCCTTTATTCTTTATATACATCAATTTGATAGCTAAATGAATGGGGGATGGACTGGACTGGGAAGAAACTTGAAACAGGAAAATCAACCAAAAGCCTATTGCAATGGTCTAAGCATAAGGTAAAAAGGGCCTACACCAAGTTGGTGATAATGTCGAAGAAAATATGGTCTATACAAATGAAATTAGGAAAATGAAATTGTTATCTACTTGACAACATAGGTGAGTTTGGGGTTACCTCTTTAGATCTCAGTTTCTTTGTCTCTAAAATTAGAAACATCGTACTGATGATATCATCCCAGCTATCACAATGGAGCTGTCATATTAGAAAAGGTGAAACCATTATGTGTTTGAAGAAATTGTAATCTTGCTCTTTTGCTTGAGCTTTTACCCATAAACTGAATTACCTTGTGTCCCATTAGACTCAGAGAATCATAGAATCAATGAATTTGAAAGTTGAAACGGACACCATGAAGCTCAAAGAACATACAAGAGGATTAACTAAGTATAACATACTATTTAAGTTATTATACTACCTCAGCTTGAAGAACTCTTACTATCAAGTTTGTATTTGATTTTTTGAAATGTTTGTCCATTGCTCCTGGCTCAGCTCACTGAAGTCAGATAAAATAATTTGAACCCATCTGTCACAAGATAGCTTTGAAATGCTTTAAGATAGCTACCATGATCCCCTAAGTCCTCTTTTCTCAGGCTAAATCTGCAGTTCTTTTAAGCAATTCTTATACCATGGATACTAGGTTCTTTACTATCCTGTTGCCTCCCCCTTGACTCTTTCCAGTTCACCAACATTTTAATGATAGAGTCTAAAACTATACACCATACTAAAATGAGATCTGAAAATCACAGAGTAAAATGAAACTATCCCCTCTCTATTTTTCAAAGTATACCATTTTAATTAAATTCAAGGTCATACTTAATTTTTTTTCCTGTTACATCACACTGAGTCATATTGAACTTTCAGTCCACTAAAATAAGCAGCTATTTTTCCCCAGAAAAACAGCTATCTAAATGTACTTCTCTTACCTTATGTAAGTCAGGTTCATGTGAGTGTGTGTGTGTGTGTGAGTGTGTGTATTTAAGGGCAAGAATTTGTATTTATCACTATTGAATAGAGATAGCATAGAGTGCTGGCCCTGGAGTCAGGAAGATTCATCATTCTGAGTTCAAATCTGATCTCAGACACTTACTAGCTTTGTGACCCTATCTGCCGTAGTTCCTCATCTGTAAAATGAGCTGGAAAAGGAAATGGCAAACCATTGCAATATCTTTGCCAAGGAAATTCCAAATGGGATCATGAACAACAACAGTTACCACTATTGAATTTTATCTCATTAAATTCATCCCTGTGATCTAGCTTGTCAAGATCCTTCAGGGTCTTCCATTATCCATTTTATTAGCTATGCTTCCAAGCTCTGTGTCACCAGAAATTCTGATGAACATACCATCTTTGCCTTTAACTCATGTAATTAATAGAAATGTTAAATAGAATGCAACAAAATACACATGCTTAGAGTACAGTAATGGAGACTTCCTTCCCTATTGATATCAAATCAATGTTAACTACTCTGAGCTCAGCCATCCAACCAGGTCTGAATCAATAAAATTTGTTATCAACTTACTCACACCTCCCCATCTTCTCCAAAAGACTAGCATGAGATAATTTATTTAAAAAAAATTGCTAAAAAAAGGTAAAATATATCCATAACATTATTCTGCTGAGTCCAGAAAGAAATCAAATTCATATATAGAGGGAAAAAAAGATATCTTAAATCAAGATAAAGAGGGTCAAGAGCCTGAGACACTTCCCATGTATCTGAATACATGAGTATCAGCAGAGAAAACTTACATAAGGGTTTTATATATTCAAAAGGAAAAAAATGGGGAATAGGGTGCATAGTCATATGAGGAGTAAAGCCTGGTCATTAGTTTCCAACTGTTTCTGGTGATCTAAGCAAGAAAACCCACTTCATTCTGGTTGTTTTGTGCTTCATGATCCAAGGTGCTCCAAACCTTAATGAGAGGGGAAGGGCATCTGAGTCACTTTCAGCTGGGATTAGCTCAAGTTTGTTTTGGTTTATAGAGTAAACAGAAATCAAATTCCCAGTTTAGATCCCAGCACAACCTAATGGGGTACAAATTGCCTTAAGAGCAGAAATGCAATGACATTCCTAGGACTATCTAGGTCTATTCTGTAACCTACTGTCTGGATGGTCTTTTGACGGAATATTACAATTGTTAGAAATTTACATTTTACTTTATGGAATATTACATTTGATATGAATAATACTGAAATTAATTTTCTTGTTACTTCTCATCTACTAGCATTGTGATCTTGTCTGAAAAAAAAGTGACAGTAATTTGATTTGCCTTATTCTTAATGAAATTATGTTGGCACTATTATAATCACCATTTGCTTTTCTAAAGGGTCACTATTTCTTGAATACTTATTTTCCAAAATTTTCCCTGGCTTTTATACTCTCACTCTCTGTCTCTCTCACTCTTTGTCTCTCTGTCTCTCTGTCTCTGTCTCTCTCTCTCTGTCTCTCTCTCTCTGTCTCTCTCTCTCTCTCCCTCTCTCTCTCTCTCAACTGTGGTAATATTTGCCCATCTGTAATCTTCAATACCACTTTTCTTTTCCATGTGATTTCTAATATCACCAACAATGGCTTAGAAATCTCTTTTTCCAGTTATTTTCGGATTCTAGTTCTCTTCTCTCCTCTTTCTACCATCCTGCTTCACATATGGCTAGGTACCCCATTACAAATATGCTGCTGCCGTTGTCCTCTGAGAATCAAGGTCAAGGCTGCCTCTGTTGGTCCAGTGTCCTTGTGACACAAAGCAGCATCACCAGCTGCTACTTTTCTAAGAATGGCATAAAGGTGGGGTTAGGCCATCACCTCTGTTGCTCTCTAAAAGAACAATTTAATATTCCATATAGTTAGAAAGTAGGAAATTTGGCTGGTTACCAGCTTTCAGAAAAATTTTTTCATCCTATCTGCTAGGATGCTTGTTAGAAATTGTCAAGTAGGATTAAGAGAGCACTTTCACAATTCTATATCCTATGAATTGTAGACTGCAATTCTCCTTATTTCTGCATTGCAAGTTTGGTACAATATGAAATAAAAATTCAAAAATACAGTATGTCTTCTTATTTTTGTTAAGTAAGGTATGAAATAACTAAAGATATTCAGAAAATTAGGGGAGAATTATCCAGATCATTTTCCCCTTAATTGTTAAAATAAGGAAAGCTGTTTGAGAGACTGGCAAATTTGCAATCTGTAAGGGGCAGGTAATAGACAAAGAAATGTTCTTCCTATTCAGACTGCAGTTGTGCTTTGCAAAGATGAGTCCCTTTTAGATTTTAAGTGAGTCATTTCATACCTTGAAAAGGGTCTTAAATTTCTAGTGGGTGTATTTGCATATGAAAAGGGCAGGAAATCAATTGGAAATAAGAAGGGACAATGAACATGCCTCAGGGCAAAATGAGTCTAACTTTTGCAATTTTTGCACTTACTAATGGGGAAGATTTCTGTGCAATTTTGTGGAAAGCAGGTAACCCTGAATCCCAGAGATTTTTGGTGATTTTGATGCGAATAACCTGTGGTGAGACACCAGTTTTCTGGCATGGCTTCCTTTTCTCCACCCTTCCTGTTCTCTTGGGTTCTATCTTCCCTATTAGCTTCTTTTCACTCATGAAACCTGACTGGTCTTGGCTTCTCTGAAGTAGCTTCCTGGCCTAGGGCCAATAAAAAACCCAAGCCTCGTGGGCTTCATGCCTCTCAAACTTGGTGGGTACCCAATAAAATGTGAGCTGTTTTATTCTCTGATGACTTACTGACCATATGCCTTTCCAGATGGAGACATGGAGACCACAACCAGAGAAGCCAAACACTGCAGTTAATTTGCTGTATCACTTTGTTGTATGTCTTTGCAATGTTAGGGTAAATTTTACATTTGAAATAATAAATGGGCTAGGAAGGGGAGACCTGGGAAAGGCTTCCTATCTAAGAAGACGATTTTCCAGGGACTTGAAGGAGATCAAAGAAGTCAGGTGATAGAGATAAAGAGGGGAAGTGTTCTAGACATTCAGTACAGCCAGTAAAAATATAGAGATGGGAGATGTCTTTTTTTCAAGGAACCCAAGAAGGCCAATGTTACCAGATGTTATAGAGTAGTATTTGGAACAGGGTGAAAGAAAATGGCTTTGACTGATGGAGGATTTTATATTTAATCCTCAATGGGGTGGAGTGTCATTAAATTTATTGTATAGTAGGTGAATACTACAGTCAGATCTATGTTTAGTTCTTCTCACTTCACATTACATCAGTTCATATAAGTCTGAAGTCAGGAGGCCTTGGAAAAATGTAGAGGGCATATTCCTCTACATTTTTTGTGGGCTTCCTGAAATTCTTTGGTGTACCACAAGCATCCTGTGCAGGCCCTGCCTTTGGTGTGCCTATAGGCCACTTACAGTCCACAGGTCACGGGTGGTACAGTCATGCTCTTATTTGTGTTAATTTGCTTTGGTCCCCAAAATATTTGAGAAATGAGACTTTTTTCAGAGAAATTATGTACCACCCCATTTTCTGTTGTCCTCCTAATTTCGAATGCACTGGTTTTGTTTATTCAAAAAACTAGTTTCATGTAATCAAAATTATCTTTTTGTACATCTTGTGATAGTCTCTCTTGTTTGGTCATGAATTCTTCCCCTATCCATAGTCTGACAAGCAATGCTCCTTTAGTTTACTTACGATTTATGTTTAAGTTATATTTAAATAATGTGCATATTCAGGGCTTATGATGGCACGTGGTATAAAATGTTGATCTATACCTTGCTTCTGTAAGACTACTTTCCAGCTTTCCCAGAAGGTTTTTTTTTGTTTGTTTGTTGGTTTTGTTTTTGTTTTCTGCTTTGTTGTCAAATAGTGAGTTCTTGCCCCAATAGCTAGGATCCTCGGATTTATCATATATTAGCTCACTGTGTTCGTTTGATTTCGTATATTGTGTACCTAAACTATCATATCTAGTATCAAGTTATTTGGATGATTACCATCATATCTAGTATCAAGTTATTTTGATATCACTTTTTAATATAGTTTAAGATATATTTACTACTAGATACTCTGCCATCACATATTTTCTAGTATATTATTAAATAATAATGATGATAGTGGACATCCTCGCTTCAACCCATATTATATTGGAAATACTTTTTTTTATTAAGATTTTTTTTTTATTTTTAGGGTACGACACTCAGTTCCACATGATTCTGAGTTTCAGATTTTCTTCCCTCCTTCCCCCGCCCCTCCCAAAGACAATATGGAATCTGATATATCTTCTACATATTACTTATGTACACAATAGTCAAGTTGTAAAGAAGAATTATCAGCAATGGAATAAATAATGAGAAAGAAGAAACAAAAACAAACAAGAAAAACAAAAGAAAAAAATGAAAGAATAAAAAAGGAGAGCAAACAGTTTGCTTCAATCTGCATTCAATCCCCATAATTCTTTCTCTGGACGTAGACAACTCAGTCCATCATGAGCCCTTTGGAGTTGTCTGTGAATCTTGTATTGCTGAGAACAGAGAAGGCTATCAAGCTTAGTCATCAGAGAATCCATATATCTGTGGTTGTGTATAAAATTCTCCTACATCTGCTCTGCTCACTCAGCATGATATCATGTAGGTTTTTCCAGGTTATCATGAAGTCCATATCTTCCTCATTTCTTATAGCACAATAGTATTCCATTACATTAATATACCACAACTTGCTCAGCCATTCCTCAACTGATGTGCATCCCCTTGATTTCCAATTCTTTGCTACTATGAAAAGAGCCACTATAACTATTTTTGTACATATGTGTCCTTTTCCCACTTATCTGATCTCTTTGGGATACAATCCTAGAAGTGGTATTGCTGGGTCAAAGGGTATAAACATTTTTATAGCCCTTTGGGCATAGCTCCATTTTGCTCACCAGAATGGCTGGATCAGTTCACAACTGCAACAGCAATTTAACAGTGTTCCAATTTTCCCACATTCTCTCCAGCATTTATCATTTTCCTGTTTTGTCATTTTAGCCAATCTGATAGGAGAGATGTGGTACCTAAGAGTTGTTATGATTTGCATTTCTCTAATCGGTAGGGATTTAGAGCACTTTTTCTTAGGCCTATAGATATCTTTATTTTCTTCCTCTGAAAACTACCTGTTCATATCCTTTGGCCATTTCTCAATTGGGGAAAGGTTTGGATTCCTATAAATTTGGCTCAGTTTTCTGTATATTTTAGAGATGAGGCCTTTATCAGAGACACTAGTAGTAAAGATTTTCTCTCAATTTTCTGCTTCCTTCCTAATCTTTGTTGCATTGGCTTTCTTTATGCAAAAACTTTTCAATTTAACATTATCAAAATTATCCATTTTGCATTTTGTAATGCTCTCTGTCTCTTGTTGTGTCAGGAATTCTTTTCTTTTCCATAAATCTGATAGATAAACTATTTGTTGCTCTCCCAAATCGCTTGTAATATCAGCCTTTATTCCTAAATCATGAAACCATTTTGATTTTATTTTGGTATATGGTATAAGATATTGGTCTATGCCCAGTTTCTGCACTGCCATTTTCCAATTTTCCCAGCAGATTTTGTGAAATCAGGAATTCTTAGCCCAGAAGCTGGATTTTTGGGGGTTTATCAAAGAATAGATTGCTATAGTCGTTGACCTCTCCATCTTGTGTACCTATCCTATTCCACTGATCCATGACTTTGTTTCTTAGGCAGTTACAGGTAGTTTTGATGACTGTCGCTTTATAGTACTGTTTAATATCTAGCATGGCTAGGCCACCTTCCCTAGCATTTCTTTTCATTAGTTCCCTAGATATTCTAGACCTCTTGTTCTTCCAGGTGAATTTTGTTATTATTTTATCCAGCTCTGTAGAATATTTTTTTTTTTGTAGTTTGATGGGTATGGCACTGAATAAACAAATTGATTTAGGTAAACTTGTCATTTTTATTATATTAGCTTAGCCTAACCACAAGCAACTAATATTTTTCAATTTATTTAGATTGACATTATTCACATGAAAAGTGTTTCATAATTATGGTCATATAGGCCCTGGGTTTGTCTTGGCAGATAGACTCCCAAATATTTTATAGTGTCTGCAGTAACTTTAAACAGAATTTCTATCTCTTGGCTATGGGACTTTGTGAGTAATCTATAGGAATGCCGAGGATTTATGTGGGTTTATTTTATATCCTGCAACATTGATAAAGTTGTTTATTACTTCAAGTAGGTTTTTACTTGGTTCTTTAGGATTCTCTAATTAAATCATCATATCATCTGCAAAACTGATAATTTAGTTTCTTATTTGCCTATTCTAGTACCTTCCATTTCTTTTTCTTCTGTTATTGCTACAGCTAACATTTCTAGTACCAAATTGAATAATAGGGGTGATAATGACGTCCTTGTTTCACCCCTGATCTTATTGGGAATGCATCTAACTTATCCCCATTACAAATAATGCTTGTTGATGGTTTTAGGTAGATACTATTTATAATTTTAAGGAAGGCTCCATTTATTGCTATGCTTTTTAGTGTTTTCTTTTTAATAGGAATGGGTGTTGTATTGTGTCAAATGCTTTTTCTGCATCTATAGAGATGATCATATGCCTTCTGCTAGTTTTGTTGTTGATATGATCTATTCTGCTGATAATTTTCCTGATATTGAACCAGCCTTGCATTCCTGGAATAAATCCTGCCTGGTCGTTGTGTATTATTCTCATCATAAGTTGCTGCAGTCTTTTTGGCTAATATTTTATTTAAACTTTTTGCATCAATATGCATTAGGGAAATTAGTCTGTAATTTTCTTTCTCTGTTTTGACTCTTCCTGGTTTGGGTATTAGTACCATATTTGTGTCAAAAAAAGAATTTGGTAGGACTCCTTGTTTACCTATTTTCCCAAATAGTCTATAAAGTGTAGGAATTAATTGTTCTTTAAATGTTT
Organism: Phalanger gymnotis; assembly: GCA_028646595.1. Lineage (NCBI taxonomy): Eukaryota > Metazoa > Chordata > Mammalia > Diprotodontia > Phalangeridae > Phalanger > Phalanger gymnotis. The sequence goes on from CM053622.1 coordinate 187,978,124, forward strand.
GGTAGAATTCTCATGTAAAACCATCTGGCCCTGGAGATTGTTTTCTAGGGAGTTCATTGATGGCTTACTCAATTTCTTTTTCTGAGATGGGGTTATTTAGATATTTTACTTCCTCTTTTCTTAACCTGGGCAATTTATACTTTTGTAAATATTCATCCATATCCCTAAGGTTGTCAAGTACGTGGGCATACAACTGGGCAAAATAATTCCTAATTATTGTTTTAATTTCCTCTTCATTTGAGGTGAATTCACCCGTTCCATTTTTGATACTGGAAATTTGATTTTCTTCTTTGTTTTTAAACAAATAGACCAAAGGTTTACCAATTTTATTGGTTTTTTTTTTTCATAAAACCAGCTTTTGGTTGTTTTTATTAATTTAATAGTTTTCTTGACTTCAATGTTATTAATCTCTCCTTTGATTTTCAGTACTTCTAATTTGGTATTTAATTGGGGGTTTTCAATTTGTTCTTTTTCTAGCTTTTTCACCTTTTTCTCTATTTTATTCATGTAAGCATTTATAGATATAAAACTTCCCCTAAGAACTGCTTTTGCTGCATCCCATAAGTTTTGGTATGTTGTCTCATTATTATCTTTCTCTTGAATGAAGTTATTAATTGTGGGTATGATTTCTTCTTTGGCCCACTCATTCTTTAGACTTAGTTTATTTAGTTTCCAATTAATTTTTAGCTTATTTTTCCATTACAAATATGTCTTATTGCATCGTGATCTGAAAAGGATGCTGTGACTACTTCTGCCTTTCTGTACTGGATAGTGAGGTTTTTATGCCCTAGTACATGGTCAGTTTTTGAGTATGTGCCATATACTGCTGGAAAAAACAAACGTATATTTCTTTTTATCCCCATTCAGTTTTCTCCAGAGGTCTATCATATCTGCCTTTTTAAAAATTCTATTCACCTCCTTAACTTCTTTCTTGCGTATTTTGAGGTTAGATTTATCATGTTCAGAGAGGGGGAATTTGAGGTCCATCACTAGTATGGCTTTGCTGTCTCTTTCTTCCTGTAACTCCTTTCACACCTCCTCTAAGAAGTTGCCTCCTATACCACTTGGTGCATATACGTTAAACAATGATATTGCTTCATTGTTTATGGTGCCTTTTAGCAGGATGTTGTATCCTCCCTTATCTCTTTTAATTAGATCTATTTTTGCGTTTCCTTTGTCTGAGATTAGTATCGCTACCCCCGCTTTTTTTTTGCTTTATCTGAAGCACAATATATTCTACCCCAACTTTTTACCTGTACCCTATATGTATCCCTCTATTTCAAATGTGTTTCTTGTAAACAACATATTGTAGGATTATGATTTTTAAACCATTCTGCTATCTCTTTCCGTTTTATGGGAGAGTTCATCCCATTCACATTCACAGTTATGATTAGTCTCTGTGTCTTTTTCTCCATCCTATTTCCACCCCCCCCCATTTATGCTTTTATTTCTCCCTTTCCCCATCCACTCCTCAACGGAATTTTCCTTTGGACTGCCACCTTCCTCAGTTTACCCTCCCTCTTGATTCCCCTCCCTTATCTTACCATTTTCCCATTGCTACTTCTTCCCTCTCTTCTGACCACCCTCCTCCCTTTTATTCCCCAGTTTCCTTTCCTACTGCCTGTAGTGCAAGTTAGATTTCTGTACTTATCAGGGTATGTTATTCCCTTCTTGAACCAAATCAGATGAGAGTAAGGCTCAAAATCTGCTTTTCTCCCTCCCTTCTTTCCCTCTCATATAATATGTTTTATGGATCTTAAGGTGATATAATTTACCCTTTTCAACTAACTCCTTGCCTCTTCTCCCAGCACCATCCCTTTATATCTATTAATTATATTTTTATCATTATATTGGTTATTTTATACCGACACCTACAGTCTATGAATATGCCTTTCAATTTTCATAATAAGTATACTATTCTCAAGATCAACATACATATATATATATAAAACATATGTTAAAAAATAATCCTATACGAGGATGTAGCTAATTACCTTTACTGATTAACTAGAGGTTCCCTGCCCCCCCGCCCCCACACTTACCTTTTTATATCTCTCTTGTGTATTGTATTTAGAGATCAAATTTTACTTGGAGCTCTGGAAGGTCTGGAATTCATTCTTCCCTTATTTCATTTAACGTCCATCAACTTGCCTGGAAAATTATGCTCAGTTTTGCTAGTTGTAGTCTAAGCTCCTTTGCCTTTTGGAATATCATATTCCCATTTTGCCTTTCATTTAATGTTGAAGCTGAAAGATTCTGCACATTCCAGACTGTAGTTCTGTTATATTTGAATTGTTTTTTTTCTACCTGCTTGCAGTATTTTCTCCTTGACCTGGTAGTTCTGGAATATGGCAATAATATTTCTTGGACTTTTTAATTTGTGATTTTTTTTCAAGGGGTGATCTATAGATTCTTTTGATGATAATTTTCCCCTCTGGTTCTAGGACCTCTGGGCAATTTTCCTTAAGGATTTCATGTAAGATTCTGTCAAAGCTCTTTTTTCATCATAGCTTTTAGGTAGACCAATAATTCTTAGATTGTCTCTCCTGGACCTATTTTACAGGTCAATTGTTTTTCCAATAAGATAGTTCACATTTTCTTCTATTTTTTTTTTCATTCTTTAGATTTTGTTTGACTGATTCTTGATGTCTCATAGAGTCATTGGCTTCTACTTGCCCAATTCTAATTTTTAATGCTGTGTTTTCTTGCTTTATCTTCTCTATCTCCTTTTCCATTTTGTTGATTTTACTTTTCAATGAGACAGCTTTTTAAAAATATATATATATTTTATTTGTTTTTAGTTTTCAACATTCACATTTATAAGATTTTGACATTTGAATTTCTCCCCCCTTTTTTTGCTCCCTCCTCCCCAAGACAGTGTGCAATCTGATATAGGTTGTACATGTACAATCATTTTAAATATATTTCCAATTAATCATGTTATAAGGAAGAATTCTAACCAAAGGGAAAGATGATGAGAAAGAAGAAACCTAGAGAGAGAGAGAAAGAGAGAGAGAGAGAGAGAGAAAGAGAGAATAGTATGCTTCAATCTGCATTCACACTCCATAGTTTATGGACCATTATAGAGTCTGAATGCAGATTGAATCATACAATTTTCACTTTGTCTTTCTATTTTTTCACTTTTATGCTGATTCTTCTTTAACAACATGACTAATGTGGAAATATGTTTAACATGATTGCACATGTATAACATATATCAGATTTCATGCTGTCTTAGGGAGGTAGGGAAGGAGAGAGGGAGGGAGAAAAATTGGAAACTCGAAATCTTACAAAACTGAATGTTGAAAAATTTATTTATATGTAATTGAAAAAAGAAGTACTATTGAGTGCAAAAAAAGTACTGGACTACCTGAAAGTCAAGATGACAAAAAGAGAGATTAGGCATAATTTTTCAAGAAATTATCAAGGGAAACTGACCTGATATCCTAGAACCAGAAAACAAAACAGAATTTGAAAGGATCCATCAATCACCTCCTAAAAAGGATCCCAAAACAAAAACTCTCAGGTATATTTAAGCCAAATTCCAGAGCTCCAAGGTCAAGGAGAAAATACTGAAAGAAATAAGAAGGAAACAACTTAAATGTCATGGAGGAACAGTCAGGATAATACAAGATTTCACAAAATCTACATTGAAAGATCAGAGGGTTTAGAATAGGAAGGGAAGGAGCTGGATTACAACAAAGAATCACTTACTCAGGAAACTTAGTATTTTCTTTCAAAAAAAAGTTTTTTAAGAGAATAGTGGATTTTCAAGTGTTTCTGAAGAAAAGACCAGAGCTGAACAGAAAATATGATTTTCATATACAAGACTCAAGAAAAGCATAAAAAGGTAGAAAGAGAAAACATAATAGACTCAACAAGGTTAAACTATTTGCATTCCTACTTGGGAAGATAATACTTCTAAGTCTTAAGAACTTTATCTGTATTAGGGAAATTTTAAGAAGTATTTATTGATAGTGATTTTGGATTTTGATGGGATGACAGAAAAAATGGAGAGAGAAATATATATATATATATATATATATATATATATAGAGAGAGAGAGAGAGAGAGAGAGAGAGAGAGAGAGAGAGAGAGAGAGAGAGAAAGACCGAGGGGGGAATAGCATGTAGAGAAATACACAGTAATCATAATGGAATATGAATGGAAATGGAAAAAACTGGAAGCAGATAGCAGAGTGAATTAAAAAAAATCCTAAAATATGTTGTTCAGAGATACATATACTGAATTAAAGAAAGGGGCTGGATCAGAGTCTATGATGCTTTAGCTCAATTAAAAAAAATAAGATTAAAGATCATGATCTCAGACAAAGTAAAAGTAAATATAGAACTAATTAAAAGAGATAAACAAGGAAACTACATTTTGCTAAAAGCTATCATAGACATATATGCACCAAGTGCAAAGCATCTAAATTTTTAAAGAAAAAGTTATATGAGCTACAGTAGGAAATAGGAAAATTATACTAGTAAGGGGCTTCAACTTTCTCCTCTAAGGAATAGGTAAGTCTAATACCTCTGTCCACCTCAAAAAAGAAACAGAAAAGAAAGAATTTAAGTAGGTCAATAGAAGTATAGAAACATTAGATATGATAGGTATCTTGGAAAAAATAAATGAGAATGCAAATGAATTTATCTTTTACTCAGTAATCTAACTCTCCTACACTAAAATTGATCATGTATTAGGGCACAAAACCTTCACAACCAAATGTGGAGAAGAAGAAATATTAAATACATCCTTTTCAGATCATAATGCAATAAAATTACATCTAGTAAGGAACAGTGGAAACACATGTTAATAATTAATGAGAGACTAAATAATCTGGTCATAAAGAATGAATAGGTCAAAGAATGAATTATCATTACATTGAAACAATTTCATTAAAGAGAATGACAATAATAAGAAAACATACTGAGATTAATGGGATTGTTAATTTCTCCTTTGATTTTCAGGATTTCCAGTTTGAAATTTATTTAAGGATATTTAATTCATCTGCTTACGTGATATATTTAATTGTATGCCCAATTCATTAATCTTCTTTTTCTCTGTTTTATTGAACTAAACATTGAAAGATATGAAATTTTCAACAAAATAGAGGACTTTCAATCTTTCTCAATGAAAAGACCAGAGCCTCAGTATTCAGGTAGCTGAACGGAATATATATATCTATATATCTGTATATATCTATATCTATATAGATATATACAGATATATAGATATAGATATATAAAGAGAGAGAGAGAGGGCACAGGGTGAGTTGAATATGAAGGGATGATATCTAAAAAAAAAATAAAAGGGGTGAGAAATATATTGAGAGAGGGAGAAAGGGAGAGATAGAATGGGGTAAATTATCTCACATAAAAGAGGCAAGAAAAAGCAGTTCTGTTGGAAGGGAAGAGGGGGCATGTGAGGGGGAATGAGTGAATTTTGCTCTCTTTGGATTTGATTTGATGAGGGAATAACATATACACTCAATTGGGTATCTTACCCCACAGGAAAGAAGGACGAAGAAGATAAAAAGGGGGGATGACAGAAGGGAGGCTAAGTAGGGGGAGGAAGTAATCAAAAGCAAACACTTTTGAAAAAGGACAGGGTAAGGGAGAGAATTGAATAAAGGGGGAGAGGACAAGATGTAAGGAAATATAGTTAGTCTTTCACAACATGATTATTGTGGAAGTGTTTTACATAATGATATATATGTGTGGCCTATGTTGAATTGCTTGCCTTCTTAGGGAGGGTGGGTGGGAAGGGAAGAGGGGAGAGAATTTGGAACTCAAAGCTTTAAAAGTGGATGCTCAAAAAATTGTTTTTGCATGCAACTGGGAAATAAGATATACAAGCAATGGGGCATAGAAATCTATGCTGACCTATAAGAAAGTAAGGGGAAAGGGCTTGGGGGAGGATGGTGATGAGAGAAGGGAGGGCTAACTGGGGAATGTGGCAATGAGAATATATGCCAACTTGGAGTGGGGGGGAGGGTAGAAATGGGGAGAAAATTTGTAACTCAAAATCTTGTGAAAATCAATGTTGAAAACTAAAAATTTTAAATAATAAAATATGAAACAAATTAAAAAAAAACAAGGCAGAAAGATAATTGGCCGTATCAATAAGAAAACAAATAGAAATCATATGATTATCTCAATAGATGCAGAATTTTTTTGACAGAATAATATCCTTTATTATTAAACAAAGAAAATACTAGAGAAAATTAGAGATCCAGAAGAAATATGAGCAAATCATTAATGACTAATTATAAGGCACAGATAATATTTAACCTGTTTACTTATGATTTATAAAATGTTATCTTATTATAATAAACATTTGTATCATATTCTTAAAACTTATTACTATCGTAGTTTGAAAGAAACTACATTAGTAGTTTTCTCAGTGTGGCTGAGTTGCATATGATGGAATGACTATAAAAAAGTTGTCAAGGAAAGGTAAAAATGAGCAATTATCTCATAAAATGAAATTAAGAATTAATACAGAGAAAACAGGTCAAGGTGGAGGACTAGTAATGTTGGAACCTTACTCTTATCTGGGTTGAAGACAAAACAAAGTGTACTACTGAAGTTTAGAAGTCTAAACTTATAGAGAGGTGAAAAACTGGTGGATTACTTGGGTGATGGACTTTTATGAGGGCCTATAGAATAAGATCTGGAGGTGGAAGGGAGAAGATATGGGAGAGAGTTTTAGAGGTAAAATAAGGAATAAGAGGGTAAGTGGAAAAGATAAGTTAATGGGGATAGGGTATAAAGAGAGGCTGAGAAGGAAAATAATGAATAAAAATAAGATAGAGTGAAATTCACAAATGGAAATTAGAACTTTGTTAAGTCATAAAAATATGAGTTATTTCTAAATTGATAAATGGTCAAAGGATATGAACAGGAAGTTTTCTGATGAAGGAATCCAATCAATTTATAGTCATATAAAATGCTCCAAATCATTATTGATTAGAGAAATGAAGATAAAAAAAAAAACACTGAGATATCATTATACACCTACCAGACTGGCTAAAATGATACAAGGGGAAAGTGACAAATGTTGGAGACAATGTGGGAAAATTGGGACACTAATTCATTGATGGTGGAATTGTAAGATGATCCATCCATTTTGGAGAGCAATCTAGAATTATGCCCAAATAGTTATTAAGATAACGTGTAACAACAATGCTGCTTGCAGTTGTTGTGGAAGTATAAGGCCAATAACACCAGCATGCAGGAGGGCTGCTAGCACAGATTCTTTGATCTGCTTTTCTAAGGAAAGCAACTTTAAGGGGTTAACAATCTTACTTTCACTAAACATACATATATCATTCCCTTACTTCAGGGGAAAAAGTCATCACCCTGAACTTCAGAGCAAATACAAACAGAAATTACAAACAGAAAAAATAACACAAATCAACAGACAAGCTTCTGTCTGACCAAAGCAATACCTACATTGTTACCAGAGAGAAAAGCACAAACATCTGGGTTTTCAAAGCCGGGGACACCTTAATGGCTACTTAGAGTCTCGTCTGGCCAAATCACATAAACGGTCTTCCAATGAGTGAGCCCCCAAATTACAATGCTAACCTCACTTCTTGGTCAGATGGTGTCACAACCATGTGACTCAAACTCATGTGACTTACACTTTTTCAAGACTTAAGAAGGACATCAAAGATGCTTGATTCAATCAAAGACTCTTGATTGAAAGAAAGGCAAGACTCAATCAAAAGCACTTGATTGCCTTAGTGCTGAGAAACATTCCAAAAGAAAAAACAGCAAAAAGTTCCACTTTGCTTGCCATACATACCTACACCCTTTGACCCAGCAATACCTCTTCTTGGTCTATTTCCAAGAATGATTTGGGAAAAAGGAAAAGAACCCATATGTTCCAAAATGTTTATAGCAGCTCTTTTTATGGTGGTAAAGAACTGAGAAACTGTGTGCATGCACATCAAATGGAGAATGGCTGTAGAAGTTGTGTTATATGATTGTGATAGAATACTACTGTGCTATAAGACTTGATTAGGATTTTGGCAGAGCCAAGATGGCGGCTGGGAAGCAGTGACTGGCTTGAGCTCCCCACCAAGTCCCTCCAAAAACCTATAAAAAATGGCTCTGAACCAATTCTAGAGCTGCAGAACACACAAAGTGGCAGAGGGAAGCAGGGCTCCAGGCCAGGACAGCCTGGATGGTCTCTGGGTAAGGTCTGTCCCACATGGAGTTCCCAGCCCCCAGCTGAGGGTAGCGGAACTGAGCCGAGCGCGCACGGTGCGAACAGACCAGACGTGGACCTA
>CM053622.1:187986922-188010627 GCA_028646595.1 Phalanger gymnotis
TGTGAAAATCAATGCTGAAAACCAAACATGTTAAAAATAAATTAAAATTAAAATTAAAAGAAAAAAAAGACTTGATTAGCTAAATGATCTTCAAAAAAATATATAAAGACTTGCATTAGATAATGAAGAGTGAAATAAGCAGAACCAAGAGAACATGCAGTAGCAACAATATTATTTTAAGAATTACTTTGAGGGAATAAATTATTTTGTCTATTACAAAAACTGTAATTAACTACCAAGGACATATGAAGAAAGACACTATCTTCATCCAGAAAAAAAAAAACTGATGAGTAGATGTATAGAATACTTTACATATACACACATGCATGCTTGTATACACACACACACACACACACACACACATAAACATACATACCCTTATCTGTGTCTAATGGTAGTGATCTATAGGGCAGGGGAGGTATCATGTAAAAAATTACATGATAATTTTTCTGTATATTTGAAAAATAGCAAGTTGTGTATAGTAGATTTGCAGTTTCAAGTGCAATCATTATTTACAATGTTATGGAAATGTTGGTTTTATTCCATAAAAACACAGATACAGAAATACACACACACACACACACACACACACACACACACACAACACTGGAGAGCATAGGAATAAATGTGACTTTCCTTAAAATGATCAATAGTATCTATGTAAATGCAATGGCAAGCATTATTTGTAATGGACATAAGTTGGAAGCCTTCCCAATAAGATCAGAGGTGAAGCAAGAATATTCATTACCACCAGTATTATTCAAAATTGTTATAGAATAGCTATAGCAACAAAAGAAGAAAAAGAAATTGAAATAATTCAAATAGGCAATAGGAACAAAACTATCACTCTTCATGGATGATATTATGGTATGCTTCAAAAATGCTAGAGAATCAACCAAAATAGTTGAAATGAGTAATAACTTTGTCTGAATCACAGGATATAAAGTAAACTCTCATAAATCATTATGAATTTTATATTTTACCAATGAAGGCCAAAAGCAAGATTTAGAAAGGGGAATTCCATTTCAAATAACTGTGGACAGTATAAAATATTTGGGAGTCTACCTGCCAAGAAAAACTGAGGAACTATATGAACAGAGTTACAAAATAGTTTTCACACAAATAAAGCCAGATCTAAGCAAATAGAAAAATATTAAATGCTTAAGGTTAGGCCAAGCCAATGTTATAAGAATGGTAATGCACTTAAATTCAGTTACATACCAATCAAATTATCAAAAATTCTTAATAGATTTTAAAACTAACAAAATTCATCTGAAAGAACAAAAGGAATTAATTGGGAAAAAAATGAAGCAAGATAACCTAGCACACCAGATCTCAAATTGTATTAACAAGTGGTAATCATCAAAGCAATGTGGTACAAGCTAAGGAACAGAGTAGTGCATCAGTGGAAAAGATTAGGTATACAATACTCTGTAGTAAATGACCATAGTAATCTAGTGTTTGATAATCCCAAAGACACCAACTTCTGGGAGAACTTACCATTTGATGAAAATTGCTGGGAAAACCTGAAAAGAGTTTGGCAGAAATTAGGCAGGTACCAACCATGGACAGTGTATGCCAAGATAAAGTCAAAATGGGTACATGATTTAGACGTAAAATGTGATACCATAAGCAAATTAGGAGACATTGAAATAGTTTACTTGTCAGATCTATGGAGAAGGGAGAATTTAAGACCAAACAAGAGATTCAGAACATTACTAGATGTAAAAAGGATAATTTTCATTATATTAAATTTTGTTTTTCAACAAACAAAACCAATGCCATCAAAATTAGAAGTAAAGTAGAAGGTTGAGGGGAAAGCTATACGGCAAGCTTCTCTGATAAAGGTCACATTTCTCAAATATCTAGAGAACTGAGTTAAATTTATAAGAATAGTAATTATTCCCCAATTGATAAATGGTCAAAGGTTATGTAAAGACGTTTTCAGACCAAAAAATCAAAGATATCTACAGTCATATTAAGAAGTGCTGAATTTTGATTAAGGAAATCCAAATTAAAACTTCTCTGAGGTACCACCATTCCAGTTGGCTAATATGACAGAAAAGGAAAATGATAAATTTTGAAGGGATGTGGAAAAATTGGGACAATAATGCACTGTTGGTACAATTGTGAACTGAACCAATCATTCTGGAAAGTAATTTGGAGCTATGGCCAGAGGTCTACAAAAACATGTGTATGACGCTGTCATACCACTACAAGATCTATATCCCAAAGCGATAGAAAAGAGGGGTAGGGACTGATCAAGTGGCATATGATTGCAAGGGAATAGTATTGTACTATGAGAAATTACAAGCAGGACAATTTCAGAAGAAAAAAATACCTGGAAAGACTTCCATGCAAAGTGAAATGAGCAGAACCAGGAAAACACTGTATACAGTAAAAGCAATATTGTATGATTTGAATGACTTAACTATGCTCAAAAATATAAAGATTCAGGCAATTCCAAAGGATTCATGATGAAAAATGTTATCTACCTCCAGAGAAAGAACTGGAATCTAAGTGAAAATCAAAGCATAATGTTTCTCACTTTATTTTTTTTATTTTGGGGATCTGTGTTTTCTTTCACATGATTGATATGGAAACATATTTTGTATGACTGCATATCTATAACAACATAAAATACTTTCTCATGGTGGGGAAGTAGAGAATTTTAAACTCAAAATTTTAAAAAAAATGTTAAAATTGCTTTTGCATGAAATTAGGAAAAATAAAACATTACTTAAATAATTAAAATGCTTATTTCCTTCCTTTTTCTTCATTTCTTCAACAAAGATTTGTTGAGTACCTCCTGTATATAACGTTCCATGTTCTTACAAAGTGTATTCAGAATACAGGTGACATAAGTAATTTTAATACTAACCAAATCTGAAAACTTGTGCATTTGAAGCTGAATATATATATATATATATACATATATATATATATATATATGTATATATATTGTGAAAATCCTGAAATGATAATATTAAATTAAGGCCATAATTATTTTTAATCCTCTCTATGTGAATTTATCAATCTTATCATAAGAATTGTGCCACAAAAACACATTGTTGGAACGTAGCACTTTACTTAAAAAGGAGAAATAATCTGACACAAACACTGACGAATGTGTTGGCTGTTCTATTTTACATCCACTGAAGGGAGTATATATAACAGAAGAGGACTGCTGTGATTGTTATTTCACTATCTACTAATGTGGCTTACTATATTTGTCTCCACGATGGATGCAACCCACTCATTTCAGGAAAATGAGAGATAGCATTTCTAAGGTTGGGAATTTAATAATGTCACATTTCATTTGTCCTCTTATTATTATGTGGTTTAAGAAAACTCTGCTTTTCTAATAGCAACATATTGTATTAGAATGTTCTATTGAAGATTCTAATTTGGAGATAGGAAAAAGTAATAGGCAGAAAAGCAACATATTTACAAATAGCTGTTTTCTTTAGTGGTGGTGCAGAGGAGAATGCGTCATTTTAAGAGCTTCATTCTATTGAGAATTTGGCCTTATGTTCATTATGTGCAATATACTTCCAGGAAGTCCTGGCTGAGAAAAGATTATTATACAGTGAATGGGGTCCCTAAGGAGCAAAGAGGAAAGCACAGTCAGCAACCAACTATCTGACTGCAGATAAACCATGAGACAAAGTTTCTAGCCAAGACATTTCCTTGTCCAACAGGTCTTAACACTGATTGATGCTACCAACGGACATTTTTCACTAACATCTCAACATTTCCTTTCATCTCCCAATAGGATTGGGTTGACAAAGTAGTGATGTGAAACATATCCCAAGGGATATATGGTAGAGAAAATGGAATTGATGAATAATGAAATAGGAAAAAAATGTTTTGGATGGGCTTCAGGGGAAGACATTAAATAATGGCAGTTGTCATGACAAGGTATTATTTTTAGTAAGTTTTAGTTTAATTTTGAGGTTCAAATTCTCTACTTCCTTCCAGGAGAAGGCAAACAATTTTATGTTGGTTAAACATATGCAATCATGCAAAATATATTTCTATATTAATCACATGAAAGAAAACACAGACCCCCCAAAACAACATAACAAGAGAGGAGGCAGGATTAGATTCGTCACATTTCTGTGATAAATGTATGCATTCTCTTCTTGTTGTTGCTGTGGTCGTTGAGTATATGTTTGCTTGAGTATGTGCCCCTTCCATTCATATGGATAATTAGAAGTAAATTGCAACTAATAAATTCTATTTCCCTTTTGGGTGCGAGCCAAATGGATACTTACAAGACACAAGGAAGGGAACCTCATATGATGACAAGGAAAAGAAATTCAGTCTCTGGGACAGTGCAGCACAGTGAAAAAATACGCTGGTTCTTGAGACAAAGGATCTAGGTTTGAATCTTGACTTCTTTTGACTGAATGACCTAAGCCTAGTTATTTATCCTTCCTGGACATTAGTTTCCTCATCTATTAAATGGTTTTGGATTAAATGGCTTCTGACATCCAACCAAGTTCAAATATGTGATCATAGGAATCATGTCTGCAGTTCTATCCATTACTTAGGAATGGCTTCATTATTCAGTGCTAATGATAGAGCTCAGAAAGAACTGGTAAGGCCTCTGTTGCCCATAAGTACTTGCTTTTGGGTCTCTCTGCCAGACAAATGCTAGATTTGACCTGGAGTAAATCTGTAATTCTTCTTGTATTAAGCAAAAACAAAACCCCAAACTAAATACATATTGTATATGTATTTCCTGTCAACTTCTCTCTGGGAAAACTTAAAAAAAGGATAAGCTTCTACAAATGGAACAGGATTCAAAAGAGCTCAGAATCAGGGCACATGGATTCTTTTTATGCCATTAAAGGCTTCAACTTAACCTCTCCTTAACAACTTTATTGGTAAAATAAAGATGCCAAACTACATGAACCCTCAAGTTCCCTCAAGCTCTAAAGAGTATTAGTTTTCTTTTGCTGTGATGTTTTAGCTTTTCAAAAACAAACAAACAAACAAACCTTTTGTAAACACCTACAATTTCTTTGACCAGTCTTCATATGACACCAACTTGAGGCAGTCAAGCCTCGTTGCTATTTTCAGGGAAATTTTCAAATTTGTGCACTTCCTAAAAATGTGCCACTGATTTGAACATAATACTACTGACCAAGCTATACCTTGCATATTTACTTCCTTATTTCTTGGCACCATGACTCTGAATGCAGCTTAAAATCTCATTAGTTTTGTTGTTGGTATTGGTATTGTTTGGGCAACCACATCAGTGTACTGAAATCCCTGTATCTCTTTCCAGAAAAAAATGAAGCCATAACATCCACGTTTCATACTTGCGAAGCTGATGTTTTTTAACCCAAGTTCAAGACAGTTTTATCTCTTGTTATTTTGGTCTTCTAACATTCCCATCCAGAAATTTCTCAATTAAGGTATATGATGTAGCCAGAGTAAGAATGTGACCTATCACTCCATAGAAATGTAAAATATTTTGAGTAAATGTAAAGTAAAAGATGCTCCTACTATCTCATAGGAAAACTTGAATGTGGTCTTTGGCCATCCTTGACAGAAGGCCTTCTCTTTTTTCTATATAATATCTGACCTGGCCTAGGATTGGTGTGAGGATCTACCATTCTGTCCTCTTGCCACCGAAGACTGGTTGTCATGAGTAAATTCGCCCTAACAATTCCTAATACATCTCTGCTTATACAACCGTCTGGCTTGTGCCCCTCTTTCTTAACTATAGTAGTACTGTCTCCAAGGTTCTGTGTTCCTACAATTGACACATCAGGGCAGAACAAATCAACTTTCTTACAATTACTGTAACTGGAAGGACAGTCTGCCCCCAACAAATCTCATGTCTTTACCAAAGAAAAGAGCTTGAGAAAAGAGCTTTCCTCCTGGGACAAACTTGGGGTTGGTCACCCACATTCCTAGAGGAAGGTTTGCCCTGCATACTAGATGTCTGCCTTGGGTGCATGAAATTGACTTCAGTGGGAGGGGAAAAATCCCTATGTAGGTCTCACATGTGGAGGTGTGTCTGATTACCAGTTTGGGAATACCAAGACAAATATTAATTGGCTGATATTTAAAAAAAATTTATTTGTTTTTGTTACATTTAAAGTTCTGAACTGACTCCTTCCATTCCTCCCCACCCCACACTAGAGAAGGGCACCATTTAACACAGATTTATAAATATATGTCATACATAAACATACTATACATACTGCTATTCATCATGTCTTTCTCTGGAAGTGGATAGCATCTTTTCTCATAAGTCTTTTGTAACTGATTTGAGTATTTATAATACTCAGAATAATTTAGTTGATCACAACTATTCTTCAAACAATATTTTTGTTACTGTATACAATGTTCTCTTGGTTCTGCTCATTTCACCTTTCATTATTTTCTGCAAGTCTTTCCCTGTTTTTTCTAAAATCAACCAGTTCATTTCTTATGCCAGAGTAGTATTCCTTCACAATCATATACCACAATTTAGCAAATTTATAGGTGTGAGATGTTATCTCAAAGTTGTTTTAATTTGCATTTTCTAATCAATAATGATTTGGACAAATTTTCTTATGACTATATACTGATTTCTTCATCAAAAAACTGCTTGTTCTTATTTTTTGACCATTTATCAGTTGAAGAATGACTCATTATCTCATAAATTTGACAAATATCTATATATATATTTGAGATGAGACCTTTATCTGAGAAACTGTTTTTATAAATTTTCCCCAACTTTCTGCTTTACTTCCTATTCAAATTCAGCATCTAGTTTATCTCCTAGTTGATTAATAATTTTTTTTAAGTTCTTACTCTCTGCCAGGCATTGTGCTAAGCTCTGGAGAAAAGAAAGACAAACTTATGATCCTTCACCTCAGGGAGCTTATATTCTTTTTTTGTATATATTTACTTTGTATTAAAATATATGTGTACATCTTCAGTCTCGCATGAGAATGTAAACTCCTCGAATGCAGAAAGTTTCATTTATGTCTTTGTATGCTCAGAACCAGACACATAGTAAGTGCTTATTATATGATGGTTGATGGATTAGCATAATAAATCTCTAGGCTTCAAGGCCTAGACTGTCACCTGGACTGTCATTTATATTTCTGTTGTGATTCAAGAGAAACAAGTCCAGACTTAGATTTAAGCTTCAAACATAGAGCTAGTGGATGTGTTCCACAGTGCAGCCCAAAGCAGGTTAAAAGGTAATTGGGAAAAAGTTAACAAAATAAATAAAAATACCATACAATACGGCTAATATTAATACGTGGTTTTGTAAATCAACATGCGGCCAGCAGGAATAGTTTTGCTGTTCAATTACATCTGAATCTTTGTAACCCATTTGAGATTTTCTTGGCAGTGATATTGGAATGGTTTGCCTTTTCCTTCTCCAGATCCTTTTACAGATGAGGAAAATGAAGCAAACAGGGTTAAGTGACTTGCCCAGGGTCATTCAGCTAGTAAGTATCTGAGGCCAGGTTGCAACTCAGAAAGAACAGTCTTCCTGATTCCAGGTCTAGCACTCTATCCAATGTGCCACCTAGTTGCCAATTATGAACAGTTAGTGAGTTTGATGCCATTGGAATATGACTGACTTATGATCTTTTCTTTAGGCCAATGGTTTTGAAAATATGACCCTTTTGAAACATGGTATGGTGGGAAAGCACTAGATTTGGCATCAAGAATCTTGTGCAAAGTCCTAGCTCTGCCACTCACTAATCACATGACAAATCACTTAAACTCAACAAAACTAATATTTTTTCATCTATTATATAGGAATAACAATTCTCGTACTATCAATACCTTGGGATTATCATCGAAAGAGTGGTCCTTTAACTGTAAAGTTTTATACAAATGTGTGATTGTTATTTTTGAAATTTGACAAAGATTTATTAAGTACCTACTATTGCAAGAGTCTGTACAAAATCATGTATGACAGGCTCCCAAGACTAAGAAATACCCTACCATACCTGGATGCTGAGTTGGATCTGATAGAGAAAGTGGTTTTAGGATAACTAATCCAGTTCTCTATTTGCCATGATTGAGAAGTCATCTAGGAGGCTGTGTTCATTTCATCATATAGCTCTCATCGGTCATTATTTGTTGTAATTACAAACATCCACCATAACAAAAGTTACTATAATACCAGCATAAAGATTTTTTTTTCATGTCAAACTGTTTTATTACACCTTAAATAACATTACATTTTAATATAGAATCTATCTTGCTTCCAGCTTCCTTGCAGTACACTGATTTTAAAATTAAAGACAAAAGGTGAAAAGGGGCACAGAGTGTGGAGAGCTCTGCCAGGAATATCATGGAACAGGGGCTGGGGTCAGGGGCCAAAAAAAGTTTCTTTTTTTTTTTTCCTTTTGTCAAGTCCAGGCCTAACCCAAGATTACAGTGCATTTTTATAAAGAATGATGCAGAAAGAACAGAATGGAGAGAAGCCATTATAGCTGCTGAGGAGGAGCACTTCTGGATACATGAGAAGGGAGGAGACTTAACAGAACAATCTACTGTCCAGATGCTGCTTCATAATATTTTATTTGAAAAGAAAACCAGGAAAGCCTGGTCATTATGAAATGGACCATTCACTGACAAGGAATCATTCTATCAGAGAGCAGGGCTGTGAAGGACTAGCTGATAGAGGACTGTCCTCAGGAACCTCTGTCAGAAGCTGTCTGGATGGGCTGAAAAAGGAGGGTGGGAGTGGGCTAGCTGGAGGGAGTAATGGCTATTCCACAGAGCCATCCCCTAGGGGCTTATGCATAGAGGAGTAACAAGAAGTAAGCCAAGCTGCAGTGGTTACAAATTTAAACAGGTTACTTCTGAAAAGAAAAAAAAAACCTATGGTCTTAGTCTTATATGTATTTTTTTTTTGGTTTTTGGTGTTGTTTTTAGCATTTCTACAGAATGAAATTCTAAGAGTGAACCCGCTCAAAATGGCAATCAAAAATTTGTTTTAACTTAGAATGTTAAAGATTATTTTTTTAAAACATTGATTTGTACATCATTTCAAACACAAAGAATTGACCGACTATCCAAGCACAGAACAAGCATCTCTCTTGAAAATCAAGGTCCTTAATAGTTGGGGGTGCTGGGAAAGGTTCTTAAAACAAGCATTCAATACCATTAACAGTATGTGCATACTTGGTTACCTTACTTCTCTACATGCCATATTTTGTGCAGCAATAATTATCTGAGATACTGGACAAAAAATAATTTTAAAAAATAGAGACTAAATTTACATTATTAACAATGCCAGAGAGGCTGGGCAGGACCCTCTTGTTTTGCTTCATTATTGACTGTAATCTATTTTAAAAAAGAAATAAGAATGTTTTCAAAACCCTGCTACAAATATGACTTTAAATTTTGAAATTATTATGAGATAAAACAAAGTCCTCAAGTTGGTGTGTTCACAAAACAGGATCACTGGTCTAAAATTTAAATAAAAGACAGTGAAAATCAGCTGTGGGCCTGTTTCATAATTACTCAGGCTTACCTTCTGGTGAACATTTTTATTATAGTGTTTCCTTTCTATATTAGTTCAAGACAAAAAAAAACTGAAAACAATGACAATGGTCCCAAAGCAGTGCATAATTTGTTTGTTTACAACCACAGAGATTCTTCTTTTAGAGGGAATCTTTGTTTCAGCAATAGGTAAGGGGAAAAAGATTTTGCCCTTTTGAAATTCGGAGGGAGACATGGGCATGTCCGAGTTAGTAATAGTGGGCTGGATATGTCATCATGGTGACTCCTCCAAGGTCGGAATGGTCTTCCAGTCATGGTAGAGTCCATCTATTATCTAGCTGTTAGTTCCATATCTTGAGGAAACTATCCCAGCATCCCGTGGTTACTGTCATGCCATCATCAGTCACCCCAGGAGCTGACAAAATTATCACACCCAGCCAAAACATCTTCTCTGTCCAATTTGAGTGCAGGAGAGTCCTGGGCAGGCGTCTCATGACCGCTGCTGCTGCTCCCCGACCCCGAATCGAGCCACTGCCCCACCCTTGCCCCTCCTGCTCCCATTCATGCTCTCCCTCTTGCTCTCCGCCCCTTCTCTAGTGTCCACCTTCACCACCCTGGACTGGCATCCCGGGCCTGGCTCCCACCGCTGCAGCCTCTGCCTCCGCCCGCCCCTCAAGTCCTTCCAGCCATCGGCAATATAAAAATTTAATTTAAAAAAATATATTTACATTGAATATGAGGTCTTGTCAATGGGGGCACTACCTCCAATGGTACAGAGGACAACCGATTCATCACTTCTTATGCTCTGAGATTCTTGCCCATGTCCTCCCAGCAATCTTCTATAAAGAATCTTCCCAATGACCTAGGGGCCTTTTTCTAAGTTTTAAAACAGATGGTACCATCTGGAATCAGGGAGTTCATATTCAAATGTAAAGAAGAATGTGAAAATAATAGCATATGTATA
Organism: Phalanger gymnotis; assembly: GCA_028646595.1. Lineage (NCBI taxonomy): Eukaryota > Metazoa > Chordata > Mammalia > Diprotodontia > Phalangeridae > Phalanger > Phalanger gymnotis. Next base: position 187,997,367 of record CM053622.1, read on the forward strand.
AGATGCGTACAATACAGTAATGTCAGAGTGAAGACTAGCAAAGAGTATCATACCCTCCCATCCTTGTGATTCTGAATTTCCAAATGTTTTTATTTAAGTCCTATTTAACATCCCTCACTACCTGCTCCATTATTCCCACACCCCACAGCAAAACCCACCAATGGCCCACTCTCAAGCAACCCAACCCTTCCAATGTTCTCTGTAGAATGGCTGCTCTATATGACACACTTGTTTTCATCTTAAAGCTTTTTCTCCCTTTTCTTATTTATTCTATATTAGGATGGCATTAAGAAATGACTCCTTCCTAATGACACAGCCTCCTTGACCATTCTTCTTTCATCACTGGTTGCATTTTCACTTATTTCCTGATTCATTGGTATTGTTGGGGAGTTTCAAAGCTCTTTAGTCCTCCATTTCCACTTTCAAGTTCACACTCACATCACAATACACATATACATATATGTGTATATGTATATGGGTGTGTATATGCATATATACACATATACACACATATACATACATGTATAAGTGTCTACAGATACACAATCTGCACACAAACGTGTGTATAAATGAATGCACATATCTATACACATATGTACACATGTATATGTACATATGTTGTAACAACAATGCCACTTGCTGCTACTGTGGATATGCAAGTCCAATAATACCAGCACACAGGATGGCTGCGAGCACAGGCTCTTTGCTCTGCTTTTATAAGGAAATCAACTTTAAGGAGTTAACAATCTCACTTTAGTTAAACATACATATATCATTCACTTAGTTAAGGGGGAAAAGCCATCACCCTGAACTTCAGAGAGAATACAAACAGAAATTACAAGCATACATTATATAAACAGAGCAAATAAACATGAATCAGCAGACAGGCTTCTAGCTGTCTATCCAAGCAATATACCAACAGTTATCAGAAAGAGAATCACCAACATCTGGGTTTTCAAATGGGGGGGGGCGGTATGGTGCTCCAATGGCTACCCAGAGTCTCATCTGGCCAAATCATCAACACTCTTCCAATGAACGTGCCCCCAAAGGCAAAATGCAACCTCAGAGCTCTTATACCTTGTTCAGGGCCCTGAGGGCTCAGAGCCTATTTAGCAAAAAGGTTTGTAGACTTTTTGACATCTAGCTGCCACCTTTCCAAATTCAAGCCTTGCATATTTCACACTGATTATTCTCCAAATTCAACATTTTTCATCTCCATGATTTACCATCTTTCCTTCTGCCTTTTAGAATCCTTAGCTTCTTCCAAGGATTAGGTTAGCCCCTGAAATAGGAATCCTTTTCTTATCCCATCAATCATTAATATTCTTTCCCTCCTGACATTATTTTATACATATCCATCTATATTCATGAAGTATCACTGACCTTCATCTTTAGGGACCGTTTTAAGTGTGTCTTTTAAAAAAAAATGCTCTCACAAAGCATCCCAGTATGGTGCACATAGTATAAAAGTATAAACATTTTTTAAGTTGAATTGAATAGTAGGGCTCAATCTGGATACTCAATTGTCTTTAGCTCCACTGCAATTAGAAGCTCTGGAATTTGAGATTCATTGCTCTCAGTCTCCCCCAGTAAAAGTGGATTACAAGTGTGGGCTTCCATGCATGGTTAAATTCAACTTTGAAAGAATCGAAGCCAGGGTAAAAAGGTGATAGATAGATAGACAGACAGACAGACAGACAGACAGACAGACAGACAGACAGACAGACAGACAGATAGATAGATAGATAGATAGATAGATAGATAGATAGATAGATAGATAGATAGATTGACTAATTTATATGTGTGTTTATATAGATATACAAACATATATACATATATATACACACATACATATGATATGTCTATGTATCTACACACACATATGTATGGATATGTGTGTGTGTATCTGTATAAAACAAATAGAACAAACTGAATTTCTGTATTTTATCCTAAAGAAGGAAACACTTAAATATCTTGCGTGGACAAGTAATAACGTTAGTCCAAAACTTCAGAGTGCATCAGATAAAAAAAGTTCCCTTGCATCTCTAAATTGTTGATATTCATCATTTCATGTATTGCAATAGTACTAAATTTCTTACAGTGTAATAATGCTGCATAATTTGTTTACTCACAATAATATTTATGGATAATCACTTTATTCTTTTTTATTACCACAAAAATGTACTTCTTTCAATATTTTGACATATGGGGGATCTTTTTTTATTTGATGTTTTGATCATATATGTATAGGAGTGAGATCTCTAGGTCAACAGATAAGGTCACTTTTGTCATATTTTAACATAATTAGCCATAACATATTCACTTTTAACATAATTTCAAATTGCCTTCCAGAACGTTTGGACCAATTCACATATCCACCAAGTGTACACATCTTTCTGGTGCTTCTCCTGAATTGATTATTCTAGTTGTGTTTTTATCTTTTTAATTTTTTTTAATTTGATAATTCTATCTTTTACTCATTTGTAAATTTGCTGGGCTTTAGATGAAGCTTCAGAGTTGTTTTCATTTGAATTTCTATGATTTTGTTGATTCAAAGAATTACTTCATAAGTTTGTTAGTAGTTGCAATTCTTTTAAGAACTGCTTGTCATGTGATCATTTAATCCATTAGGGACTGACTCTTGACATGTTAAGTATTGATATATTACCTAAATATCTTGGATATTAGATTCTTGGAGTTATTCAATACAAATATTTTCAAAAGTGTTTTCCCTTCTCCAAGCTACAAAAAAAGTTAAGTCTTTAAAGATATTTTTAAAAAATGTATCTTTAGTTTGTATCTTCATTTTTAATTAAAAACTATATTTTTACTTAATCATGCTTTTTTTTCTCTCCCTTATCCTTACAACCCCTTTTAACCAACTGAGTAGCCACAACAAAAAAAAATTTTTGAAAACAAATATATATTCCAATAAAAATAAATTCATGTTAAAAAAAAGTCTGTTTCATACATATTAGATCAGTCACCTCCCTTTCAGGATCTGAGTAAGGTGCTTTATCTACAATTCTCTTGAATCTTGTCTTGTCATAGAATTTATCAGAGTTCTATAGGCTTTCAAAGTTTTTTTTTTTCCTTGATAATATTGCTGTTCTTGTATAAATTGTTCTCTTAGTTCTCCTCACTTCATTTTATATCTGTTAATAGAGGACTTGCTAGTTCTACCTAAAACTGTCCATTTCATCATTTTTATGGCACAATAATATGCCATATATTCCTGGGGCATAATTTGCTTAGCCATTCTCCAATAGTTAAGCACAATCTTAGTTTTGGTTTTTGCTACTATGAAAGAGCTGCTTTTTATTTTGCTGTTTTGATAACGCATTTTTTTTCACAGATACAATCTTAATACATTCTCAGATATCCCCAATGATTTGTTTTGCTTTAATGTACCTCTTTGTCACAAAATAAGACTTTCATTTGGAGGAAGGAGATAATGAATTCATAGGTAGTGACAGTTAAATAAAATAAAAATGAGTATCAACAAAACATGTGTATTTGCACAGAAAAAATGAAGTGAAAACAGTAAATTTGGTGGTGCCTTATTCTATTATCTTTGAGATATTTTTCTATGATATCATCTTTGATCTAACCAATATTAAGGAAAATTAATCATTATTTAGGTATTTATCTTTTCTTCATATATCTTTTATTTATTATGAATTTTATAGTGTGATGGTCATTGTGACATCTATTATATTTTTTTTATGTTTATTTGTGATTTATTTATACTGTAACAAGTCATTTATTGTAATGATACTGTGGGATGCTAAGAAATATGTATATTATTTAATACATTAATGGAGAAGTCATCATAGATCAAATTATAGTTTAGTGAACAATCTATCTCTCCATTTTTTTTAATCTTTCTATTGGATTTATCCAGCTCTGAGAGAGAAATATTGAACTCTCTTACAACTATTGTATTATTACCCATGTCTTTATGCAATTTTCCCTATTTTATTTTCCTCTAGGAATGTAGATTATATGCCATTTGGTACAGATATACTTAATATTTATGTTTTCCATTGTCCATATACCCTTTAAATAAAATATAGGATTTCTGCTTGAAATTCTGTGAGCAGGTTGTTGTTGGTTTTTCACCCCCAAAGCAGCTGCTAGCTGGATTGTTGCTACACTATCTATCTAGTCTCAGTGTTTTTCTACTTGTCCTTCCTCCAAATGACTATTCAGTCCTTAGCCTACCCTCAAATGCCGGTCATGGAAAGAATAAGTAATGGTGCCCTAGAGCACAACTGAGGGTAGTCCTCCAAGAAGCCTTTACAATTAAATTTCTTCTCCAATCTTATTTCACTGCTTCTACTGGTACATTTCTCCCGCCCCAGTTAATTAATTCTGGTGTCTTCCCTCCACTGTTTTCTTGTCCTTGTAACAACAATGTTGCTACAGCTGCTGCTAAGGTATATGACCCAACAAGACCGGAAACGAGAGCTGCCAGCATAGGTTCTTTGATCTGTTTTTCTAAGGAAAGCAACTGTAAGGGGTTAACAATCTCACTTTAATCAAACATGTATATATATATATATATATATATATATATATATATATATCATTCACTTAGTTCAGGGGGAAAAACCAGCAGCCTGAGCTTCAGAGCAAATAAAAATAGAAATTACAAACAGGGACAATAAATAGCAATAGAGCAAACAACACAAGCCACTCTATCCATAGCAATACATAGTTACCAGGGAAGGATCAACATCTGGGTTTCTTCAAAGCCGGGGGGGCTCTTAACAATGACTACCCAGAGTCTCCACGCCAACGCTGTTCTATTGAGTGAGAGCCCCAAAGGCAAAACCTCAACCTCTGATTTCATATAACCTATTCAGGGTCAAAGGGCATCACAACATGGGACTCAAACCCACATGACCTAAAAGCTTCTGGTATCACAAACATGCAACTCAAACCCGTGTAAACTAGACTTTCCCTTGAGGTAAGCTGGTCATCAAATACTCCTGATTTAATCAAAGATTCATCAAGGGCACTTGATTAAATAAGTGCTCCAAAAGAGAAAACAGCAAAAAGTCCCACCTTAATTACTGATACAATCCTCCAAGCTCCACAGAACTCTGTAGTCACTCCTTATTGTTCTAGTCAAGATGCAGTCATATATGCATCACAGGCATTAAAACACCCCTGAGAGTGGAGTTTTCCTTGGATCACTGACACAAGCTTAATTCTCAAAATCTAGTATCAAAAGCTTTGGATATCAGGGAGGTCACAGAACTGCTTCCTATTAGCCATTGGGTTATGGTCTTTTGGTGGAGGAGTAGCTGTGTAAGAACCTGAATTGGCTCTTCTACCACCAGCCCTGGGAATGAGAAATTTCCAGACAAAATGCCACAGAACTAAGGAAAAAAAAAAAAAACAAGCACTTAACTTTGCAACAGCCATGAAGGTTGGCAAAAAACAAGCTATGGGATTTGGGGGAGCAAATCTGGGAGCAATAAGGTGACACAAAATTTTGGATCATCTAGTGAATTAATTAATTGTCCTTTCTTTTCTTTTGCTGGGTGGTCTGAACTAAATTACCTATGACTTTCTATCTTGTATGTTTATTGACTCTGACTCCATGAACCTAGCTAAATTTCCTATTTATCATGCCATTTTATTTGATGTAGTTGACAGGAACCATGGAGAGGCTCAGAGGCTTAATGGCTCAAGACTCTGCAGGTAGAAAACAGCTGACTAGGTTTATATGATCACAGACCTTTATCAACTTAGTGAAAGAAGGCAGATTTTCCTCTCTAACATTTGCATTCTTAAGGAGAATGTGGAGATAGAAAACACATTCATCAGAACATAACATACTTTTTTTTGATGCCGCAATATTTTTACAATGGATATTAGGTTGTTGTCCATCATTCTCAAAGAAGACAAAAATGACACCACTCTGCTAGAATCAAGTTTCATCGTTTCCAACTGTGGCTGATCAGACATATGTAAACTCGGAATGCTCTACCACAGGTCAGGCACAAATAGTCCACGTGAACATTTGGGGTGGATTCTCTAAATTTGTGCATCCCGAATTTCCTTTGAGCTGTTTCAATTCTACTTTGCTCATACACCACACCTTGTCTGATGTGGATATGCAAAGCTGAGTAATTGTGTGCCAGTGGCTCCCATGTCACACAATCCATTCCAAACTTCTTGAGAGACCTTGTGAGTGTTTTTGTATTGCTTCTTCTCACCATCACGTGAATGCTTGACCTGTGTGAGGTCTCCATAAAATATTCTTTTTAGCAAGCATATGTTTTGTATTCAAACAATGTGGTCAGCCAATCAGAGTTGCACTTTCTGAAGCAGAGTTTGAATGCTTAGCAGATTAGTTCCAGTAAGGACCTCAGTGTCTGGTACCTTATCCTGCCATGTGATCTTCAGAATCTCCTAAGACAGTTTAAATGGAAGCCATTCAGTTTCCTAGCACACAGGTGCTGGCACACTGTCCAGGTTTCACAGACATAAAACAATGAGGTCAGCATAATGGCTCTAGATCTTTAGTTTGGTAGTCAGTTTAATACCTCTTCTCTCCTATATGTTCTTTTGGAGCATCTCAAACACTGAGCTAGCTCATTATCACTGTGTACATCCTTGGGAAGTACACTACCAAGGAAAGTGAACTTATCCACAGCATTCAAAACTGCACCATTTGCTGTAACCAATAGACTGTTTCATGTATGGATGATATCATGTTGGCTAATGGAACACCTGTGTTTTCTTGGTGTTAATTGTTAAAATTAGAACGAGCAGCAGTGAATTGACCCATACTTCATTGCATCTCAGCTTAAGAGGCCGCATTGAGCACACAATCATCTGCAAATAAAAATTCATGCATCAATTCTCCCTCCACTTTGGTCTTGGTTTGTAGCCTTTTCAAGTTGTAAAATTTACCATCTGTGCAGTAGTTGACCTTGATGCTGTATTCATCCTCATTGGAAGCATTTGACAGCATGGCTGAAAACATCATGCTAAAAAGGATGGGAACAAGCACATAGCCCTGCTTTACTACATTTGTGACTAGGAAAGCATGAGAGCATTGTCCATTATCCAGAACCTAGTCAAATATGCTGTCATGAAATGGACATACAATACTGATGAGCTTCTCTGGGCAACCAAATGTTGACATAATTTTCCATAAGCCCTCATGACTGACAATATCAAGGGCCATGGTCAGATTTTAAGATGTTGTTTACAGGCCTCTTTTCTGTGCCTGGCATTTCTCTTAGAGTTGTTGGTCAGCAAACACCATATCGAGCATTCCTCTGCCCTTTCTGAAGCCACACTGACTCTCAGGTAGAGAAACTTCCAGGTGAAGGATCAGCCTATTAAGGAGGACTCTGCAGTGGATATGGATGATGTGGAAAGACAGAAAAGAGAATCAAAGAGAGGAGAGGAGAGGAGAGAGAGAGAGAGAGAGAGAGAGAGAGAGAGAGAGAGAGAGAGAGAGGTGGGGAGTACTTGACTTCCACTGTAGGAAACAATATGGTTCTACCTATGATGGACTTTGGAAAAAACAAAATCTGATACACTGCTCTCTTGAAATTCACCTATGGTTTTATAGCATGTTCAAGTGTTACAGGCTTTATGGAAGTGAAACATATGCCAGTTTTTACCACCTGGTAAAAAGTTTCTAAGACTGTGATTCCAGGACCACACAGGGAAAAAGAAAGTCTTAGAATGGTGCTAGGGTGGGGAGAATGCATAGAAAGATTTATAATGCAGATGAAAGCATGCTGGACATTGGAAGATTTGGTCTGGTTGAACCGCTGCTTCACAATCTCGTGACTGCCACAAGCACTAGACAACCATTATGTAACCTATATGCCTACAATCCAAAGTTACCTGGGAGATAGAAGATCCATCTGGTATTTCATGTATCACATTTGAAACCAGCCTTCTTTGCCAAGTTCCAGAGATGACAGTGTGAGATTTTGGCCCCAGGCCAAGGCAGGTGGATAGCAGAAATTCAGTTATGATTGCTGAAATTGTGTTCATATCAACTGCTACCTCTATTTAAAAGAGTTAACCTGGAGCTATATTTATCAGTACTGGGAGCCTTTCTGAATTTTGTAATATAATATGCCACATTTGTTGGCTTGTTTAGAGAGATTTTTGAAGAATACGAACTCTGTGAGATTCTATAACTATGATGTTCCTATAGAAGCTTATTTTCCAGGAATTTTTCCTATTGTTGTTGCTATACAGGACCATAGAACATGCAGTATATGGGCCACTTGTAGCCTGCCAAATGATTTTGAGTGGCCTGTGGAAAATGCAGAGGCAATAAAAGAAAGTAACCAGTGTTTTATCTGTGCTCTGCTTTACCCACCTTTCACTAGTCACTATTGTGTCTGTCATGTAACTTGGCCAGTGGGCTGCCACTCACACTCTCTCCTGTTTGTCACATGACTTGTGGTAACCAACCATCATCTGTCTGTTTCTAATCTGAGAAGAGTGAGAGTTATATCTTTTTACTGTGTTGTTGGTCATTACTGGTGTTGAACAGAGACAAAATGAGTGCAGCCACACTCCAATGAAGCTGATGCCCACTGTACAATGAGTAGCAATAACAGGAGGGCTTCTTCCCCCTCTCTCTCTGTGCGGCCACCTTCCAAGTTAAATGAGTGTCAAACACTCAGTTCAGTATTTCTTTGCATGTGAGCAGTTGCTGTGAAAATTTTTTGGTTCTAACGTTAAAATTTTTAGGGTAACTTTGTAAAATGGGTGATTAAAAGAAATGGACTACTGAATCAAAATGTAGAGTGTTTAATCCAGAGTGGACAAAAAGATGCTTGTTTACTCATTCGAGAGACATAATATTGTACCCTGTTTGCCAAGAAGTGATAGCATTCTGAAGGAATACAATCTTTATTATCATTTGGAATAAAAATATCCTAACTTAAGCAAATTGAACACCAAAGAAAAACAAATTAAAGCATCGATATTGCTGAAAAATCTCAGTGGGAAACACTGGTTTTTCAAGAAAGTAAACTCAGAAAATGAGATGACTACTAAAGTTAGTTTTCAGATTTCTAAAGAAATTGCTGCTCCTGGGAAGTCTTTTACTGAAGGTGACTTCATAAAAAGTGTTTGCTGATTGCAATTTCTGGATTATGACTCCCTTAGGAAGGTAATTTTTTTTAACATTATGTGATTTCATGATGAATAAAAGTCTTAATAAGTGTAATTAATTGATATTAATTGAAATTTAGTTTTTTAAACATTTCTAATTGTTTTATTATTTTCAAATTTTTTAGTTTTCAGCATTGATTTCCACAAGATTTTAAGTTACGAATTTTTACCCCATTTCTAAGCTTCCCCCCACCCCAAGATGGTGTATATTCTGATTTCCCCTTTCCTCAGTCTACCCTCTGTTCTGCCACCCCACTCCCCCCCCATCCCCTTTCTCCTTACTTTCTTGTAGGGCAAGATAGATTTCTATACTCCATTGCTTTGATATCTTATTTCCCAGTTGCATGTAAAAAAATTTTTTTGAGTATTTGTTTTTAGAACTTTGAGTTTCAAATTCTCCCCCTACTTCCCTCCCCACCCATCCTCCTTGATAAGGCAAGCAATTCAACATAGGCCACACATGTATCATTATGCAAAACACTTCCATAACAGTAGCGTTGTGAAAGACTAACTATCCTCCATCCTATCCTTTCCCTCTTTATTCAGTTTTCTCCATTGACCCTGTCTCTTTCCAAAAGTTTTTGCTTTTGATTACCTCCTCCTCCCAATCTGCCCTCCCTTCTATTATCCCCCCTCCCTTATCCCCTTCCCCCCTACTTTTCTGTAGGGTAAGCTAACTATTTTACCTTTTGGTTCTAGAATATCAGGGCAGTTTTCCTTGATCATTTCTTGAAAGATGATGTCTAGGCTCTTTTTTTGCTCATGGTTTTCAGGTAGTCCAATAATTTTTAAATTATCTCTCCTGGATCTATCTCTAGGTCAGTGGTTTTCCAATGAGATATTTCATGTTGTCTTCCATTTTTTCATTCCTTTGGTTCTGTTTTATAAATTCTTGATTTCTCCTTCCAATAGGGAAAAGTAAAAGAACCATGCCTCTGTACCAGCAAAGTGCTCCCTCCACTCCTGCTCTGATCCACTGCTTGCTTCCTTCCATTCTGTGGGCCTGAGGCTGGAAGCAGCCACACCTGGAGTTCTGGAAGCACATTCCAGAGTTTCTTGCTGCTGCTGCACCACCCCGGGCAAAATTTCCTTTTTTATTATGATTTATTGGCAAAATAGTTTAATCATTAACTATCCCTGTACTTGGAAAGTGAGCCACTAAAAACCTAGCTGTTAGGTTTTAAGCCTATTTTTAATTAAATTTAAATTTAATTTATCTAATTTTTAGCTTGTTTTAATTTTGGCCTTTACTGCCAAGTTGTACAGATCTGTTGCTATGGCTATACCATGTAAAGAGAAGAAGTAAAGGTAATGAAAATTTCCAGGTACAAGAGACAGTAGGCTTGTATGCCAGGTATTCTTAACTTATTTTTTTTAGCATCATGAAACTCAGTGGCATATTAGAGAAGCCTCTAAGGAGCTCTTCTCTGGATTCTGTTTTTATTTATTTTTTATTTTTTGGAGTGAGGAAAGTGGGTAATTGGGGTTAAATGACTTGCCCAAGGTCACACAGCTGGTAAGTGTGTCAAGTGTCTGAGGCCAGATTTGAACTCAGGTCCTCCTGACTCTAGGGCCAGTGCTCTACTCACTGAGCCACCTACCTGCCCCTCTAGGATACTGTTTTGAAATTAATAAAATAGAACTTATATGGTTATAGAAGAAACAAAAGATACTGATAAACATTTTAAAAGATCTTACATCAAAGGTAAATATCTACAGATTTTAGAATCTTGCCCTTTTGTATATGAAAGCTACTTATTTATATATGGAGTTCAATCCCTATAGAATAAAGAGAATAGAGAATAGGCAAAAATCTCAAAAGGAAGTCACTAAGATTAAGGAGGATTGATAAAGTCTTCAGGCAGGATATGGCGGTTTATTGAGGTCTTGAAGAAAGCCAGTAAAACGAGGAGAGAAGCAGTAAGAACCAGTGAAAATGTCTGGACTTGGAGATGAGTGTTATTCATAAAGAAGACCAATGAGGCCAGTGTTGTTGGAGTGGAGTAAGGTTTGAGAAAATTGGAAAGGTAAGAAAGGACCAGATAGTTAAAGACTTTAAAAGCCTAGAATTTATTTGATCCTTGAGATAAATAGGAAGCTTCTGAAGCTTATTGAAAATAGGAGTGACATGGTCAGACCTGTGCTTTAGGAAGGTCAATTTGACAGCTTATTGCAGGATAGACTGAGAAGAGACAGGCAGGAAGAATAAACTGAAAGTATTGCAATAGTCCCGGCATGAAGAGATAGAGGCTGTATTAGAGTGGTTGAAGTGTCAAAGGAAAGAAGAGGACATATGAGTGATATTACAAAGTTAGAAACCACACAATTTGATCTGTCAACAAATTTGTCATGAAGGTGAAAGTGAAGAGTAAAGAAAAACACTTGGTTTGCAAGCCAGGGTGATGCAGAGGATGATTATTTCCTCAAGAATACTAGGGGTGTTGGAAAGAAAACTGGGTTTAGAAGGAAAGCTAATGAATCTAATTTTGAAAATGTTAAGTTCAAGGTGTATATAGGACATGCAGTTTGAAATATCTAATAGACAGCTAGAGATGTATGACTAGAGGTCAGGAAGGAGGTTAGGGTCAGAGAATCCTAAGACTCATCTACATAAGGATGAAAATTAAATGAATAAGGGATGACAAGTTCACCAGTTGAAACAGTTTAGAAGAAGAGAAATGGGCCCAGGACAAAGCCCTGATTCACACCCATCCTTATTGGGAATGACCTGAATGAAGATATATGCAAGGGATCTGAGAAGGAGTGGTCAGACAGGTAGTTGGAGAACAAACAGACAACAACGCCATTACAACCTAGAAAGAAGAGTGTATCAAGGAGAAAAAGTGTTAGCTAGTGTTGAAGGCTGTAGAGAGATCAAGATAAATGAAGGGTGGGAAATGGAAATTAGATGTGACAATTAAGAGATCATTGATAACTTTAAAGGGCTTAGGTCCATTTGACTGAAGACTTTAGAAACTAGCCACAGAGTTTGGAAGAGGATGAGAAGATAAGAATTGAAGGCACCAATTGTAGATAGCCTTCTGAAAGAGTTTAAAAAAAACCAAACAAAACAAAAGGCGGGAGGGATATAGGGCCAACACCTCTAAAATTTGAGTCCTTGCTTCATATCCCTGTGTAATGTTCCCTCCCCACCTCCTCTGCCAGACATACATACCTGACTCTGCCTATCATAGGCACAATTATTAAAAGAAAAAAAATGAAATATTCCAAAGAAAAAATACGGATGACTTCCACAACCAAGTTAATGTTACTATATTGTGTGAGATATATTGTGTAGTATAAAGAAACTTTGAAATAAACCTAAATTAAACCAGTCAGTTATCATGGATTATGTGCTGTGGAGGTGGTACAAAGGAGGAAATGTCTATGCCTGAGACAACCTCAGCTCCACAGTAGAAAACGAATCAAACAAAAAAACAAAAAATTTGCCCAACGATCCAGAAACAATAAGGATAGTACAGGACTAAAGGTAATGAGGCATGTTTTTTTGTTGAAAATTGGGAAGTCTTGAGTGTATTTAGAGGCAGTAGGGTAAGAGTCATTAGAAAGGAGAGATTGAAGATTAGTTAGAGAATAGGGATAAAAATTAGTGCAATCTTCTGAAGAGATGGGATGAAATGGTATCTCTTGTGCTGTGTTGGCAAGCAAAATGGCCTTTGTTTTCTTTGAGTAACTCAGTGTATTTCATTAAGTCTTACAAGGTGCTAAGCTCCAGGCCCAAAGCCCTATGGAACCTATGTGGGTGTGCATTGGTGACTGGGGTGGAGCCCAAGGTGGGGCTGGCTAAGGGGAGGTGTTAACTCCAGAGCCATGCCCTATTAGGTGTTAACCTAATCTATGTGGATGTGAACCACCCAGGGTCCTAAAGGGAGGGGCCAACTCAAGAACCAATAAGCTCTGGTCATTCAGATGATGCTTGATGATGTCAAAAACTCTATAAGAGGAGAGAAGACAGCTAGAAGATTGATTTCTGTTGGAGCCAGAGACAGCTACAGCCACCAAAGCTGAATATAAAGCCAAGCAGGAGCTGCCGGTAGCAGAGCCGACCCATGTGTGGACCATGTGTGGA
>CM053622.1:188011127-188030010 GCA_028646595.1 Phalanger gymnotis
ATAAAGCCAAGCAGGAGCTGCCGGTAGCAGAGCCGACCCATGTGTGGACCATGTGTGGACCAAGGAGTGCTGAGCAAGGAATTGAGGCCAGTGGGTAATCTTCTTACCTGAGTGGGGAAGCATGAATATGATTTGGTTTAATGCCATCATGTTTTTCTGTGGCCTCCTGGTTACTCTTGTGAGGAGGACTTATTGGGCCTGGAAGCTTTTGATCAAAATATCAAAATGGGGATGCTGGTTAGTGGGTCTGTTACTTTGGAGCTTGAATAAATGCTTTAATTCTTCTGCCTTCTACTTAGAGAATTCCTTATATCCTGTGGTTCTGAACCATTCAGACGTATATATGATTCTCTTTGAAATCATAAATTCTGCCTTCCTAATACATGTGTAAGGAGAGCTATTTGCCTTGGCAAGGAAAAGATTTACTTCTTCATGTGAAACAGGAGTGAAGAGGGAGATAATAGTAGAAAGAATCTAAGGAATGTGAGATGAGGAGGGGATGAGCTCGTGGCTAATTTTCTCAGTTTCTTGGTGAAATATGAAGCAGTTTTCAGCTGAGAGTGTGATGGAAAGGAATGGCTTTAAACATTCAAGAAGGGATTAAATGATCTGGAAATGCAACATTATCAGCAACAGTGTATTTAAAGGAGCCACTGTGCTGCCTTCCTATATTTTCCCTACAATGTAGAATCCTGTTGCTCTTCCAGAACCCTTCAGTCTCCTGAGCTGAAAGACTCCTGGCAAGGCCCAGATTTGGGCCTTTAGTCACAGATGGTGTATTGATCATAAATACATATCCTATTACTCACCCTGTATCTGTTGTAATTTTATCATTATATGTAAATTTCAAAAAAAAAAGAGAGAAATAAAAGATTTTGTCATGGTTTTCAGAGAATTTGATTGCCTTTAAATTCTTTCCTTGAATATTTTTCCAAGACATTGCATTATAAGATATCTTATATTTGCATTATATCTTTTTTTTCCCATTTTGAGTCTTTAAAATTTTATTCTGATATTTCTCTCTGTCTCATGGAATCATTGATTTCTGATTTCTAGTTTTGATTTTGAGGGATTCTACTTCTTGGACAAGGCTTACTACTTTCTGTTCAAAGCTATTTATTTTCCTTCTGATTCTTTCTATGATATTTTTAATTTCATTTTTAAAAATCTCTTGCTTCATTTCATTTCTATGTAGTTCTCATGGGAAAAATCTATTTTTTTCCTTTGAGTCTATGCCTGCTATTGTTATGGAATCAGGAATTAGATCCAAAATAATTTTTGAAATTGGATGGGCTTTGATTTACTTATCTCTTCTCTAGTTCCTGAACTGAGTCTTTGTGTGAGGGTCAAGCTACTTGACAACAATGCTTTGTTTTGAACTTTGGTGGGGTGGTTAGTCCTGCCTTTGGCAATTTAGGACAGGATGGTAGGGCCCTTGGAGTTCATGGTATTTCGTGCCATCCTGGAATAGATGTAGTCTGTCAGTAGTTTCTAATTGGATTTATTAATCAATACTTGGTCTTCTGAAAACTCCAGGTTATTGCTAGAGTAGCTCGTTTTCTGGAAGTATGGCAATGACTTTCTCCCCACTCCCTGAGTCTACTATCAAGGGGAGAAACTTGAAACCCAAGGAAGACTATAGTACCACATCAAAATAAGATTAAATTCCAGCAATAGAGATAAAACTTAGGCAAAACAAGAATTTTTTGAAAGAAGTGGTGATTGAGCATATGAACTGTCAAAGTTGCCTCATAAATTAACAACCCAAAGAAGGTTTATTGGCAGTCTAGGGTTCAGGTGCCCTAAGTGTGAGTGACATAACCTTTCAGTACCTTTTGCAATACTATTTAAGGCTACATTGGGGAGAAGATGCCAACCTACTCATGAAAGAATATCCTTTTCTGGATTTCTCTATAATACTAAAATCATAGATCTAAATTCTACTCTTAGGAAACTACTTTTAGACATTTTACATACACAATTCCTTTGGAGCCCATTCTATTCTGTGATTTTGTGATTAAACTTTTTAAAGATTGATCCCAATGAGAAAAAATGTGAATGTCTATATATGACATCAAATATTAACTTTTCTCTGCCAATGCTTTTATAGAATTAATAGATAAATCATAGTTCAAGTTTCTCCATTAGTTTCTCCTAAGTCTATCACGTAGCAGGTGAAATTTGTTCTTTCATTTCCAAATGTCCCACCTTTTTTACTGTTTACAATAGCTTTTCTTGTAGATTATTCTTGGATAAACCAACCCTAAACCATAGCTGAAAAAAGGACATTTTTATCATACATTACTACAATGGCTTTTCCTTCTTTATAACCTAAAAAATCAGATAAAAATCCCTGAAGTATGACTAAAAATAATTTGCAAATATAGGTTGAAGATTAAAAATCTTTGGTCACTTTTAATCTTTAACTCTAGGAGGTTACTCAGGAGATAATTACTACTTTTACTTCAGAGAAGAATGAAGCATTTTATTTTCTCAGCTGGATGTTAATGATTGTTTTTGAAGGTAGATTTGGTTGATGAACATACACAGCCACCAAGTCACTAAATTTTTTATTTTCTGAATCACGGATCATTTTAATCATACAATAATATTTTTAAAATTCTATTCAATAACCATTAGAAATTGAATAGGGAGCTGATGGTAATGTCTGAGATTGTTTATTTTCATCTACCACAAGAATCCTCAAAAACTTTAAAAAATAATTGAAAAAGACATGATTAGACAATGGTCAATGTATATACACACATATATACACAAATCAAAACAACTCTGAGGTACCATCTCACACCTAACCTATTGGCTAACAGCACAAAACAGGAAAATTATAAATATTGGAGAAGATATGAGAAAATTGGAACACACGTGACCTTCTAGGCCCTTGGGATGAAGCCTTTTGATGAAGTCTAAGTTTTACAGAATATATTTTTTCATTAAGGGGATTTGTTCTGTGAAGTTTATATTCAATCAAAGGGCTGCCCTTGAGGACCTAGAGGGGCACTTGTGGCCTTGAGGCCACAGGTTCTCTATCCATGCAAGATTAGTCTTTCTAGACTAGAAGTTCTTTGAACAAATGTTCTAGACTAAAACAAGTATATGTTGTTTACCTCGGAAAGCTTAACTACCACAAGATGACAAAAGGGAAAGTATCTTATACAGTGTAAAAGCCCTAGGAAAAAAGAAAGTTATTATTACCTATTATCCATATAGTATAATGATCATATCCAGGAATGACTAGTTCATAGGTTAGACAAAAATCCTGCCAAGAAAATCAAGACATCATTCTCAATTATATTTAAAAGATGGTGTTGAGAAGAAGAGATCAAAGTTCAGTCTTCAGGTACATTAAAAAATGTATCACAAATAAGGGAGATGTTTACGAAAAGTGATGATGAAGGTAGTTTTTGAGTGTAAAAAGGAATTGAAAGTTTAGTGGTTTGTTTTTAATATAAAGTCACATTGGAGAAAGTACAATTAGTTTCTTCAAGTAGTTTATGCATGATTGTGAAATCTGGTTAACCTTAGGGCAAAACGGAATATTAGAAAAAACAAGTTAGAGAAAACAAAATGACACTTATTTTGAGGGAAAAAAGGTGATGCATGAATAAAAACTATTTTCAAGAGAAAAACTTCAGAAATACATTTTCCTCAAGTATAATCTTCTGATACATGATGATTTCCACATATTAATTCTTACATTTCAGAGAGAAAAAAGCTTTTCAATGAAGATCAGATTCACATATATTGTTGCTACTTTCATATTAAAGAATTTAAATCTTTACCTTTATCTTCTTTAGTGGCAGAAAGGGGGAGGAGAACAGTGTAAAATTCAAATCAATTGAATATTAAAAATCTCTGGGAAATATTGTTTTTAAATTATACATGTGTCTTTTACAATAAGGTCAAATGTATCCATTTTATTCTTCTACACACACACACACATACGCATACACAGACACACAAAAGACCCAGATGTATAGATAGATAGATAGATAGATAGATAGATAGATAGATAGATAGATAGATGTATGTATGTATATATACTCATTACTCCAAGATAAATATTTACATCCTGACATAAAAATGGAGCAAATCATGCCTCCATTCATAAAAACAAGCAAGCAAGCAAGCAAACAAACAAAAACAACCTCAACCTTGAGGAGTTCAAATTATTTTGGTTAAATTTGTTTATTGTATACCTGGGTATTTTGGATCACAATGTAAACACATTCCCCTTTCATCATTAGGGTGTCTCATTTCTTGATAATGAATTGACTGAATCAGGCAAAGTTAATAGAGTGAGTTATTGTTCACCACTTTCAGCTGCTTTTTTTAATCACTACTTTTCAAGTTTGACTGAAAGCCAACTTTCTGGTTTGTTGAGCTTGAGTCTCCTTGTTGGGTAAGGGTTATTTTAGACACCATGGTCTTAGTGTTAAGGATGGAATGGCAAGTTTCCTGCTATCCTATATTATTACCTCAAGGTCTTATACAGGGGGCATATGGCTTGACTATTTGAATCAGACAGAAGGAGAAATAAGCAGATATCTACAAATAGTTCTAAAGGAAAAATAACCACAAACTATCACGGAAAGAAGCCACTCATGACTATTTAAGCAATCTTGAATGTTAACAAAAACATACCAGAATTGTGTTTTCTTGATTTTTCTGAACATTCCTTTCTAGATAGAATCCCAGATATTACGATATAAATGAAACTCCACCAATATTTTGGATTAGGGGAACTGTTTTCCCTAACTAGGTAATGTGGGATTATACACCAATTGTTGTCTTTCTCATGTGAAGGAAACTAGAGCCTGGATTGGTCCATGGCTTCATACTGGTAGAAATCCATGATTATATAAATAGTTTTCATCCTGTTTTCAAATCCCATGTCCCTTTTCATCTCTTAAGAGAAATATAAGATATTGTGATTGGAAGTACCTTAGAAATCATCTCTTTCAGGGATTCATCATTTGTTTTGGCAAATCCAGTGAAGCCCATGGATCCCTTCTCAGAATAATAGTTTATTGCTTACATTTATAATTGAACAAAATACTAAATTTCAGTTAGAGGTAAGTGAAATGAGATACATATTTTTTTTTGGAGGGGGAAAGGCAGGGCAATTAGGGTTAAGTGACTTGCCAAGGTCACACAGCTAGTATGTCAAGTGTCTGAGGCCAGATTTGAACTAAGGTCCTCCTGGCTGCAGGGCCCGTGTTCTACTCACTGTGCCACCTGGCTGCACCAAGACGCATATATGTAATGTATGTATATGTGTGTGTCCTCCTGTCAAAGTTAAAGACTACCTAAAAAGTATCCATAATGATTTAATTCAGCCCTCTTATTTTAAAAATTAGTAAACTGAGACCCTTAGATGAATATTCGAAGCAATTGGACCCCTCCAAAAAGACTCTAAAGAAATTTGGTTTTAAATACTTTCTCTTTTTTGCTGATGATATATTGTCTTTTTTTCTTATCTTACCTTGGCAAAGTTACATTTAAAATATACCTATTTGAAAAGAACAATACAACACTTTCATTTTCCCACTTGTAAATTGAAGGGATAAATTTTCTTATTATTATAGTAGTCAAAATAACAAAAAAAGATGATATAATAGTCTCAGAATTCCTGGGTAGGTTGGTTATTATTTCCATTTCACAGTGAAAGAAAATGTAAGAAAAATTAGGCAAGTGGCTTTCTCAAGATCTCCCATTGTCTTTACATGATGAAACAAATTACTGAAGCAATTGATTGTATATTTATTTGTTCTGAATTATCCATTTACATTCTTTGCCTCAATCTTCCATTTTACATGATTCCTTAAAGAACATAACCTGAGATAATCAGAAGGAAAATTTGAATTTCTTCTACATGAAGATATTTACTAGACAGCGAAATTGTACCATTTTTAATTGAGATAATCTTTCATCTTTAGGTACTTTTATTAAAGTTAAAATGAAATAAATTTTAAATTTATTATACTCATATCACAACTGTAAATACACATGCACACATTCTTACATACATATATACACATGTCCTTACTTTAACAGGTTATAGAATCTGGAGAACTGACATTCTCAAAAAACTATAAACAATGATGTATTCAGAGAAAGTGAGAAGATTGGAAGAAGATAAAGAAAATTTGTTTTCTGAGAGAACTGTTTTGATTCTTCAATTGCGTTGAAGAAGCATTTTTAAGAGACTTTCCTGAGGAGGCTGAGCGAACTGGAGAGTTCTAACTGTCATTTTGGAACATTATCTTTTAAGACCAGAGAAAGACAATATAGGGACTGACAGCTGGTGCTTTGCTTAATGAAAAAGCAGTTGCAACTTTTGCAATTAATAAGGAAATATCCAAGCATAACCTTGGATTACCTTGCAGAACAATATGATGAATGAATATGGTAACGATTCAAGTAACAGTTTGAGTAGAGATGACACCATCTAAGCTTTCACGTTAGACTGGGACACCCCCCCCCTTGCAATTCGGGATGTAATTATGCATACAACTACAGTTTCACAAGATAATTGTAAAAAAAAATTATTTTTATGGACAGACAAAATCCTGTAGCCTATATAGAAGCAGTTTTTTAATCAGTAAAATGAGAACTAGTCTTTAAATTCCATTTCAGCACTAAAGATTTGAAGCATAGACTCATGCACAATGCATCAATACGTATGAAGACACATACATATGTGCACTGTGTGTATATATACACATTTGTATGTGCATACACATGCATCATACAAACATATCTACATACTTATCTACAACTACATACATACCTACATATGCATGTAGCTAAACATAAGCTGATATATACAAAGATATATAACATAGATGATCATATACACAATATATGTATGTAAAATATGCATACATACACAGGTTGAACATATATGAAAGTCTAAGTATACCTACATTTGTGTACCTAAGCAATATACAATAATTTTCATGTTTTCTTTAGAATTTTTGCTTATATCAATGAAGTTCATATAATTATATATTTTAAGCATTAAAATAGTTTATTTAAGGAAGAAATCACAATTTTTCACAGTTCAGCATTGTCTACCCAAAGAATACAAACTAAAAAATATAGAGAACTGAGCTGAATTTATAAGAATACAAGTCATTCCCCAATTGATAAATGGTCAAAGGATCTGTAGCTGTATGAAAAAATTCCCTAAATCACTGTTGATTAGAGAAACGCAAATCAAAAAGACTCTGAAATACCACATTACACCTATCTGCTAGGCTAACAGGACAAAATAGGAAAATGATTAAATGTTGAAGAAGATGTTGGAAAATTGGAACACTAACACATTGTTGGTGGAGTTGTGAACTGTTCCAACCATTCTGGAGAGCAATCTGAAACTATGCACAAAAAACTATAAAATTGTTAATACCCTTTGACACAGCAATACCACTTCTAGGGCTGTATCCCAAAGACATCATAAAAATGGGTAAAGGACCCACATGTACAAAAAGATTTATAGCAGCTCTTTTTGTGGTGGCAAAGAATTGGAAATCAAGGGGATGCCTATCAACTGGGAAATGGCTGAACAAGTTGTGGTACACGAATGTAGTGGAATACTATTGTACTATAAGAATGATGAGCAGGCCGACTTCAGAAAACCCTGGAAAGACTTGTATGAACTGATGCTAAGTAAAATTAGCAGAACCAGGAGTACAGTGTACACAGTAACAGCCACATTGTGAAGTAACTGACCTTGATAGACTTACCTCTTCTCAGCAATGCAAGGATCTAAGACAACTCCAAAAGACTCATGATAGAAAATGCTATCCATATACAGATAAAGAACTTAAGAGTCTGAATGCAGATGGAAACATACTATTTGCTCTCTTTTTCTATTGTTGTTTTGTTTTGTTTTTCCTTTGGTTCATCCTATTACTTCTAATTCTTCTTTACATCATGACAATTGTGAAAATATGTTTAATATGAATTTATAAGTAAAGCCTATATCAGATTACATGCCATCTTGGGGAGTGGTGAGGACAGAATGGGGGAGAAAATTCAAAACTCAAAATTTTGTGGGAGTGAATATTGAAAACTAAAAATAAACAATTATATATTTTTAAAAAAATATAAACTTTTCGTGGAAAATCATTTTACTTTTTAGATATTCTACATAGGGCCTAGTTCCCAGAGGTATTCGATGAATGCAAATGAGAATAGTTGGTTTTTTTTTTAAATTGGCATTTCCCCCTTATAATGTATAAATCCTGGATGTTTTATCTAGACATGGTATTTCTTGATAATTATGGAATGGAAGCTGAATGGAAGTTGCATTTCACTAGAAAAAATCTGTTGCCATCCCATCCTCTCCAGTAACTGAAACAGCATATGTTAAAGCAATGAGGCATGGAGCACCCTCTGGGCTTTCATATGCCAGTATAAGGAGAATGAATTTTAATGCCAAAAAGACAGAAGCCTAGTAAAAATGCAGATGTTCTGGGAGAATATCTTTCACTACTTCATGGTTCCAGGTTGTCATTTGATGTTTATTGGACAACTCAAAAATGAATAATGAGTATGATTTGCCCTGGGACTTTGTAAAGTAGACATCTTTGGCAAAGAACAGAAAGATCTACAAGCCTGACTTTGTTAGAAGGATGTTTGTGTCTGATTCAGAGACAGGGCGTCATTATGTAAAATACAGAAGTGTGTGTGTTGATTTAGATATTTTTATAATGTTTTCATATGCATTAGTAATGTCTGTTTGATTTTTCTTTCATTGTGTTGATCCTACTATATATTTATGCTGAACATACTAATTCTAATGATAATTTGCAGAGACAAAAATTACTGGAACAGATAATTTAGTTTTACCCAATCTATCAAAGAAGTTACAACAGAAGAATATTTGTAGAAAAGGAAGAGTCACTTTGGTAATGAATAGATATGAATAATATATATGTATATATAAACACACACATATATGCACATATGTGTATGTATATATATATATAATATATATATATATCTCACATACAAAGAAATAGATTTTGAGTTTACCATCTATACAAGTGATACCTTGGCTAATTATGAAGTAAAATGATTAGATATTACAATATGTTAGCTCTGCATGTGCTGGCCTGCTTGTTTGTCACAGGTGGGTAAAGGAAACAGCATAAGGACTACATGGCATTAGTTTTAAAAATAAAGTAAGCTTCACTAGAACATAAAAATGCAATCAGCAGAGAATATGCAATTCATTCTTGGGATAGTTTCTTTGTTTAACAAATTGAAAAATGCAAGAAAATATGCTTATGATAGAGATCAAATCACCATCAAGTCTTAATTAACCGATGATCCCCCACAGCTACTCCTTTCACCCACAGATCACTATCAAAGCACCCTGTCAAAATGTAACTCAGAATGATGACTTTTCAACCAGATTCTATTGTAAGGATTTAGATATGAACCTCATTGTCATTTACATGGGGGGAACCTGCACCTCTTTATTCCTCTCCCACTTGCACTCAATTTGGACCACTATTACTTCTCTGACAGCACTGTTTTGGATTTCTTTGACATCTACATCAATCGTGCCCTAAACTGGGTACCTTCTTTCTTCCCTCTCTTTTCCTCTCCACTGTCACATTCCTCTTTACCCTGGCTTTTCAGCTTTATTTTATGTGTCACTTTCTCCCACTAGACTGCAAACTTTTTGAGGGCAAAGACTTTCTTTTTTATATTTTTATTCCTAGCAAATAGAACCATGGCTGAAACATAGTAGGTACTTAATGAATATTTATTAACAATTTGCATAAAAGGGCTCTGATCTTCCATTTCATGGAAAACACTGTCCTATCCTTTCTGCCCTAGGAAAAGGGGACAAATGGACCTATCAATTAGGAATAAAGAGTTACAAAGCATCCCATGTGAATCACATGCATATATGACTATATGTGCAAACATATATTCCTATGTCTATGTATATAAAATGGAAAAGTACCCCTTTCATTAACTTCCTCTCTTGATTTCTATGTCAACTTAGAAAATGTATAATAAAGCCTGTTGTAAACTCTCGCTCTCTCTCTCACACACTCTCTCTCTCTCTCCATATATATATATAATATATATATACATATATGCACCTATATATGCATATATATGATATAAATATAGGTTATCCAAAGGAAACTGTTGTCTAATAAAATCAATAATCTTTGGATCAGCTGATTTCTCCACATTTTTTGTTTCATTCAGGGATTTAATGTGAAGATTTAAGCATTAGTCTGTTGTCCCACTCATATTTGAGAGATGGTGATTTTCCTAGTTTATTATTCCAAGTAGCTTTTTACTTGATTCTCTAGGATTCTCTAAGTAAATCATCATATCATCTGCAAAGAGTGATAACTTAGCTTCTTCTTTGCCTTTTCTAATTCTTTCAATTTCTTTTTTATTCTCTTATTGCTAAAACTAACACTTCTGGTAGCAGACTGAATCATAGGGGTGATAATGGAAACCCCTGTTTCACCCTCGACCTTATTGGAAATATGTCTAGCATATACGCATTAAATATAATGTTTGCTGTTGGTTTCAGGTGGATGCTACTTATCATGTTAAGGAAAACTCCATTTATTTCTTTGTTTTCTTCTTGTTTTTAATAGGAATGGATATTGTATTTTGTCATAAGCTTTATCTGCATCTACTGGGATAATCCTATGGTTTCTTCTAGTTTTGTGGTTGATATAATTAATTATGCTGATAGTTTTCCTAATATTGAACCAGTCTTACATTCCTTGAATAAAACCTACCTGGTTGTAGTGTATTATTTTCCTGATAAGTTGCTGCAATCTTTTTGCTAATATTTTATTTAAAATTTTTACATCAATATTCATTAGGGAAATTGGTCTATAATTTCCTTTCTCTGTTTTGGTTCTTCTGGGTTTAGGTATTAGTACCATATTTGGGTCATAAAAAGAATTTGGCAGAACTCCTTTGCCTATTTCTTAAATAGTCTCTAAAGTATTGGAATTAATTGTCTTTTAAATATATGATAGAATTCGCTTGTAAATCCATCTGGCCCTGGAGATTTTTTCCTAGTGAGTTCTAGTGAGTAAGTTCTAGTGAGTTCATTGATAGATTGCTCACCTTCTTTTTCTGAAACTGGGGTTACTCAAGTATTTTATTTCCTCTTCTCTTAAGCTGGGCAATTTATATCTTTTTGTAAATATTCCTCTATTTCTCTAAGATTATCAAATTTGTAGGCATGCAAATGGACAAAATAATTCCTAATTATTTTTTTAATTTCCTCTTCTTTGGAAGTGAATTCACTCATTTCATTTTTGATACTGGTAATTTGGTTTTCTTTTTTTTAACCAAATTGACTGAAGCTTTATCAATTTCATTTTTTTTTCATAAAACCAGCTCTTAGTTTCATTTGTTAGTTCAATAGTTTTTTTTTTTTTGGATTTCAATTTTAATAATCTCTTCTTTGGTTTTCAGAATTTCTAACTTGGTATTTAATTGGGGATTTTCAATTTTTTCTTTTTCTAGCTTTTTCATTGCATACCCAATTCATTGAGTTCCTTTTCCTCTATTTTATTCGGGTAAGTATTGAGAGATATAAAACTTCCCCTAAGAATTGCTTTCACTGCATCTCAAAGTTTTGGTATGTTGTGTCATTATTGTCATTCTCTTGAATGAAGTTATTGATTGTTTCTATGATTTGTTGTTTGGCATATTCATTCTTTAGAATTAGATTATTTAGTTTCCAATTTATTCTCAGTCTATTTTTGACAGTCCTTCATTACAAATAAATTTTATTGCATCATTTCTGAAAAGGATGCATTGACTATTACTGCCTTTCTGCACTGGGTTGCAAGGTTTTTATGCCCTAGTATAGGGTCAATTTTTACATATGTGCCACATACCACTGAGAAAAAAGTATATTACTTTCTACACCTATTCTGTCTTCTCCAGAGATCTATCATATCCACCTTTTCTAAAATTCTATTCACCTTCTTAACTTCTTTCTTGCTCATTTTGAGGTTAGATTGATCAAGTTCTGAGAGGGGGAAATTGAGGTTCCCCACTAGAATGGTTTTGCTGTCTATTTCTTCCTGTAACTCCCTTAACTTCTCCCATAAGAATCTGGATACTACACCACTTGGTACATATATGTTAAGTAATGATATTGCTTCATTGTCTATGGTGCCTTTTAGAAGGATATAGTTTCCTTTCTTATCTCTTTTAATTATTTCTATCTTTGCTTTTGCTTTGTGTGAGATTAGGATTATTACCCTTGCTTGTTTTACTTCAGCTGAAGCATAATATATTTTACTCCAGACTTTTACCTTTACTCTGTGTGTATCCCCCTGTTTCAAATGTGTTTCTTGTAAACAATGTATTGTAAGATTATGGTTTTTAATCCATTCTGCTATCTGCCTCCATTTTATAGGAGAGTTCATCCCATTCACATTGCCAGTTATCATTTACTATCTGTGTCTTTTTCTCCATCCTATCCCCCCATTACGCTTTTATTTCTCCCTTCTCCCTTGCCCTCCTTAAAAGAGTTTTCCTTTCAACAACCACTTCCCTCAGTTTTCCATCCCTATCAGCCTGCCTCCCTTATCTTACCCTTTTGCTTGCTATTTCTTCCCTCTCTTCTAACCACCTCCTCCTCTTCTTCCCCCTTTCCCCTCCTACTGCCTGTAGGACAAGTTAGATTTCTATACTCATTGGGATATGTTATTCCCCTCTTGAACCACAACAAATCTTTCTACTATAATATGTTTTGTGCCTCTTCATGTGATATAGTTTACCCTTTTCTGCCTCCTCCTTACCTCTTCTCCCATTACAATCTCTTTGCACCCATTAATTAGAATTTTTATCATCACATCAGTTAATTTATATCCAAACGTTCTATGTATATCCCTTTTAAATGTTGTAGTAACTAAACAATTCTCAAGATTCACAAATATCATCCTCCCATATAAGGATTTAAACAATTTGCCTTCATTGAATAACAAGTTGTATTTTTCCTGTTTATCTTTTTATGCTTCTCTTGAGTCTTGTATTTGAAGATCAGATTTCCCATTGAGTTCTAGCCTTTTTGACAGGAAGATCTGGAATTCCCTTATTTTATGGAATGTCCATTGCCTTGCCTGAAAGATTATTCTCAGTTTTACTGGGTAGTTGATCCTTGGTTGTAGTCCAAGTTCCTTTGCCTTTCAGAATATCATATTCCATTTCTTCCTTTCTTTTAATGTAGAAGTTTCAAGGTCCTATGTGATCCTGACTGTAGTTCCATGGCATTTGAGTTGTTTTTTTTTCTGGCTACTTGCAGCATTTTCTCCTTGACCTGATAATTCTGGAATTTGGCTACAATATTCCTTGGAGTTTTCAATTTGAGATCTCTTTCAGGGGGCAATCATTGGATTCTTTCAGTCACTATTTTACCCTCAGGTTCTAGGACCTCAGAACAATTTTCCTTACTGATTTCTTGGAAGATATTGTCCAGGCTCTCTTTTTCATCACTGTTTTCTGGTAGACCAATAATTCTTAGCTTATGTCTCCTGAATCTATTCTCCAGGTCATTTTGTTTTTTTTTTTTTTTCCAATGAGATATTTTAAATTTTCTTCTATTTTTTTCATTCTTTAGGTTTTGTTTGACTGATTGTTGATGCCTCATAGAGTCAGTTTCTACTTGCCCAATTCTAATTTTTAACAAATTATTTTCTTCAGTTAACTTCTGTGCCTCTCTTTCCATTTGGCTAATTTTACTTTTCAAGGAGTTATTTTCTCCTGTTAGGTCCTGTGCCTCCTTTCACATTTTACTTTTTAAAGATTTGTACTCATAAGTGATTTTTTTTTTCATTTGGTCCATTGTATTTTTTAAAAGAAATGACCAAGTTTTCTTTTACCTCCCTAATTTGACATCTAAAATCCTCCTTGAGCTCTTCCAGGAAATACTTTTGGGGCTTAAGACCAGTTCATATTCCCTTTTGAGCTTTCAGATGAGGGTATAGTATCAGTGCTGTCCTCTTCTGAATTCATATTTTGATCTTCAGTGTCTCTATATTAAGATTCTATACTCTTTGTTGTTCTAGTCTCCTTCTTCATACTGGTTGCTTTTTTCCTGGCTGTTAAAGTGGATCTCTGCTTCTGGGGCACAAGGGGCTCTGTCCCAACATTCTTCTGCTGGGAACTAGGGGCCTGGTTATTGGTTTTGTGTGCTGTAGCCTCTGGTTTTACCAGCTAGAATTTATATAATGCTGCAGCTCACCTAGTGCTGAGCTCAAGTTGGCTGGTATGTGGCAAAGATCAAGGCCAGATGAAGTCTTTCTGAGTTTCCATGGTGTTATACTGAAGCTCACAGCATGAGGTGTGGGAAGGCATGGTCTGACTATTGGAAGTTTCTTCTTTCTCTAGGGTTGCGCTATAGCATGGGGGGCTCAGCTGTCATCTGTGTTGGTGTCTGCCAATTCCTCTATCTGCACGAAAGAATGCTTGGGGTCCTAGTTTTGGCACTCACTGGCTTCACCCCCCCTAGGGCACAGGAATTTCCACTGGTCTTCTGAGTTGATGCTTGCTGGGATGCTCCTGTCCTTCACTGGTCCCCTTCAACCACAGTGAGAGGGATCCTTCTCCGTAGCTTCAAGAACTAAAACACTGCTATACCCCTACTTCTGGCTTCTCTATTCCAGAGTTTTTCCTAGGGCAGTATTCTCCGGGATATTCAGGTTCAATAAGAAGGGATGAGAGTACTTATAGTTTACTCCAACATCATGGTTCCAGGAAGTTCAAGAAGGGACTTTTGAACATTTAATCTGTAGGCTGATTGCCCTGGAGCAGCTGCTGCAGCTGCCTGAAGGTTTTGAGCTTCTCATGGGGTCTGCTCCTGCTCTGCTATGGTAGGGTGTAGGCCTGTGTACAACTCTGTGCTCTCCCAGCCTGGTGCAACAGATCCTTGCCATTGACCTTCTGGTCTCTCCTGGACTATCTGCCACACCCTCTCTTCTAGTGGATTCTACCTCTCACAAATTTGTTCAGATTCACTTTTTTAGAGTTATCTGAAAGAATTTATGAGACAGCTTTGGTACATCCCTGCTTTCACTCTGCCATCTTCATTCCACCCCCCACCCCCATCATGCATCTTTTGGATTTGTCTGAGATCCTTGCATTGCTGAAAAGAGCTAAGTCTATTAAAGTTAGTCTTCTTACCATTTTGCTGTTATGTTTGCTGTATAATGTTCTCCTGATTTTGCTCACTTCACTAAGCATCAGTTCATGGAAGACTTTCCAGGTTTATCTGAAATCTACCTGATCATCATTAATTATGGAACAATAGTATTCCATTACATTTATATACCATAACTTGTTCAGCCACTCCCCAGTTGATGGGCATTCCTTTAATTTCCAATTCTTTGCTAGCACACTAAGAGTTGCTATAATTTTTTTTTACTTGTTGGTCCTTTTCCCCTTTTCATAATCTCTTTGGGATACAGACCTAGTAGTGATATTGCTGGGTCAAAGGGTATGTACATTTTGGTTGCCCTATGGGTATAATTCCAAATTGCTCTCCAGAATTGTTGGATCAGTTCACCACTCCAATTTTCCCACATCTTCTCAAACATTAATAGTTTTCCTTTTCTGCCACATTAGCCAATTAGATAAGTGTGAGGTGGTACCTCAGAGTTATTTTAACTTGCATTTCTCTAATCAATACTGATTTAGAGGATTTTTTCATATGACTATAGATAGTTTTAATTTCTTCATCTGAAAACTGCCTGTTCATATCCTTTGATCATTTATCAATTGGAGAATGACTTGTATTCTTGTAAATTTCACTCAATTCTTGATATTTTAGAAATGAGTCCTTAATCAGACAGTGTAAAGATTATTTCCAAATTTCTGTTTTCCTTCAAATCTTGGTTGCATTGGTTTTGCTTGTACAAAAACTTTTTAATTAATATAATCAAAATTATCGATTTTGCATTTCATAATGTTATCTATCTTTTGCTTGGTCATAAATTCTTCCCTTCTCCATAGATCTGACACATAAAGTATTCCTTGTCATCCTAATTTGCTTAAGGTATTATCCTTTATGTCTAAGTCATGTATTCATTTTCACTTAATCTTTATATATGGTGTGAGATTTTGGTCAATGCCTAGTTTTTACTTTACTATTTTCCAGTTTTTCCAACAGTTTTTGTCAGTTAGTGAGTTCTTATCCCAGAAACTAGAGTATTTGGGTTTATCCAATTGTTGATCAATATAGTCATTTTCTAATATGTCTTATATAAATTAACTATTCCACTGATCCACCACTCTATTTCTTAGCCAATACCAAATAGTTTTCATGATTGCCACTTTATAATATAGTTTTAGAACTGGTATGTCTAGGCCACATTTCTTTGAATTTTTCATTACTTTCCTTGATATTTTTGTCCTTTTCTTCAAGATAAATTTCATTATTTTTTCTAACTATATAATTTTTAGTAGATTCATTGGTATGAAACTGAATATGAAAATTCAGTTAGCATTTTCATGTTTTATTATATTAGCTTAACCTACTCATGACCAATTGATATTTTTTCCAGTTGTTCAGATCTGGCTTTATTTGTGTGAAAAGTGTTTTGTGATTGTCTTCATGTAGTTCCTGAGTTTCATATAGCAAGTAGAATGACAAATATTTTATATTGTTGTAATGGCAAGCAAAGAGGCACGTTTTGTTGTCTTTTGTTTTGGAGTGCTTCTCAGCACTAAGGCAATCAAGTGCCCTTGACTGAGTCTTTCCTTTACTTGTAGGAAGGCTCACATCCTTTTGCTAGTTAGGTCACCAGAGGTGTGAAAACCTCAAATGGTGTGAAACTCTGCAGAAGTGTGAAGTGTTCTGACCCTGAGTTTGGGGCTCACTTATCGGAAGAGTGTTGGTGTGGAAATTCCAGGTAGCTGTTAAAGAGCTCCCTGGCTTTGAAAACACAGATGTTGGTGCTTCTCTCTCTGGCAACTATTTTTGTAATGTCTTGGTCAAACAGCTAGAAGCCCTGTCTGTTGATTTGTGTTATTTTCTCTATTTATATAATTGCTGCTTGTAATTTCTGTTTGTATTTGCTCTGAAGTTCAGGGTGCTGACTTTTTCCCCCTGAACTAAGTGAATAGTATATGTATATTTAATTAAAGTGAGATTGTAATCCCATTAAAGTTGCTTTCCTTAGAAAAGCAGATCAAAGAACCTGTGCTAGCAGCTCTTCTATGTGCTCTTGTTGTTGGTCTTTCACCTCCACAGCATCTGCTAGCAATATTGTTGTTATAATTGTCTATAGTTATTTTAAATGGGATTAATTCCATGTAAAATTACTGTGGATAATATAAAATACTTGCAAGTCTACCTGCTAAGGCAAACTTAGGAATTTTATGAACACAGTTACAAAAGAGTTTTCACACAGATAATGTCAAATCTAAAAAATCGAAAAAAATATTCATGGGTAGCTTGAGCTAATATATTAAAAATGACAATTATACAAAAATTTATTTATAGCCATATCATAGTACCAAATTATTTTATACAGCAAGAAAAATAATAACAAAAATTAATCAGGAAGAACAAAAGTTCAAGAATATTAAGGAAATTATTGAAAAAAATTATAAAAAGATTCTTTAGCAGTACCAGTTGTCAAACTACAGTATAAATTGTTGATGATCCACACAATCTGGAAGTGGTTAAGAAATATAATGTTGTATCACTAGAATACATCAGGTACACAGTCTATAGTACCAAATTACCATAGTAATCTACTGTTTGATAAATGCAAAGATCCAATTTTTGGGCACAAGAACCCACAATTTGCTGGGAAAATTGTAAAACAGTTTTGTGGAAAAGTCAATATAGACCAAACTCTCACATTGCACAGTCAAATTTGACATTGCAAATGTCAAAATGGGTACATGATTTTGACACAAAGTATGATACCATAAGCAAATCAGGAGAACATGGAATAGTTTAACTGTCCAATCTGTTGATAATGGAAGATTTATGAACAAAGAAGAGATAGCATTATGAGATGTAAAATGGATGATTTTGATTATATTAAATAAAAAAAAGATTTTGCACAAAATAAACCAATGCAACTATAATTAGAAGGAAAGCAGAAAACAGAAAAAAAAATTGTAGCATGTCTCTCGTAAAGTCCTTGTTATTCAAATGTCTAGAGAAATTAGTCAAATTTCTAAAAATTTAAGTCATTGCCCTATTGATATTCAAAAATACGAATAGGCAGTTTTCATATAAAGAAATTATGCCTATGTAAATCCTTATGAAAAATGCCCTAAATCACTATTGATTTGAGGAATACAAATTAAAATGTCTCTGAGGTATGACCTTATACTCATCAGAGTGATTAACCTTACAGAAAAGGAAAATGATAAATGCTAAAGGTGACATGGGAAAATCAGGACACTAATGCATTGTTGGCAGAGTTGTGAACTGATCCGATCATTCTGGACAGTAATTTGGAACTATCAGCAAAGGGTTATAAAAGGGAACAAATAAATATCACAACTAGGTCTGTATCCCAAATAGATTTTTAAAAGGAAAAAAAATTGTACAAAAAATATTTAGAGCAGCTCTTTCATAGTGTAAGCAATTGAAAATTGAGAAGATGCCTATCAATTTGTGAATGGTTAAACAAGTGGTATGATTTTATCTTTTAAATATAATTTTATCCAATTACATGTGGAGATAATTTTCAACATTCATTTTTACAAGATTTTAAGTTCTAAGATAACAAAAAATCTGATATACATTTTACATGTGCAATCATTGTAAACATATTTCCAAATTAGTTATGTTGGGAAAAAGAAACAGAATAAAAGAGAAAAA
>CM053622.1:188030510-188087066 GCA_028646595.1 Phalanger gymnotis
AATATGATATTCCAGAGGTCAATGGAGCTAGGATTAAAACCAAGAATCACCTACCCAGCAAAACTGAGTATCATGCTCCAAGGCAAAATATGGATTTTCAGTAAAATAGAGGACTTTCAAGCTTTATCAGTGAAAAGATCAGAGCTGAATAGAAAATTTGACTTTTAAACACAAGAATCAAGAGAAGCATGAAAAGGTAATCAAGAAAAAGAACAAGAAAAAGAAATTGCAAGGGACTTACTAAAGTTGAACTATTTTGTTTACACTCCTACATGGAAAGATGATGTGTATGATTCATGAGACCTCAGTATTAGGGTAGCTGAAGGGAATATGCATGTATGTATATGTGTGTGTATATATATATGTTTATGTATATTTATATATATATATAATGTGACTGTGTATGTATATATGTATGTGTATATATATACATATATGTATACATATATATAGACAGAAAGAGAGAGAGAGAGAGAGAGGGCACAGGGTGAGTTGAAGATGAATAAGGGATGAGAGAGGAATATATTGAGAGAAGGAGATAGAGAGAGATAGAATGGGGTAAATTATCTCACATTAAAAGTGGCAAGAAAAAGCAGTCCTGTAGGAAGGGAAGAGGGGCCAGATGAGGGGGAATGAGTGAATCTTTCTCTCACTGGATTTGACCTGAGGAGGGAATAATGTACACATTCAATCGGTTATCTTATGCCACAGGAAAAAAAAGGAGATAAAAAAGAGAGAGATGATAGAAGGGAGGGCAGATAGGGGTAGGAGGCAATCAAAAGCTAAAAACTTCAAAAAGGGTCAGGGTCAATGGAGCAAATTGAATAAAGGGGGATAAGATGGGAAGGAGCAAAATATAGTTAGTCTTTTACAACATGAGTATTGTGGAAGTGTTTTACATAATGATACACATGTGGCCTATGTTGAATTGCTTGCTTTCTTAGGGAGGGTGGGGAAGAGGGGAGAGAATTTGGAACTCAAAGTTTTAAAAGCATATATTGAAAAAAAAGTTTTTACATGCAACTAAGAAATATGATATACAGGCAATGGGGCATAGAAATCTATCTTGCCCTACAAGAAAGTAAGGGAAAAGGGGATGGAGGGGAGTGGGATTACAGAAGGGAGGGCTGATGAAGGAACAGGGCAATCAGAATATATGCCATCTTGGAGTTGGGGGGAGGGTAGAAATGAGGAATAAATTAGTAATTCAAACTTGTGGAAATCAATGTTGAAAACTAAAAATATTAAATAAATTTTAAAAAGAAAAAAAAAAGAATTTTAGAAAAGTTATATATGATAGACCTGAAGAGAAAACAGAATGGGGATAGAAAGGAATGTATCTTTTTCTCAATGGTACATAGCACCTACACAAAAACTGACCCTTTACTAGGGCACAAAAGCCTCATGATCAAATGAAGAAAGGTACAAATATTAGTGAATTCTTTTAAGATGGCAATGCAATAAAATTAGGTATAATGTAAGGCCATGGAAAGATACACTAGAAATTAATTGGAAACTAAACAGTGTAATGCTAAGGAATGAGTGGGTAAAACAACAAATTAGAGAAACAACAAACAATTTCTTTTTGTTTGTTTGTTTGTTTTATAATTAAGATTATTTTTATTTTTAGTTAACAACACTCAGTTCCATATAATTTTTAGTGCCAGATTTTCTTCTCCCCTTCGCCCTATACCTCCCCAAGATGGCATGGAACCCAATATATCTACTAAATATAACTTTGCGTGACATTATTTACACAATAGTCAAGTTTTAAAGAAGAAATATGACCAATGGAATGAATCATGAGAATGAAGGAAATCCAAAAAAAAAAAAAAAAAGGAGAGTATACAGTGTGCCTCCATCTGCATTCAGACTCCATAGTTCTTTCTCTGGATGTAGATAGCTCTCTCAATTGTGAGTCTTTGGTGTTGTCTTTGCACCTTGTATTGCTGAGAAGAGTGAAGTCTATCAGGGTTAGTCATCACAGAATCTATATATCTGTGGTTGTGCATAATGTTCTCCTGGTTCTGCTCCGCTCACTCAGAATTATCTCATGTTGTTTTTTTCTAGGTTATTATAAGGCTGTATCTTCCCCATTTCTCAAATTCCATTACCTTCATATACCACTACTTGTTCAGCCATTCCCCAATTGAGGGGCATCCCCTTGATTTCCAATTGTTTGCTACAACAAAAAGAACTGCTATAAATATTTTTGTACATATTGATCCTTTTCCCACTTGTCTGACCTCTTTGGGATACAACCCTAGAAGTTGTATTGCTGTGTCAAAGGGTATGAACATTTTTATAGCCCTTTGGGCATACTTCCAAATAGCTCTCCAGAATAGCTGGATCAGTTCACAACTCCACCAGCAATGTAACAATGTTCCAATTTTCCCACATCCTCTCCAGCATTTATCGTTTTCCTGTTTTGTCATTTTAGCCAATCTGATAGGAGAGATGTGGTACCTAACAGTTGTTTTGATTTACAGTTATCTAATCAGTAGTGATTTAGAGCATTTTTATATGCCTGTAGATATCTTTAATTTCTTCCTCTGAAAACTTCCTGTTCATATCCTTTGGCCATTTCTCAATTGGAGAATGACTTGTATTCCTATAAATTTGGCTCAGTTCCCTGTATAATTTAGAGATGACATCTTTATCAGAGAGACTAGTTGTAAAAATATTCTCCCAGTTTTCTGCTTCCCTCCTAAACTTTGTTGCATTGGCTTTTTTATACAAAAACATTTCAATTTCACATGGTCAAAATTATCCATTTTGAATTTTGTAGTGCCCTCTATCTCTTGTGTGTCATGAATTCTTTTCTTTTCCATAAATCTGATAGGTAAACTATTCCTTGCTCTCCCAAATTGCTTATAGTATCAGCCTTTATTCCTAAATCATGAACCCATTTTGACTTCATTTTGGTATATGGTGTAAGATATTGGTCTATGCCCAGTTTCTGTCCTACCATTTTCCAATTTTCCCAGCAGTTTTTTTTGAAATAGTGAATTTTTAGATCAGAAGTTACATTCTTTGGGTTTATCAAAGAGTAGGTTGCTATAGTCATTGACTTGTGTAGCTATCCAATTCCACTGATCCACCCTCTGTTTCTTAGGCAGTACCAGGTAGTTTTGATGACTGCTGCTTTATAATACAGTTTAATATCTTGTATGGCTAGGCCACCTTCCCTACCATTTCTTTTCCTTAATTGCCTAGATATTCTAGACCTCTTGTTTTTCCAAATGAATTTTGTTATTATTTTATCCAGCTCTGTAAAATAGTATTTTGGTAGTTCAATTGGTATGACACTGAATAGATAAATAAATATAGGTAAAATTGTCATTTTTATAATTAGATCTGCCTAACCATGGGCAACTGATATTTTTCCATTCATTTAGATCTGATTTTATTAGCGTGAAAAATGTTTCATAATTATGTTAATATAGTCCCTGGGTTTGTCTTGGCAGATAGACTTTCAAATATTGTATAGTGTCTACAGTAACATTGAATGGAATCTCTCTTTCTATCTCTTGCTGTTGGGCTTAAAAGTAATGTATAGGAAAGCCAAGGATTTATGTGGGTTTATTTTATATCCTGCAACTCTGATAAAGTTGTTTATTATCTCAAGTAGTTTTTTACTTGATTCTCTAGAATTCTCTAAGTAAACCATCATACCATCTGCAAAAAGTGATAATTTAGTTTCTTCTTTGCCTATTGTAATTCCTTCAATCTCTTTTTTCTTCTCTTATTGCTACAGCTAACATTTCTAGTACCAAATTGAATAGTAGGAGTGATAATGGACACCCTTGTTTCACCCCTGATCTTATTGGGAATGCATCTAGCTTATCCCCATTTCAAATAATGTTTGTTGATGGTTTTAGGTAGATGTTATTTTTAATTTTAAAGAAAGCTAAATTTATTCCTATGCTGTCTAGTGTTTTTAAGAGGAATGGGAATTGTATTTTGTCATAAGCTTTATCTGCATCTACTGAGATAATCATATGATTTCTGCTAGGTTTGTTGTTGATCTGATCAATTATGCTGATAGTTTTCCTAGTATTGAACCAGCCTTGCATTCCTGGAATAAATCCTGCCTGGTCATTGCATATTATTCTCTTCATAAGTTACTGCAATCATTTTGTTAATATTTTATTTGAAATTTTTGCATCAATATTCATTAGAACATTTGTCTATTATTTTCTTTTCCTGTTTTGACTCTTCCTGGTTTGGGTATTAGTACCATATTTGTGTCATAAAAAGAATTTGGTAGGACTCCTTCACCTATTTTCCCAAATAATCTAAAAAGTGTAGGAATTAACTGTTCTTTAAATGTTTATAAAATTCACATGTAAAACCATCTGGCTCTGGAGAATTTTTCCTAGTGAGTTCATTGATGGCTTCATCAATTTCTTTTTCTGAGAATGGGTTACTTGGGAATTTTACTTCTTCTTCTGTCTACCTGGCAATTTATATTTTTGTGGACATTCATCCATATCTCTAAGCTTGTCAAATTTATTGGCATACAATTGGGCAAAATAATTCCTAGTTATTGTTTTAATTTCCTCTTCATTAGAGGTCAATTCACCCTTTTCATTTTTTGATACTGGAAATTTGATTCTCTTCTTTTTTAAAAAAAACAAATTGACCAAAGGTTTATCAATTTTATTGTTTTTTTTTCATAAAATCAGCTTTTTGTTTTATTTATTAAATCAATAGTTTTCTTGATTTCAGTTTTATTAATCTCTCCTTTAATTTTCAGTATTTCTAGTTTGTTATTTATTTGTTCTTTTTCTAGCTTTTTTAGTTGCATGCCCCATTCATTGATCTCCTTTTTCTCTATTTTGTTCATGTAAGCATTTAGAGATAAAAAACTTCACCTCAGAACTGCTTTTGCTGCATCCCATAAGTTTCAATATGTTGTCTCATTATTGTCATTCTCTTGAACTAAGTTATTAATTGTTTCTATGATTTATTCTTAGGCCCACTCATTCTTTACAATTAGATTATTTAGTTTCCAATTAATTTTTGGCTTATTTATCCATGGTTCTTTATTACAAATAATTTTTATTGCATCGTGATCTGAAAAGGATGCTTTGACTACTTCTGCCTTTCTGCAATGGACTGTGAGGTTGTTATGCCCTAGTACATGGTCAGTTTTTGAGTATGTGCCATGTACTGCTGAGAAAAAAGTATATTCCATTTTATCCCCATTCACTTTTCCCAGGAGGTCTATTATATCTGCCTTTTCCAAAATTTTGTTCACTTCCTTAACTCCTTTCTTATTTCTTTGAGATTAGATTTGTCAAGTTCAGAGAGGGAGAGGTTGAGGTGAGGTTGAGGTCTCTCATTATTATAATTTTGCTTTCTATTTCTTCCTGTAACTCCTTTAACCTATCATCTAAGGAACTGCATGCCATACCGCTTGGTGCATATATGTTAAACAATTATATTGCTTCATTGTTTATGGTGCCTTTTAACACAATATACTGTCCTTCTTTATCTCTTTTAAAACTATTATAAAGTAGCAATCATCAAAATTATGTGATAATGTCTAAGAAATAGAGTATTGAATCAGTGAAATAGGTTAATTTATATTATAGTAATCTACTGTTTGATAAATCCAAAGACTCAGGCTCCCAGGATAATAACTCACTGTTTGACAAAAAATGCTCAGAAAACTAGAACATAATGTGACAGAAACTAAGCACGGACCAAAATCTTACACCATATACCAAGATAAAGTCAAAGAAGGTAAATGAATTAAACATATAGGGTGATACCATAAGGGAAATTATGTCAAGGTATAGTTTACCTATCATATGTGTGGAGAAGGGAAGATTTTTTGACCAAACAAGAGATAGAAAGCATTATGAGATATAAAATTGATAATTTTTCTATATTACATTAAAAAAGGTTTTTGCACACAGCAAACACAAGCAAGATTAAGAGGAAATCAGAAAAGTGGGAAATAATTTTACCACCAGTTTTTCTGATAAAGGATTCATTTGTAAAATATATAGACAACTGAATCAAATTTGTAAGAACAAAAGTCATTCTCCAATTGATAAATGGTCAAAGAATGTGAAAAGGCAGTTTTCAGATGAAGAAATTAAAGCTATATGTAGTCATATGAAGAAAAATGCTCTAAATCACTATTGATTAGAGAAATTCAAATTAAATTAGAGAAATTTAAATTAAAACAACTCTGAGGTACCACATCTTACCAATCAGATTCGCTAACATGGCAAAAAAATAAGAAAATGATAAATGTTGGAGAAGATTGGGGAAATGGGAACACTAATGCATTATTGGTAGATTTGTGAACTAACCATTCTGGAGATCACTTTGGAACTATGCTCAAAGGGCTATAAAATTGTGCATACACTTTGATCCAGATATACCACTAGTAGGTCTCTATCTCAAAGAGACAACAAAAGAGGGAAAAGCACCCATATGTACAAACATATTTATAGCAGCTATTTTTGTGGTGAGTTGGGGGAGTGTGTGCACCTCACTTTCATTGAAACTGCCTCATAAAGAGGATAACATACACATTCAGTGTGATGTAGAAATCTATCTTACAATATAGGAAATTAAGAGGAGGAGGGGATAAAAAGTCAGAAGCAAAATACTTTTGAACATGGATAGGGTGAAAGGATAGAGAAATTAAAATAAATGGGGAAATTAAGATGGAGAGAAATACATAGTCATCATCATAAAAAAAATTACAGCAAGTTTCTTTCATAAACACCTTATTCCTGAAATATGTGGGAAACTATATCAAAGTTATAAAAAATAAGATCCATGCCTCAATTGATAAATGGTGAAAGGATATGAATAAGCAATTTTCAGATGATGTAATCAAAGTTATCTACAGTTATATTAAAAAAACTGCTCTAAATAACAATTGATTCAAGAAATGCAAACTAAAACCACTTTCAGCTACCACCCCACACCTCTCAGATTGGCTAATATGACAGCAAAAGAAAATGACCAATGTCACAGAGTATGCAGAAAAATTAAGACACTAATGTACTGTTCGTGGAGTTGTGCATTTATTCAACCATCCTATAGAACAATTGGGAAGTATGCCCAATGGTCTATAAAACCATGCATACCTTTTAACTCAGCAATACCTCTTCTATGTTTGTATCACAAACAAAGAGATCACACAAATGGGGAAAAGGACCCACACAACAAAAATATTTATAGCAGTTCTTTTTGTGTTGGCAAAGAATTGGAAATGGAGGGGACACCCATCAATTAAGGAATGGCTGAACAAGTTGTGCTATATAAATGTCAAATTTCTTGTCTGTCATATTCATTCTCTGGCCCCTATCTGCCTTCTAGCCATATTTTCCACTACTACACAGAAAACACTCCATTATAGCTAAGCTGACCTACTCAGTTTTGCTTTTTTAATACTCTTTAAAATTTCTCACATCCTTGCTTGTGCTCACGCTTTCTGCCTCCAGTATTCATTCTACCTATTGCAACCTATCAAAATCTTACAGTCCTTCAGCTCTTGGCTCCAGTATCAGCTTTTCTGCTGAGCTTTTCCTAATCACTAGCCCAGCTAAAGGTGATCTCATTGCCCATAGTCTCCTGTAAGACTTATTACCTGTACCACTCACATGACTTTTCACATTGATTTCCTTGTGTTATAGCTTCTTATGTATGTGTCTTATCTCTTCTACCAGATTGCAAGTTCCTGGAAAAAAAGACTGTGTTCTTTTGTATCCTTCACTGTACCTTAACAAGTCTCATAACTTTTAGGTGCTTCACAAATTTTTTCCAACTTGTTTTTATTTTTCTTGCATCTGAAGATTAAAATTCAGCAAATTTTGAAGGTTATTGATTTAAACAATTTTGTCTTATGTCAGTTGGCACACAAGTACACACACATATACACTCGGGGATTCCCTAGAGGAGGAAAAGTGATTTTTTTTCTTTGCCCTTTATACTAAACATGATCCTGTTAAGTATCCCTTGAGATTAGAACCAGTTCTTACAGAAAGTGTTGGCCTCAGAGGCCTGGATCTACAAATAGATAGATCATCACAACTTAGTATTTCAGCTGATTACATTGCTTTAACTCCTAATTTCCTCTGGATTTGAGTTAGAAAAAAATCAAAGCAGGAATAGGACTGGTTTATATTATCTTAACATGCCACCACATTTTGTCAAAAATTGTATCACAATACTCCCAGTTCTTAAAAAGAAAAAAAAGATTTCATTTCTCAGTTAGTAGCAGCATATTTTCTTTTCCTTTTCTATTATCTGGTGTTGGTAAGCTACTATTTTTTAGCACATGTCATCAGGCAAATTTTAAATTAAATACCTCTCATGTGACTGTTCACATTGACAGAACTGTTCTGCCCATGAAATAGGACAGGTGCCAGTCCCATTCAAGACAAGATGTTTAAGGTATATATTGAATAAGCAAACATGCTCTGCTAATTATTCCAGCAAATAGCTAGACAATCAATAAATGCTCATCAAGGAATAATAAGAGCTACCAAAGGTTGCAAAGAACTTTACAAGTATTATCACATTTAATCTTCTTGCTACTGTTACACTCATTTTACAGATGAAGAAACTGAGGTAACAGAGAAATTAAATACCTTGTCCAGGTTCATAAAGCTGGTACATCTCTGAAGCAGGATTTGAATTTAGATACTTCTGACTCGTAATCCAATGTTCTGTCCACTGCAGCCCCCAATTTTTCCCATACTCTCTTAGTGTCAAACACTGTGCTTAGAGATATTAAAAATTAGGGAAAAACAATTTCTGCCATCAAGGAATCTCCATTTTAAAGGAGGAAAAAATAATGAATTAGTGTAATCAAAAAACTTATGTACTTATAATGTGAAAATGAATACCTTATTTTGCTTGCACCCCCAATTATCCAGGTAACCAGAAGATTTATGTGAAGACTGACTACATTGGCTTAACATACCAACAATCCTTTGTGGTGATTAAGTAAATCAACCTGGACTTGCAGGAAATCAGCA
The DNA here is from genome assembly GCA_028646595.1 of Phalanger gymnotis. Lineage (NCBI taxonomy): Eukaryota > Metazoa > Chordata > Mammalia > Diprotodontia > Phalangeridae > Phalanger > Phalanger gymnotis. The sequence goes on from CM053622.1 coordinate 188,039,525, forward strand.
ACTCTGAAGCCAGTTAAGCTCATTCCAGTTTTGAAGCAGATCCTGAGTCATTTGGTAGTTTATGGACCTTCCAGAGTCATCCTTATTTGCAGAGACTCCCTGCTTTACCCCCTCCCATTTTGTACATCAGCATTGAACATCAGTCTCATTTGTATCTGATACCTGGAATTCCCCTTCCTTGGCAATGAAGACTATTTCCCACCTTTCTACCCAAATTCCCTGCCTCCCTTTTTTTGAAAAGCATAAATATCTCAGTCTTTCCAACTGGGCCTTGAATATGTCAGAACCGACAATGTTCCAGCTTACATCTGTGTAAACTGTGATAGTGCTCTGGTTCATGTCAGGTTCCCCTTTTTGAGCCTGTTTTGTTTTCCTTTTAATAGTTCACAGGAGTTTTTCTTTAAAATTACTCATGGCATGATTAGTAGACCTATACCACAATTTTTTGGGTAATTATATATAGCCTCATACCATCATTTTAAAGTCATATTGAATTTAACCTTGAGGTGAATATAACTAGTCTCTCCATATAGAATATAAGCTCCTTCACTTAAACATTTCTGTGCCTCCTTAGCAAGTCAGATAATCATGGTGTAAGAAGGGATATTATGGTATCTTGTTTTGCTCCCACAGAAGTTATTTGTAAATAATAGCTGTGAGGAAGATCACTTACTAAGACAATGGCCATCCTGGCTAGGCTGGGACAAACCAGTTGGACCAGAAAAACTAGGCTGGGACAGCCAATTCAAGCCTGAGGTGTCATGCTCTGGTCAATTACCCTCACTACCATGCCTATGAAATCTGTATAATCCGCATAAATTAAGAAGGGAATGTAGGGAAATGAAGAATGTAAATTGATCTTAACTCAGGCAAGGAGGGTAGTAGAACTGGTTAACCTCACTCCTATTTCTGTATCCTCATTACCATGCATATGTAAACTACATAAGTTAAGAAGGAAATGTAGGGAAATGAAGAATGTAAATTAACCATAACTCAGATCAGGAAGGTAAAACTGGTTAACCTCACTCCTGCTTCTTTATTGGTGCAGGTGTTCTTAGTGAGCACCATGCTGCTCTCTCATGAGAAATGTAATAAATGCCTTCCTCTGCCCAGTCTGTTTCTGAGTTCTTTGGATGAGAATGTGCTATCACATAATTCTTCCTAAGGTTATGCAACCAGGAGAGCAATGAGCAGAGGAAGCATGTCTTGGGCTTACTTCCTGACCCTGCCTTGGGAGTCCTGTGATCCCCACAGATTAAGGGGTTATCATATGGGTCTTCCTCAGGGTCTGATCCTGGGTAGTCCCGTGATCCCCACAGCTTTGTTTCTCACAATGGAAACCCCAGGTTGAAAGCATGCCCAAGGTCATTTAGTCTCATTGTATTTGAATCAAAACAATTTGATTAGTAGAATAAATTTGAATGACTCATGAATTTATTATGTCTGCTTAGTGCTATTATTCTGTCTGAATTCCATTTAAATATGGGAAATATTAATTGATAAATTTAAAAGTAAGTTTTATTACATTTTCCATTATCTGTTTCTTGCAGAGTGGGTAAACACCAAAAACAAACAACTCTCCCACTTACTATCTATATGACGACAGGTTAGTTATTAATGTTTCTGGGTTAGTTTCCTTATCTATAATTGAAGGAGTTGATTTCTCTGACCTCCAAATTCCCTTTCAGCTTTAAATCTAGTTACCTATGATCCAAAGATTGAAGTATAATACAATATATGTACATACAATCTAATTAGTATTTAGGTGAATAGGAAATTATACATATGTATATAATATATACACACATGCACATTAAATTCATGAAATTGTTGCTACCTGGGTGGAAGAAACCAGTGGTAATGGCTAGTCAGGGGAAGAGAAAGCTCAAGAAAAACAATATCTTTCTCAAAATTTTTGAATTGATGACATTTGGAAGAAGGATTAGAGTTTTTCTCTGTTGCCTTAGGAAAATGAAGCAGGACCAATGAGTAAAAGTTGCAGAGTGTTACATGTAGGCTTATTTTCAGAGAAAACAATTAAATTTCACAATACTTAGAGGGGTCCAAATTTGGATCAGGCTATATTGGAAGGTGTTGTATTACTACTTCACTTAAAGTTTTCAAACATAGAAGATGAGTGACCAAGTACTGGGTATGTTATAATGGTAATTCTTTTTCAGGTTTGGGCTACTTGATATTTTGACTGAGTGCCTTCAAATTCTAAAAGCATTTGATACTGGTGGCTATGATAGTATCTCGTGTGTGTGTGTGTGTGTGTGTGTGTGTGTGTGTGTGTGTGTGTGTCTTAAAGAGGCTTTGTTGTTTTTGTGCTCTTCAAAGAAAGATTTTTAAAGTATTCAAAACTCAAAAATACAATTTACAAAGATTTTAGTACATTGTTTAGATAGATTTTAACAAAACACTTGAAAAAGCATCTCATTTTTGGACAAAAGATGCAGAGACGTGGGCTAAACAATAGTATTATCATATTGGTCAATGGATTCTCAAGTAGTCAAATAGCTGGACTCAGAATGAAGGTTGGTGGTTCCATATTGAATTGAAGGTCTCCAGTGAGGTGCCTGAGGGATTTGTGGTAACCCTTGTTCTATTTTAGATTGTTTTCCAGTAACTCACCTTAAGGTAAAGAAGCTATTCATTGCAAATATCAAATGACAAGTTTACACCTAGCTAAGAGAGAAACCTAACAGAAGTATTGATAGTGGAATTTATTATTTTTTTAAAAAGCTGGCAGACTAAAACAAAAAAAAAACATAATTAGGTATTTGTTAAAGGGATTCTCCAATCAATCCATTCTCAAACTGAATAGATACAAACTTCGTATATGTAGGCTAAATTAGGAATAATCTCAGGGGAAAGGCACAAACTTTGAGCAGGAGTCTTCCTTCTGAGATTATCCCTAATTTAGCCTGTGTATATGAAGTTTGTGCCTATCCACTTAAAGTCTAATCATTCGATACTTGTAATGAAGGGATATATCAATATCCCAAGTATGAGATGATGGTGGTTTGTACCATGGTATTGACAGTGTCCGAGAAGAAAGGGGCCATAAACAAGAGATCTTGCAAGATGGAAAAAAATAGAGTTTTGACAACTAATTGAATTTGCAAGGTAAAGGAATATGAAATGTGAAGAATGATGATGAATTTTGGTGACTGTGAAGATAGCGGCACCCTCAACAGTATTGAAGAATTTGGGAATAGATGAGAGTTTGAGGACAAAGATAACTCCAGTTTTCTATATGTTGAGTTCAAAATATCTATGGGATGTTTGAGATATCTAATAGAGAGTTTTATATGTGTGACTCGAGATCAGAAGAGAGATTAGGGATGGACAAATAGATCTAAGTATCATCTGTATAGAGAAGATAATACAGTTGGTGAGATCACCAAACAAAATGATATAGGGAGAAAATAGAAGATTGTCCAGAAAGTATTAGGTAAAATTTGGATAAAGAACCAGCAAAAAGATACTGAGAAGATGTGACCAAATGTAGGATGAGAAGCACAAGAAAATAGTGTCACAAAAACCTAAAAAGTAGAGAGTATCAAACAGAAGAGGGTGACTGACAGAGTCAAAGACTGCAGAAAAATGAAGAAGGATAAAGAATGAGAAGAAGCTATTAGATTAGGTAATAAATATATCACTTGTCAGTTTATGTAACCATTTCAGTTGGATGATAAGATCACCAAGTGGAATACTATAGATGACCAAAAGAAATTGACCCACAAAAGCATTTTAGAGGACACACAGGTTAAAGTGCTTGACCTGAATGATGATCCATCATAATATTTATAAGGCAGGCAGTTGTTCTTTGTTTTAACTTAATGGAAATAGACTATGGGAGATATGACTAGCCACTGTCTAGTTGAAAGAGAATGAATGAATCCTTCATGAATAAATCGAAAAGCATTTGTTCTTTGCCTACTATGTGCCAGATAGTCTGCTAACTACAGGGATTATTAATACCAACTGGCACTCTTATTGAGCTTACAGTCTTATAAAGGAATGCAATACATAAACAGGAGAAGTACATGTGTTTTAGAAGTCACAGAAATGCCAAGCAGAGCCATAAGGAAATTGGTTGATAAATCCTTTCCAGGAAAGGTAATGCTGATTAGATTGCTATGTCCAAAGCTATAGGTAAGAAGAAAAGAGAGAGAATAATGACTCAGGAGCTTTGGAAGTGGGGTATGAGAGTTGAAAGGCCCAGTCAGAGGCAAGAAAATGGCTTGAAACCTATTTTGGTAGACTTCTATAAAACAAGACACACTTTAGGACAGAGCTTTTCAATCCATGGTCCATCAATGCAAAAGGTTTCTGGAAAGATTTCATGGAATCAAGGAAGCTAACCTTTAAGTGAAATTTAATATTCTCATAAATTATTTAAGAAATATTCTGAGAAGGGATGTGAATTATTTGTCCAACTGCCAAAAGGGATCCATGACATACAAAAGTTCAGAACGTCCATAGCCTGGCAAGCCAATCAAGGCAGGAGACTGAAGAAATTGACTAGCTGTTAAGGCAATCAGTAGGTGAGAAGCTCTTTCCTACCCATTTGAATAGGCTTAAGGTGGGGCCCCAGGTGGGGCCAACTAAGGAGGGGGTGGGGCACCTGAGAAGGTCTGATAAGATCTTTGCTTCTAAGTTTGCCCCAAACCCCTAATTACTAGGTGCTAAGTCAATGAGGGTGTGAAGCTCCCAGGGTCCTAAAGGGAGGCGCTAAGACCAGAGCCAATCATGGGAGCTTAAGTTCTGGTTGCTCAGAGATGCTTGATGATGTCTGAAACTGTATAAAAGGAGAGAAAACAGCTTGGAGACTTAGACATATCCATGGCCAGCAGACAGGTGAAACTGAAGCCAAAGGAGCTGAAGGTGTTCATAGGCTTCACCAGACTGCCAAAGTGGTCCATAATACACACAAACAAGAAAGGTTAAGAACCCCTCATCTATGGAGTATCTTCCCTTTAAAGGGCTATCAGGACCATGATTTATCATTTTGCCTCCCAATGGCTGGCTGCCTTCTAATTCCATCAAATTTAATTGAAGGACTTCTTCATACTTTGTAAAGGAGCAACAAAGTATCATTTTATTTATTTATGTTTATTTTTCCTTCATTTAGGGCCTTAAATCATCATAACCTCTTTTGCCTGACACTTTCTGTAATTTTGTTGGTTGGCCAGAGTTTGAGGGGAATAGGGAGGATCTGTTGATCAGGTTTCCTAAACCAAACTATCCAATTACAATACAATAACCAAAAAGGTTTCTATCTGAGTTAAAAGACTAACATCATAACTACAAAATGGATAAGAGGAGTTTAGGCAGCCATTCGTTATTTTTAAAAAAGTCTGAAAATTTTAGCAGACTGTATTTGTAATCAGTATTCAAAAAAACAAACAACTAAGACAATCTTAGGCTATATTAAGAGAAGAATGGTATATAGGACTAGAGAAGTGGTATTTCCATTGAATTCTGACTTGGACAGCCCACATATGGAATGTTGTGTTATATTCTACATGTGACATGTTAGCAAGGACATTGATAAACTGGAAACTATAAAGAGGATGGTAATGAGCATAATAAAAAGCCTTGAGACCATGACCTATAAGAAATGGTTAAATAAATTACACAGTGTTTAGACAAGAAAAAAAATCAGACATAGGGGAAAACAATAGCTGTCTTCAAATATTTGATAGTCTATAAGTAAGGCAAGATTCATGACCTAGAGGATGACCATGAACATGCCTGTGTGGTTCAGAATCACAAAGTATGAAAAACTACCTAGGTAGAAGGCAGAGGAAGTATAACATTTATTTAGATACCAGAGGATCCAACTCAAAGACCAGTAATTCCAGTTCGATATAGCAGTAATTAAACCAGTAAACCCACCTTAATGGAGCAACAAGGAAATTATAACACAGTATTATAGCAAGGAACCAAATCATCCTGTAACCTTCCCTTCCACCCCTCCCCCCATAGGGCCTTTCCTCAAACTCACTCACGAACATTAACTGTCTGCTTGCCTGCATCTTCTCCCCTCTCAGTTTTCTGGTCTCCTAAGCTCCCTTGTTTCCTCTTTCTGCTCAGCACTCTCTTTTGCAGCTCTTTTGACTCAGAGTTCTTACTCCTTCTCCTTGGGCTGAATTTGGAATTCTGAATTCTCTTCTCACTTCCGAATTCTCAGTTCTCATTGGCTACCTTTTGGGTATATATACTCTTTTTAGGGTCTGAGGGCTTCACGCTCAATCAGCAAAGGGTGTGGGCCTGAGGCTTAGTGCCTAGTAAGTAAAGGCCTGCCAACAAACAAACTTCAATCAAGCTTCCCTTAATTAGCCCCAACTAAGGTCTATTGAGTGGGTGGGAAAGGTCTCTAACACTGATTGGCACCTCAAAGGTGTGGGCTGGCCTCTAATCAAGACTCCCTTTGTTGACTCCACCTAAAGCCTATTGAATGGGCAGTAAAGATTTTTAATCACTGATTGGAATCACAGACAATCAATCACTGAGATTAAAGGTTAGACTTTTGCTTACTGGCCAGAAAAAGCAAAACTGAGACCAAGGGGCAGATGTTGAAAAGAGGCCAAAAAAGTTTGATAGAAGGGAAACAGATGATCTTATCAGGACCATATTTTACATTATTTTTTTTTCTGATCCCTCTTGATTCTAGTCCCTTCCTACCATTGATTATTTCCAATTTAGTTCATAAATATCTTTTATATATGTAATTGTTTTTATATTGTCTCCACTATTTGACTGTAAGCTTCTTAGAAGAAGTCTTTCTTTGTATCTGCAGTATTTAGAACAGAGCCTGACCTGTAGTAGGTACCTAATAAATGTTTATTGGCTGTCTAAAAGTGGAATGGAATGCCTTGGAAGGTAATAGTTTCCTCCTCAGAGAGAATCTTCAGACAAAAACTGGATGGGTTACTTGTTAGGCAAGTATGTTACAGAGGTAATATTTATTAACGGATGGGAGTACCGGACATAGAATCGAGAAGACTTGGATTTGCATCCTTCCTCAGGTGCTTAAACCATGACACACTAGGCAAATCAATTTAATCTTCCTTAGCCACAGCGGTATTTAAAATATACATAGGCTTTCACATGACTACCATTAGAATCAAATGACGTTTTTAAAAGAAATTTGTAGTATATAATTGTCAAGTTGTTTTCTGGCAGGGGTCAGAGACTTTTTTTCACCTGCATTTATTAATTATTCAGATATGGGTGGAACTAGTTGGCACTTGAAGTTCCTATCAACTTGGAGATTTTGAGATTCGATGATTCCCTGATATAGTGTATAATGTCAGAAAAACGTCCTTTCAAACTTCAATTTATTTAGGTATGCCCTCCACCTAATAATTATATTTTTATAGATGTCTCTCCTCAAAGGAGCAAGTCCAGAAGTACTTTAATATGTTCATAGCAGGGAATGGAAGACCTTTAATGGAGGTTTGGATTGGGGGAAGAGGATTGGGAAGTGGAGATGATTCCCAAAAGAGCCAGCAGGTATGTTTGCAGGTGCAGGTGTGATTGAGAGTAGTGCCACTGAATCATTCACACCATGGCATTAAAGATGGTTCAGGCTTCCAAGCTTTCTCTAAGCTCAGAAACATGCACACTATGATTCTGCCTGGCCAAGAAGCACTGTCTGCTTTCCTTTAAGCCTAAAATAGATTCTTCTCAGCCTAGCAGAACTCAGTGTTTTTTGGCTTCTCCGTTTACATATTTTCACTGCTTCACTAACCCCGTAGCTATTGAGAATTGTGGGCAAGCTGCCAATTATCAGATGCCTTGCTGCTAACATCCTACTCAAAATAGCACATATGAGGGATTTGGGTACTTAAAATATACTCAAAATAATATGCTTAAATAACATTAAAGCAATGATACAAGCTGACAAAACAAGGAGTTTCAGAACCATTGCTAACATTTTTATTCATGCCAATATTAATTTATTAGCTCAAGAGGTTTGGAAGTTAGACCAGATGATATTTTCTGCCTAGAATGATAGTTTTCTGCTTATCTTGCACCTTGGACAGGACTTTCTGGAGAAATAGAGTTCAATTGAAAGTCTTCCAAGAACAAAATCTTTTTATGTTTTTCGTTAGCATCACCACTACTCTACTACATAAATCTTGCCTTGACAGTACAGTTTTCAAATAGAGAAATCCCCATATTAATTCACTTGAAATAGGTTTTGTTCAAGAGAAGATATCTCATTTTATTGATTCCTTTCATAGTAATCACTTAAATGACATGGTCCCCCCAAAGTCTTTGATTATTAAAAACCATCTTAATACATGATTCAAACATGTAAATACTCTAAATGAGGCCTTACATTTCAATCCTTGGATTGCTTGTCCTATGAAGTCTTTCCTTGTCTGACCTTCAAACACTCAACTACAATTGTATACAAGTCTAACTCATTCACTGAAGCTTCAAAATGTCTTTAGGGGATTCATTTGGGGAAGAGAATACCATGGAAAGTATTTTTCTTTCTAAATCCTTGAAGCCTTTTCTCCTTCTTTCAGTTGTAGGCCCTCCATATCTTTTGATTCCCATAACCTCCCTTAAAAAACGAAGGAAAAGGAAAACTTAAAATATCTTGATTTCTAGTGCTTTATTCTTTCCCTAACTCCCTTTCCTGAAACTCTAGCTATTATTTATTTCTATGACGTTGAGCTTAGTAACTATTGTAATGGTTTCAGCCTCCCTAATAATAATAGTAATGACTAACACATAGTGCTTAATAGAGGCCAAGCACTGTGCTAAATACTTACAGTTACTATCTCATTTATTTCTCATAAAAATTGAGTAAGGAAACACTATTATTATCCCTTTTTGCCAGTTGGAAAAAGTGAGACAAACAGAGGTTGTGACTTCCCCAAGGTCACACAACTAGTAAGTGTCTGAGACCTTATTTGAACGCAGGTCTTCCTGACTCTAAGCCCTACACTAAATCCACTTCTCCTCTTAGTTGTACATAGGCGTTTTTTTTGGCTAGTATAAGTGCAATCAATTGCATGTCATCTCTATCAAACATGGGCATGAGAGTAAAGGGTGTGCAACCTAGTAACATCCATGGCAGAGCATCCAACCTAAACATCATGCTCTATGAAGTATGTGAAACCAGACAAATTGTTTGCTTAGCTTGGTATTTTTGAAGAAAAAAAAATGTGTCTTAATAAAAAGAATTGATTACATTCTTGTTACAGACAAATGCATATGGAGTTTTTTTAGCCTTTTCAGAAGAAATATCATTGTGGGCAAATAAGCCAGAAACAAAGAGGAGTCTTTCTGTTTTTGTGGATTTCTTAAACACATCTTTTTTTTTTCTCTTTCTCTATCAGAAAAGAAAGGTATTTCTTACATCTTCTTTTTTTGCCAATCATATGCAAAACTTTGTCTGGTATTCAAGTATCCTTCATAAGAATTTTTTTTAAGTTTTTATTTGCATAGTTAGAACTTATTGATGTCACACCTTGAAATATTTTGGGATCACTTGGTTAATGAATGGTCTCAATTCATATGCAACTGTGATTTAAAATGACAGGCGAGGAGACATGCTATATTATTTACTTAGCAGAATTTTAGGACAGATGTGCAGAAGGACTTGAAAATTGGCCATTAATAATGAACCATGAAGAATGGGAAAAGATTATTATTAGTCATGACAGAGATACAGGAAAGGAAAAGTCAGGGAAGGTCAAAATGACATTGATGGATTTTATGAATTAAACTTCAATGAAAATAATGTAACAGGATTTTTTAATGAACTATCATGGAAAATTTAAAATACTTGGCAGTATTTTAAATCTGCAGGGCCCATAAGATATGTCACATCTATTAAGTAAGGTTATTAAAAAGGATTTTGTAAAGAACCTAAGTTAAGTTGGATGATAAAATTAAATACTGTAAATAGGTGACTTACTTCAATATTTCAGCATGGAAATATACATATATTTTACAATCATTATGGAATGTGTAAGCACATAAGTGCAAGTAGCTCTAAGTATTGCTCTTGGAAGTGTGTATATTTCTTTCTATGCCTTGCCTAGGAGGGGAATGTCCTTAAGAAAAAGAACTGATCACCCTTATTCATTCTGAGCTATGTTACTTAAATTATCAGTTTGGTAAATATGAAGAAATACTAAAAGTCTTTACAGACTTGTTTGTAACAACTTTTACAAGTCTCTTTGTAAGACCCTCACCTGATGCCCTCCAAACTTCTCCATCATGCCCTTAGAAAGTTCTTGATCCTGGCGGATCACTTCAGTCCTGAATCTTCTCACATCTTGACAGGTTCCTCTGTTTAGAGGGTAAGGCTTCTCCTAGAACCTCCATTTAAAGAGGGAACCCAGATCAGCCATCTCACTTTCCACATTTCTGCATGCCTATGTACTCCTGTGGAATTTTCTATCACATCCTGCCCTTTAATTAAGATTGTTTGCATATATATACAAATTATAGAGTTATAAATATATATATAATATATGTACTATATTTATTACATAAATATATACATGTGTATAAATTATATGTGTGTGCATATATATATATACATATATGTATACATATATATATATATATGTATATATATAGTGTATATGTGTGTGTAGAAACAATGTCAGAGACAGTGACCAAGAGAGAGGGAGAAAGAAGGAGAGTGAGAGAGAGAGAGAGAGACAGAGAGAGAGAGAGAGAGAGAGAGAGAGACTACGATGTCCATGTAATAAGTCAATACAGGAAATATTGAGGAAATATTGAGGTTGAAACTGACATTTCAAAGTTATTAATTCTATGATGCTGGATAACTCTCACTCTGAGCTTCAATTTCCTCATCTGTAAAACCCAGATAACTATACCTAGTACTTACCTCACAAGGTTTTCTGAAGATCCAAAAGAATAATAACTAAATACTTTTTAAACATTACAATTCTGGTCCTGGAACCAAGGGATTTGAACCAGGAGAGAGTAGCTCTGGCCAGGCTTTAGAAAGGGAGTTTTATGAAGGAGATGAGAGAATCTTGGCTCCATCCTGGGCTAGAGAAGAATCTTGTGGACTTTGGAGGATTGGAGTAATTAGACTTTTTCATCTGCTTTCAGCAGCATTCAAAAAATGAATGAACATTGTATAGCTATATCTTCAAAGAGAGTCAGGAACATCCTGGACAGATACAGTGAAGAAAAGCAGATTCAAAGTTCCCTTAGGAGCTTTACAGAATAGTTACAATATACCCAAGCAGAACTTCTCTAGTATTCCATGAAGGGAAGCAAATGATTTAAAGATCTGTGAAGTATCCCTTTACCATACATTGGGTCTCTATGCTTCAGTCTAATTTCCCCTAGATCTCTGTACATAGTTATGTGAGTAAATAAATGGAAGTATCTTTATATAGAAAATTTCATTTATATATCATTTATATATATGTATATACACACATACATGTTTCCAATACATTTATACATATGTATATTTATATATATGTATATATATATACAACATATGTATATATAGATATGTGCATATCTATACATGCATAGAAATAATAAAGTGTTTTGCAAACCTCAAAGTGTTATACAAATGCTAAGTATATTATTAGTATTATTATTATTATTTTTGAGAGATCTTTCATACTAACTATACGCTGTGCTAAAATACTCCATTCTAAAAACTAATTGTGTAGTTAGCTAATTGTTATCAACTGACGATCATGGGTGGAAGCATAGTGGAGGTGATTAATGAGCTACTCCATTAGAAAGACAACCCCCAACCTCTCTCTCAGTAATATCACTAAGGCCTTAAGGAGATGTACTAGCAATATTCTAAGGACTGAAATCCTCAACACCATTGGGGGATTATAATGTTTGCTACAGCCAGAAGCTTCTTAATCATAGACTAGGTAATAAAGACATTACAAAGGCATTGGTAGTATAATGGCAGCCTACATAAACCCAGGGAGTTTAAGATAAAAAATACTTGCTATGACCTTGAGCTAATGACCTTGGGAAGCTTATTTAACTTGCCCCTTTTCATTCTCTTAAATGCTAAATTAATGTATTTTTTGAAAAAAAAGTGTAAGGTATATATGTCAACATAAAAATATTTATTATTATCTTATTAATATCACTTCAGAATATTATGAACATTTCATTTGAGGATTTAAAAACACTATAACAACATATTACCTTCTCATAACCCCCCCTAAAATATTTTTATTTACTTTTAAGCTATGAACTGCTTTTTTCCTTTAAAAGTTAAACCATACATTCCTTCTCATACATAGTAATCATTAAAAAATACCAAATTAATGATAAAAACATCTTTTCAGCACAGTGTGTACATTCCTTTATACCTAGCCATGAAATTTTATAAGTTGTTCCTAACAACTTTTACTTGTTACTAACAATTTTCAGTTGCAAAAAAGTCAACTCTACAGTGCTTGCAAATGAATCAAAGGGAATCTATTATACCACTCTGCACAAGATAAAGAATGGCCAATTCTTAATTGCAACTTTTTTTTTGTTTTAATTTTTATTTAATTTTTAGTTCACAATACTCAGTTCCACAAGTTTTTGAATTCCAAATTTTCCCTCCCTCCCTCTACCCCCCTCTCCCCCAAATAGCATGTAATCAGATGTAGGTTCTACATATTCCTTCATATTAAGCTTATTTACACGATACTCAAGTTGTAAAGAACAATTATAGCCAGTGGAATGAACCATGAGAAAGAAGAAACAAAACCAAAAGGAAGAAAAAAAGAAAACAAATAGTTTGCCACAATCAGTATTGAGACTTTGTAATTCTTTCTCTGGATGTGGACAGATTTCTCCATCATGAGTCTTTCGGAGCTGTCTTAGAACCTTGTGTTTCTAAGAAGAGCCAAGTCTATCAAAGTTAGTCATCACAGATATCCTGTGTCTCTAAACATGTATGATGTTCTCCTGATTCTGCTCCCCTCACTCAGCATCAGATAACATAAGTCTTTTCAGATCATTATGAAGTCTGTCTGCTCCTCATTTCTTACAGCAAAATAGTATTCCATTACATTCATATGCTATAACTTGTTTAGCCATTCCCCAAAGATGGGCATCCCCTTGATTTCTAATTTTTTGGGACCACAAAAAGAGTTGCTATAAATATTTTTGTACATTTGGGTCCATTTCCCACTTGTGTGATCTCTTTGGGATACGGTGGTATTATTGGGTCAAAGGGCATGCACATCTTTATAGCCCTTTAGGCATTCCAAATTGCTCTCCAGAATGGCTAGATCAGTTCACAACTCCACTAACAATGTAACAATATTCCTATTTTCCCACATTTTCTCCAGCATTTATTGTTTTCCTGTTTTGTCATGTTAGCCAATCTGACAGAAGATGAGGTACCTAAGAGTTGTTCTGATTTGCATTTCTCTAATCAATAGTTACTTAGAGCATTTTTGTATGACTATAAATAGCTTTAATTTTTTTCCTCTAAAAACTGCCTGTTAATATCCTTTAACCATTTATAAATTGGGAAATTACTTGTATTCCTATAAATTTGACTCAGTTCCCTGTGTATTTTAGAGATGAAGCCTTTATCAGAGACACTGGTTGTAAAAATTCCCAATTTTCTGCTTCCCTCCTAATCTTGATTGCATTGGTTTTGTTTGTACAAAAACTTTTCAATTAAACATAATCAAAATTATGCACTTTACATTTTGTAACACTCTCTAGCTCTTGCTTGGTCACAAATTCTTCCCTTCTTCATAAATCTAACAGGCAAACTACTCCTTTCTCTCCCAAATTGCTTATAGTATCAAACTTCATATCTAAATTGTGAACCAATTTTGACTTTATTTTGGTCTACGGTGTAAGGTATTGATCTATGCCCAGTTTCTGCCATACTGTTTTCCAGTTTTCCAGCAGTTTTTGTGAAATAGTAAATTCTTAACCCAGAAGCTGGACTCTGGGTTTATCAAAGAATAGATTGCTACAGTCATTGACTACATCATCAAGTGTACCTAACCTATTCTAGTGATCCATCAGTCTATTTCTAAACCAGTAGCAAACCGTTTTGATGACTGCTGCTTTATAGTACAGTTTAGTATCTGGTATGGCTAGGCAACCTTCTCTAGAATTTCTTTTCATTAATTCCCTTGAAATTCTAGACCTTTTGTTCTTCCAGATCAATTTGGTTATTATTTTATCCAGCTCTATAAAATTATTATTGGTAATTTGTTTGTTATGGCACAGCATAAGTAAATTAATTTAGGTAAAATTATCATTTTTTATTATATTAGCTTGGCCAAACCATGAGCAACTGACATTTTTACATTTATTTAGATCTGACTTTATTTGTGTGAAAAGTGTTTTGTTCTTGTGTTCATATAGGTCCTAGGTTTGTTTGGGCAACTAGACTCCCAAATATTTTGTAGTGTCTGCAGTAATTTTAAATGGAATTTCTCTTTCTATCTCTTGCTGTTGGGCTTTATTAGTAATATATAGAAATGCTAAAGATTTGTTCAAGCTTCTTTTCTACCCTGCAACTTTGCTAAAGTTATTATTTCAAGTAGTTTTTTAACTTGATTCTCTAAGTAAATAATCATATCATCTGCAAAGAGTGATAACTTAGTTTCTTCTTTGCCTGTTCTAATTCCTTCTTTCTTTTTCTTCTCTTATTGCTAAAGCTAACATGTCAAGTACCAAATTGAATAATAGAGGTGATAATGGACATCCTTGTTTCAACTTGGATCTTAATGGAAATGCATCTAGCTTATGCTCATTACATACAATGCTTGCTGATGGAATGCTAATTATGATTTTAAGGAAAACTCTACTCCTATGCTTTCTAGTGTTTTTAATAGGAATGGGTCTTGTATTTTGTCAAAAGCTTTTTCTGCATCTGTTGAGATAATCATATGGTTTCTGCTGGTTTTGTTGTTGGGACCATCAATTATGCTGATAGTTTTACTATTATTGAACCAGCATTGCATTCCCAGAATAAATCCTACCTGGTCATAGTGTATTATTCTTGTGATAAGTTGCTGTAATGCTTTTGCTAATATTTTATTTGAAATTTTTGCATCTATATTCACTAGGGAAATTGGTCTATAATTCTCTTTCTCTTTTTTGACTCTTCCTGGTTTTTATGCAAGAGCTCATCCCATTCACATTCACAGTGATGATTACTATCTGTATCTTTTTCTCCATTCTATTTCTCTGCCTGTTCATGCTTTTATTTATCCTTTCTCCCTTCCCCTCCTCAAAAGAGTTTTGCTTCTGACTACCACCTTCCACAATATTCCCACCCTGTCAGCCCTTCCCTCCTTATCTTGCCCTTTTCTCCTACTACTTCTTCCCTCCCCTCTAACCACCCCTCTTTTCTTTCTCCTTTCACCTCCTACTTCCTGTAGAGCAAGTTTGATTTATATGTTAACAGCATATGTTATTCCCTTCTTGAATCAAATCTGATAAGAGTAAAGCTCGAACACTGCTCTTCTCCCTTGTTTCCCTCTACTATAATATGTTTTTGTGCCTCTTCTTGTGACATAGTTTACCCGTTTCTGCCTCCTCTTTACCTCTTCTCTAATTACAATCCCTTTACATCTCTTAATTAAGCTTGTTTTTTTAATCATCACATCAATTAATTTATACCCACACCATCTGTCTATGTATATTCCCTTTAAATGTCATACTAACTATACCATTCTTAAAATTAGCAAATATCATCCTCCCATATAAGGATGTAAACAATTTGCCTTTATTAAATAACAAGTTTTTTCTTCTCTATTTCCCCTCTGTTTACCTCTTTATGCCTCTCTTGAGTCTTGTATTTGAAAATCATATTTTCCATTGACCTCTGGCCTTTTCATCAAGATGGTCTGTAATTCCCTTATTTTATTGAATGTCCATCTCTTTGCCTGAAAGATTACTCTCAGTTTTGCTGGATAGTTGATAATTGGTTGTTGTCCAAGCTCCTTTGCCTTTTCCAAATATTATATTTGAATCCCTCTGATCTTTTAATACAGAAGCTGCAATGTCCTATGTAATCCTGACTATAGTTCCATGATATTTGAATTGCTTCTTTCTGGCTGTTGCAATATTTTCTCCTTGACCTGGTAATTCTGGAATTTGTCTATAATATTCCTTGGAGTTTTCATTTTGGGATCTCTTTTAGGGGGTAATCATACAGTCTTCAAAATATGTTTAGAGAGATAGAGATTGCAAGGGCTCTGGACTCTTCTTCCACTACATAGAGGATGCTGGAAATGTTCTCTATTGGTCATAGAGAAGAAAATGGAAAAGATACAGAGTGCTATATTGTCAAACAATACACTATCTGAAGCTCAATAATTACTAAAAATGTGTACAAATTGTGCAACCACTACTTTAAAAATAATGTAAAGGACAGGAGAGTCAATGGGCTTGTCAGTTTTTACATATTAGATATGATCACAAGCCACTTTTTATGTCAGTGTGTTTTCACTTTAAAAAAAAGACTTTAAAAAAGATAAATCATGTGGTGTACTTTACTTACATAAGGTCATTTAAGAACACAAAAAATATCTATTCCTCATGCTAAGAGAGCCATACGTTATTATAGATGTTAAATACAAACCATTTTATTTCATGTGAACATTCTGCGTAAGTGTTCAATGTGCTATCCACTCATAAAAAAACTATTTTCCTGTTCTTTGAAGATTCTCTGAGGCATAAAGAAGAGAAATTGAGATACAAAGTCAAGTGTAGATGAACCCTTCAGTTCTATTGAATGATCTTTAAATCCACTAGAAAAAAACCCACTAGAGATCAGTAATATATTAAAATTTTCAATAGCAGAAGAAAAATGCTATTTTTTTATGTTAGTATCATCCCAGGGCTATGAAAAATTTCTTAGGTTTACTCAAAGTAATATAATATCCTCTGCAGGAAGCTAATCTAAACCAAGCACAACACTTAAAAGGAAATGTGGCTGCCCCCATCATTACAAACTAAAGAATTATGAAGGTCAGCTTGTTTATGTGCCTATCCTAGCAGTAAGCAATAATAAGCATAGATATGTACCCTAATGTACTCTAATCTTGAATCTAAGGCACAAAGTTGAGGAAAAACAGAGCAACGAAGACACTGTAAAAATAAAATAATTTGCAATTTTCATTGTCAATGTGGTATAGTCTTAGAGAGAAAAGATTGTCATAAACTAGAACTAGAAATACACCCATCATTTTTATTTTCTGTAGTGCAACAAAATTGGTTACATGCAGGATAGCTAGAGGATGTGCCTCTTCCCTCTTTATTTGCAAATTTAAAATTATATATATATACATATATATATATATATGTACACATAATTAACTGTAGTATAAGAAGAGTTCTCAGGGATCATAGGTTATTTTATCTGGGAATCAGAGGTAGGGGCTCACAACGCCAACCTTTCTAGGAACAGTAAATGTCAAAGTGACTGTGAAAATGTCCACATAGCTCTGAATTTAAGATGCAGAAAAAATAAAGACAAGACTGAAAGTACAGAACATGCGGATACTTAATATAAGGAATTTCAGATAATTTCTCTTTTCTATTCTCACTATGTTTGGTTTTCATGAGATAATTTTCATGAGAAAATCCTGAGTCCAGTGGTGTGAGAATTACCTAGGACAAAGTAAAATATTTACTGCTTTGGCTTTGATAAATATTTAAAATATCTTAAAATAGAATGTCTATCTGTTGATCAGTTTTCCCCCATAATTTGTTATTGAGTTTGTCAGATTTTGAAATAAATTCCTTAATACTTTATCATGAAAATAAACAGCACATGGAATATCACGCATACCTTAGACAAAAAGCCCGTATTTTTTTTTTCTTGAGTCTAGCTTTGATTATATTCCATAAGTTTTCAATGGGGTTTAAGTAAATTGGGTACTGAGGTTTTTTGAAATCTATTTATCTGTATGTCCTGGATAATTTTCATAAACTTTCAAAAGATATGGGATCATAGGTATGAAGCAGGCTTCTACTTTCTATCCTTTTTGAGGATTACTATGATTCTAAAACAATTATTTTTTCCCAATAAAATAATATATTTGCAAGTTTTAACCTTCACTTCAGTGGTGACACAATTTTACAGGGTCACTGAAAAATTTGTGAAAATCAGCAAAATAAGTTTGCATGGATTTTTTAGACTTATGGAGATGCCAAGAATTTCTCAATTCATCTGGATTTCTCTGACCTTGGTTTTGATATTGTTTTGAATGAAAAAGTATATCAATTAAAAAAACATTTTCTAATCTTCAATACTAGTGTCAAAATTCCTAAAATCATGTAGCAGGGGACTCAAAAACAATCTTTTAACTGCTAGACCCCCTCTGTCAACCTTTGATTGTCATCTGAGGCTGAATTATACTGTTTTGAAACAATAATTTGTTATATCTTCTTGATTACTTTTCTTATTATTGTTTCTGGTTTTAACCATATTTTCCCTTGTAAATCAGTGTGACAGATGCTGTTTCATTCATTATAAGCATAAGTGATCCTTGAAACTCATGACTTAATCACATCAATAGATGTAATAATAACTCTAAAAGCAATTGAAATGTGTTCTTAAGAGCTACAATTTTTGTACATTTTTTTGGACTAATATACATTCTTAAAAAGCACAGATTTTTTTAAAAAAATTGAAAGGAAACAATAAAACATGTTTATTGAATGAAACTCAATGTTCTGCTAAAAGAAAACTAACTAAAAGTTGGCAAACCAGGTTAACCTAGTTTCATGTGGTTAAGATATATATTCTGGAGGTGGAGCCAAAATAGTGGAGAAAAGGCAGGGTTTCACATGGTTTCTAATAATTTGAACTGAAAAATTGCAAAACCTCATAATTATCTCTGACAACAGCTGCCCAAAATACCTAAAGTTTGGAACGGTGTCCCCCTTCACCCCAGAAGCAAAGCCACATTGTAGCACAGAGTCAAATGTTAAGAAATAATTTGGAAAAAAATGAGCAAATATGAAATTAAGGTGCTGACTATAGAAAGTTAGTATGCTCACAAGGAAGATCAAAACACAAAAAAGAAAATAACAAAGTTGAAACTGCTACATCTCAAGCCTCAAAGAAAAATATGAATTGGTCTTGACCATGGAAGAGAACAAAAGAGATTTTTAAAATCAAGTCAGAAAGGTGGAAGAAACATTGCTAAGATAAATGAAGATGATGCAAAAAAAAAAAAAAAACCATGATCCAAAACAATCCTGAACAACATATGATGAAACCTGCTCTCTATCTCCAGAGAAAGAACTGATGGAATGCAGATTGCAGCATATGGTTTCCTCAGTTTCTTTATTTTTTTGGTTTGTTTTTGATCTGTTTTATTTCACAATATGACTAACATGGAAAATTTTTTTTTGCATGATTGCACATGTATAATCTATTTCAAATTGCTTGGTTTCTCAATAAGGCAGGAAGGGGAGGAGAGAGGAAAAGAGTTTGGCAGTCAAAATTTTAAAACAAATGTTAAAATTGGTTTTATTTGTTTAAATGTAACTGGGGAAAATAAAATATTTAATATAAAATATTAAAAAGATGAATGTCCTGAGTTAGCCTAGTGCCATTAGAGGCAGCATACACATGATCATTGCTGCCACAAAATGAAACTATATCAAAATTACTATTTATCCTTAGGAATCCAAATAAGACTATATATACATATGCATATATATATATTTTCTCTGATTAGTTACTTGAGATAAGAGCAAATAATAATATGAAATGGAAAAAGTAGAAACAAAATGTTCAGAACCTCAGAAAGAAATGAAAAGAAAAAAAACTTTGTATCATTTAGTTTAAACCTTCATTTTTAGAAGTATATCTTCATGAATACCTGATGAAATGTAAATATAATTTTAATAGAAAATCCTAAAATACAGCAAATATTAAAACATCCATATCATTCCCTCTTTTAGGAAGCCCAAATATATGCTCAGAAAACATGATGTAGCCCAATCTTCCCTTGAGCTGTTTCTCATCCAATCACTTACTGGCAAGTGGTGCTATTTGAACTGCTGTCTTAGCTGCCGTTGTGGGCAGGCCTTGGTCTCTGGGTATTCGTAGCTTCTGCCCATGTGTCATCTCTCATCAAAGATGTTGGTCTCCTATATTGTTTATGTTCATTTTGATAGAGCCTATGACCAGTTGACACTCCACATGTTCGTTCCTTGGAAAAGGTACACAGAGGCAAGTTTAGAAGAGCTTTTTCCTCCTTTATCCTATACCTTAAATGTTGCCTGAGATGACCAGGGGAGGTCTGATCAAGATGCGTCAAGCCTGCTTAACAGGTTCTCCTTATTATGAGATCATAAGATTATGTCTTTAGAATTGGGAGGAAGTTCAAACATCATGAAGTTATTATATCAAGCTCCTTCCTTCTTCAGCCTTTTGATGTTATTTGGCAGGTTATAAGACTCAAACTTGATTCATTCCAAGGAATAAGGTGAGTAATTTCAAGATTCTAGGAATTCCACCTTCTGGGAATGCATAGAGGCCTTTCTGTGGATTTTCAGGACTATTCTTCATTGCCTGATAGTCTGGAAAACCTTCTGCAAAAAAATCTCAATTTTCTAGCCAACAGACATATGCATTAAGTAGGCATCATTGTAATCAATTTAGCGAGCTTTATTAAGTACCCGTTCTGTGTCAGGTACTGCCCTGGATACTAATTATGTTATGTTTGAACCAGTGAAACTCCTCAACCAGAGAGGCATTTCTAGTCCTAATTGATCTGTTCATATGAGAAAGCCATGACTTCAAGGATTTGACATTGTGTACCATCAGTGAATTGTGATAGATGATATTGAGATTTCCACAGGTGGCAAGGCATTACAAAACACCTATGTGACTTTAGTAGACTCAGGCTTTTTAAAAATTTATTTAATTTCAGTTTTCAACGTTTACTTCCATGAGATTTTGAATTCTAAATTTTCTCCCCATCTCTCCCTCACCCTGCCCCAGGACATCATGCATTCTGATTACTCCTTCCTCCAATCTGCCCATCCCTCTATCACACCAGTTCTCTTATTCCCTTCCCTTCTATTTTCCTGTAGGGCAAGATAGATTTCTATACCCTTTGCCTGTACATATTATTTCCCAGTTGCATGTAAAAACAATTTTTAACATTCACTTCTAAAGCTTTGAATTTCACATTCTCTCTGATCTTGACTGTAGTTCCATGATATTTGAATTGTTTCTTTCTAGCTGCTGCATGATTTTCTCCTTGACCTGGTAGTTCTGGAATTTAGATATAATATTTCTTGGAGTTTTTAATTTGACATCTTTTTCAGGGGGTGATCGATGGATTCTTTTGATAATAATTTTACCGTCTGGTTCTAGGACCTCTGGGCAATTGTCCTTAAGGATTTCATGCAAGGTACTGTCCAGGATCTTTTTTCATCATAGCTTTCAGGTAGATCAATAATTCTTAGATTGTCTCTCCTGGATCTATTTTCCAGGTCAGTTGTTTTTCCCATCAGATATTTCACATTTTCTTCTATTTTTTCATTCTTTAGATTTTGTTTGACTGAGTCTTGATGTCTCATAGAGTCATTAGCTTCCACTTGCCTAATTCTAATTTTTAACATTTTGTTTTCTTCCTTTATCTTCTCTATCTCCTTTTCCATTTGGTTGATTTTACTTTTCAGTGAGACATTTTCTCCAATAATATTCTGATTTTCCTTAACCAATTCCCTGATTTTACCTTTTAAAGATTTGTTTTCCTCCTAGAATTTTTTTTTCCATTTTTTTCTTTTACCTCCCTAATTTGGTTTTTAAAGTCCTCCTTGAGTTCTTCCAGGAATGCTTTTAGGTCTGGAGACCAGTTCACTTTCCCTTTTGAGGTTTCAGATGTGGGCATAGTGTCCATCTGAATTGGTATTTTGGTCTTTCCTGTCTCCATAATATGAATAAATCTTCTTTGGCTTCTTAGCATGTTTTTTCATGATGGGTTTTTTTCCCTCCTGGCTTCTAAAGTGGATCTCTGTTTCTGAGGCTCAGGGAGCTCTGTCCCAAGTTTCTTGCATTGGAATCTGTGGGTCTACTCACTGGACTTTTGTTCTATGGCCTCTGGTTTTGTAAGGTGTGAGAAAGGGGTGATCTGGCTGCTGGTGGGGGGAGGTCTCCTCTTCCCCTGGACTGTTCAACAGAATAGGTGGTCTCAGCTCTTGTTTGTGGTGGTGTCTGCCACTTCCCCTGGCTGTGCAAAGCCCGGTCTGCATTCCTGGCATTGATGTTTGTTAGCTCCAGCCCCTGGGGCTCAGTTACTCTCATTATTCTGCTTAGGTGAGGGCTGCTGGGACACCTCTCTTCCTGTACTAGTCTCCTTCCACCACTGCAGTAAGGGCCCTCTCCCCTACTTCTCTTGGTACTAAAGCCCCCCTTCTGGCTCCTCTGTTTCTCCTGAGGTAATATTCTCTCGGTTTATTCAAAGGAGGGATAAATACTGTTTTACCTGCACATCATGGCTTCTAGAAGTTCAAGAAGGAGAGTTTCAAATCTTTAGACTGAGGTCTCCTGGCTAGCTGCTCCCATGGCTGCAGGTGCTGTCTCTAGTCCTAGGCTAAGAGGTCTGGGGCTCAATTTTAGCTGTAGTTGGTACTTCTGCCCTGGATCTGTTTCTGCTCTGGTGTTTCACTCTCCCAGTGACCTCCCAGATTAGCATGCTGGCTGGATTTCTCTGCTGTTCACGGCTGGTTTGGTCTGGTGCCCTTGTGTTTGCCTAGGGTTGCCAGGCTAGCTACTCCTGCAACTATAGACTCTGAGCTCTGACAGACTCTTGTCCTGGGCTGAGAGGCCTGGGCCTTGATGGCAGCAGTAACCAGTACTCCCACCCTGGACCTGTTCCTGTTCTGGCCTTTCACTCACCCAGAGATCTCCCAGACTGGCCTGCTGGCTAGATTCCTCTGCTATTCCCAGTTGGTTTGGTCTGGTGCTGTTCCGCATGCCTGGCACTCCTACCCCTCTGTGTCTACTAGTGGATTCTAACCCACTGAAATCTGCTCAGATTCACTTTTTTAAACATGTCTGACAGAATTTGTGAGAAAGCTCCAGTAGTTCCTTCCTTTCACAGTGCCTTCTTGGCTCCACCTCCTAGGCTTTTTCTTAATGTACACCCACTACTACTATGTCCAGAAATGAGGGCATGTCTTACCTAATTTTAAACTTTTCTTTAAATAAATGTTTATGTTTTTTTTAAATTACAAGTCATTGCTAATGATTCCAATGTTATAGAGAAATGGTATGTACATGTCTGAAAAGCTCAGAAAGTTATTTGCAAGGTGAAGCTCAGGAAAGCTTGTAATGATTTCCCCTTACTTCTGTGTAAATCCAGATTTTACTCTCTTCATAAAGTCAACCCTGATAAGTCTTACTAGAATTGTTTCCTTGCTTCTCTGACTTCATAGCATTTACTGTGTTTATGATATACATTCACACTAAATGATTTGCAATTTATTTTTTTTAAACATTCGTTTATGTAAGTCAAATCTCTCTAGTGTAATTTTAGGATTTTTTTTTGTTAGAAACTGTGATATTCTATGCATTAGTTTAATAGCTTGGATAACACATAGCACATTGTGCACCAGGAAGTTGATGATTTTCTTATTAAAAGATCATTGAAATGAGAATAAAGAAACTTGGGGAAAAGGAGTCCTGGAACAGTTACTAACTAGTTCTGTGATTTTAAGCAAGTCATTTAAATTGCCTCCATTTATTTACCTCTGAAAGGAGAAGCTTATACTGAACTCTGAGGTTCTTTGATTTTTTTTCAAAAAATAATAGGAAAGGAGTACTCTCACTTTGGATTACTTGGATAATTTCAGTATATAAATTGTTCTTTTAGTGGGATTTGGAAAGATGCTACAAAAGGACCTGTGGTGATTAATTATGTTTACTGAAGATTTTTACATTTTCTCCTCCATAATGTATACCAAAGAATAAAATGGCATGTGAGGATGATATGAGAGTCCTAAAGTCTATCATCCATCTTTTTCAAAATATTCTTTTTCTTTTCTTATAAACTTGGCAAACTTCAATAAACATTAGCAGTTCCATATGAAAAGTTAATTAAAAAGAGAGTTTAATGCTAAACCATGAATCTGTTATATATTGGTTAAAAAAATCTTAGTGATTTAAAAAAAATCATTTTTAACCTTTAGTAACAATATTGCCCTGTTTTCAAGTATTTCAGAAATCCATTTTGGTTTCTTTGGTTCATTAAAAAAATTCACTAATAGTCTTTTTTTTTAATCCTATAGATATGCTTTCATTTTTTCCCTCAATTTTCCTCCCCTAAAATAAAAACTCTCCTTTTTAAACAAATAAGTGTATTAAAGGAAGACACATTCACACAGTGGTCCTGTCTGAAAATATTTGTTTTTTTTTTTTTCTGAAAGTAAAGTCCATTATCTCTCTTTAAATTCTGACTGTCATTGTATTGATCAGAATTTAAATCTTTTAAAGATATTTTCCTTTGCAATATTATATTCAGTGTATAAGTTGTTGTGGTTCTGCTCACTCTAATCTTCATCAATTCATATAAATCTTCCCAGGTTTCTCTGGGCTCATTGCTTTCATTACTGCTAAATCCTCTTCTAGCTTAAATATGTAATTCCATCAATGATTACAGTTCAAAAATATTTCATTACAGAATATCATTATTCCTTCTATCTTTACCAAATAATGGTCACATACTTTGTTTCTCATTCTTCCCTTCAAAAAAAAAGAGAGAGATTGTAATTAATTTTGCATTTTTAGTGTCTTTGAATCTGCCTTTCATAGATTTGTGGTATATGCCTACTAGTAATATCACTAGGTCATTAGATATGCAAAGGATAGTGATTTTATTAGTGTAGTAACAAATTGCTTTCCAGATATACTTTCAAATTTCTTTTCACTTATTACAATCATCTATACAAGTATTTTACTCTGAGGACCATCAACACAACATAATTTTAGGTTATTCCTGATAATAACATCTGATTCAATTCAGTTGTCTCATCTGTCTGTATCTCCCTAGTAATTCCAGAAGAAAATACAAACTTTTTAGCCTAGTATTTAAAACCCTTAGCAATCTGATTCCAAACTACTTTATATATTTCACATTACACCACATCTCACATTTTATGTTCAGCAATTCCTTTTCTGTTTCTATATATTTCCACAGATCATCCACTATGCCTCCAACTTACCTCATTTCTGCTTTGTAAACTTCCCAAATCCTTTCATCTGAAAGTGTTCAAACTCCCTAAACACTGTCTCATTGTGTCCTTTGCCCCTCTCCATTCCACTTCAATCTCTAACTTGCCTTATACCAATATATACACATTGTCATACTACTTCTAAGAAAATGAGAGCTCCTGGAATGTGCAGACTGATTTGTTTTTGTCTTATTGTCTTTAGTGCTTAACACTATGTCTGGTACCTTGGAGGCAGTTTGTAGGGATAGAGGTTGTATTTTAAGTCCTAACGAAAATCCTGCCTTCTACAACTAGATCATCCCCAAATGCTCTTAATTCCTTTAACTTCTTATATTTTAATTGTTACCTAGTCATACTGAATATAATTTGATATTTATGTATTTGTTTCCATGTTGTCTCCCCTCATTTAACTGTAAACTTCTTGAGAGCAGAGACTATCTTTTGCCTATTTTTGTATCTTCAGCACTCAGCTTAGTGCCTGGCAATTAATAGGCACTTAATAAATGTTTATTGATTAATTGATTGATTGACCCATTATTTCTTTGTGATATAGAACTCCCAAATGAAAAAAAAAACTGCCTTTAATCATAAAGATCAACATTTTCTCTTCAACAAATTGACTTGAAGAGTGTGTCTCATAGGTAGAACTTGAACTCATATCATCCAGGATCTGAGGTCAGTTGCCTATCTACTATACCCTGCCAACTAAGCACTTAATACAACTTTATTAACTTAAATTGAATTGAGTTGGCATAGCATGAAAATAATCTCACTGGCCTTCAGAAAGTTAATTTTTAAGCCAAAAAAGTCTTTGGCAAAATTTTTAATTGAAGGTTTCGTTAATAGAAAGTTTCATCCCGTCTATCCTTTTCCCTAGGCTCTCTTCCATTCCCAATGTGATTGGCCTCTTTCTTGTCCTAATACACTACATCATGCCCCTTGGGTATACCCCACTCTTTAAGTTTTCTAAGCCTTCCTCTTCTCACCCTCCTACCCATAAATGTATTTATTCTGTGTCCTGTTCCAGTGAGGTGAATATTTGCTTCATTGATGTTTGTTTCATTCTACACATAACAATTCAATTCAATTATCTCCTGCTAGTGCTAAACTGATACACTGATTCTAATGAAGGTATTAACTGGTGATAATGATTTAATTCCCTAGTCTTCCCAGATAAGGGAAGCCTCCAGTACTTGGAAGCAAAAGAATGAATTATGCAGGGATTTTTTTGGAGGGGGCAGAGGATTATTAGGACAATGAAATAAAATTACCTTTAAGGAGAAACTGTGAATCCAGCACCTTTAATATCACATCACCCTGTAAATGCCTTCCTATCCATGTGTAAGGATGACTCTACCACTAAGGGTTTCAATCTTTCCTGGGATGGCTGATGCGAAGGAAAAAAAGCAATGTTTACTTTTAGCCAACTGGAACGCCTACCAGAGAACCAATTCAATTCCAGAACTCTGGAGAAGAGATACAAATGAGCAAAACCAGAGAAAAAGGTCAAAGCCTGTCTATACTTGACAGGCATACATTGCAGTATTGCCTAAGGAGGGTTAAAAATGCCACAAGTTCATTAAATTAATATATGGCAAAAAGAGCAACTATTGATCCTGGGGGGCATATGACATGAATTTGGGGTATTTAAAGTAAAAATAGTCTCACACCCTTGATTAATAAATAGGACAGATCAGGATCCTTATATTTTATTATATCAAAGTGAAGGGTTTTCTAAAACTTCTCCCTAGGGAAACTAAGCAAGGAAGATATGAACTATTTTATAAGGATCCACAGGAAAGTATGTATTGAATATAAGAGATATCAGCTATGTAAGGTATGTGTATTGTTTGAAAGTAAATACTTTAAGTTATCATGATGATTATATTGTACTATGACTTGATGGAACCTAAAACTTCTACCTAAGTAAGTAATTTACTTTGCTCTCTAAATGCTCCTATTGGTGGGGCTTAATTGAGTGACTGTCTGAATAACTTGATGAAGGGCCATATTCTTCTATACTTATAATCTTAAACCCATAGTAATCATAACAGTCTGATTTATATTACAATTAATTTTATTATTATTACAACAAATTGCAATGTGTTATATCATCTGAGATGGTATAGTTAATGGTAGAAACAAAATTGTACTGAGTCAAGAGAACTAGTTTTGAGTCCTTGCCATGTCATTGACTAGTTATGTGCCCTTAGACTAATAATTTCACATCTTCTGCTCTCCATTTACTCATCTAAAAAATGAGTGGCTTGGCCTAGATGAGCTCCTAAGTACTTTTCTCCTCTAACATTCTAGTCTTTGTGATTCTAGGCAGCAGAGGAAGAAAGATGATTCCTAATTTTCCCATGATGAGACTAAGGTTCTAATTAAATGTTTCCTGTGTGAAGTGCATTGTGCCAAGTGATGAAAAATATATATGACAGCTCATATTCTCATGGATCTAACAGATCAACAGAAAGAGCCATAATTTGAAATACAGACTTTTTAGCCTAGTATTTAAAACCCTGTACAACTTGATTCAATTTTATTTTATTTCACATTACACCACCTCTCACATTTTATCTTTCTTAACTCTGATGTCTGGCTTCCAGTTTCATCATTCAGACAAACCTTTTTTTATTATTTTTTCCCTCCAAAGTAGCTAGCAATATCTAAATTTTCAAATCTAATGGCCTGTTCTCTACCTATAAGGCTCTATCTTGGGAATTCTGAGAGCCCTCCATTACCTTTACTTGCTCACAATCCCTGTTCCTTTTAACAACTAAGTGAATCAAACCAGTGCAGGTACTGCACTCCACTGTAAGAAAAACAACTTGGAAACTGTTCCCAAAAGACTCAGGACCACCTGCATTTTCCACATATTAGGCTGCTGTGGCAACAGCTACTCTAGACCTAAAAATGATCATATCATGGTCCAGCCCATTTATGTATATAAGCACTGCCTGTACCCCAATATGCTAATCTCCTCCTTCTCAAGAGGAAGTGTTTTCGTCACTCTGGAACTAATTAAACCTCTACTTGATTCCTGACACACTGATCTCTGGCCTGTTTTGTTTCTGGTCCACCCATTCTCAAGTTAGAGAATGGTCCAGTCTAGAACACATTTAAAATTCTGTTGACAGAAGAGATCAAAAGAATAGGATACAGAGGTATTTATTTTAGATGGTCTTTTCAAAAAGCTTAAGCACAAAAGGCAAGAGTTGTATAGGATTATAGCTAGTATGGATATGTGAATCGTGTGAGATTTTATTTTGTTGAGGAAGGGGAAGACAGAGGCACATTTGTAATTAATAGGAATGTAGTCAGTAGACAAAGAATGACTGAAGAGAATAGTTCTGATAGAGAGATCATTGTA
Source organism: Phalanger gymnotis (assembly GCA_028646595.1). Classification (NCBI taxonomy): domain Eukaryota; kingdom Metazoa; phylum Chordata; class Mammalia; order Diprotodontia; family Phalangeridae; genus Phalanger; species Phalanger gymnotis. The sequence goes on from CM053622.1 coordinate 188,068,140, forward strand.
ATTGCTTTGGGGTGCCACAAATTGTACCCATATACATTTATAATCTATGTTAAATTTCCTCCCTACTCAGAGGGGAGAGGGCAGGGAAAACAGAGTTTGGAACTCAAAAATTTTTTTAAAAATGTTATTTTTACATGTAATTGAGAAAAAAATAAAATAAAAAAAATACACATATATACATACATACATATATCCATATATACAAATACATATATAGTATGTGTATGTATGGACATATAGATATCTCTATATAGCTATATCTATCTATCTGTATATACATATATATGGAAAAATTAGGGAGAAGAGAAAAACTGTAAACTAGGCCTATCATTGAGAAAGGAAAGAAACCATCCTAGGCATCAGTAGACAAGAACTACCAACTTCTAGATGAATATGAATTGAATGAACCACCAACAAGGAGTGAGCTTGATAGAGGGAAAGTCTGAAAGTGGCAGTGTGGAACAAAGCATAATCAAATTTCCCCACCATGACCAGTGAGGTTGTGGGGTGGAGGTTGAGTGAAAGTGGAATCAATGCTGGAAATAGAAGCCAAGGAAGCTACGTCATAAGAAGAGTGCCACATCTCAGTAAGATGATGGAGGGAGCAAGAAATATATCACAATACCTATCTAGAACATTGGAGTGATTTCTTGCAATAGTGTTTCACAATTTTTAAAATTCCTCGGCCTTTTAGTGAATCACAAAAGAAAAGCCATAGCCTTATAATGTGATCTATTAATAAACAGCTGGCATACAAAGAGCCACTCCACACTTTTGTAACAATGTAATAATCAAAATACAACATATTTTATAGTACATTACAGTGTGAAAAAACTTTGTGTAATTATCTTCTAATATCAATTTCAAAAAATTCCCATCATATGCTAAATTTATTTATTGTGGTTTATTTTCTAAAATAAGCTAATCCATATGACTAGTCTACAGCAATTAATTTTTCATATCTTTTGATAAGTAATACAAAACTGATGAAAAACTAATTAAAATTTAAGTAAAATCAATGGTTTTGAAATATGGAACACTTTACCCATTAGGTTCAATGTTTGGTTAACATGCATGAAACGGTAGTGATGCTATTTTGGTCAACAGAAGCCACATGTAATTTTTTCTGAGAAGCATTTACAAATTTTAAAAAAGTAAAATAAATCAAGCATAGAGGTTTTAACATTAACATAATTTGCTCCATTAGAAAGAACATTGGATTGGAATCCATTTAGTTTTATTTCTACTTGTGAGACTTTGGGCAAGTCATGACCTCTTCCTCCTAATTTTCCTCATCTGTAAATGAAAGAGATTGAATCTCTGAAATCTCTCCCTATTCAAATATTCTAAAATTCTATTACACTGCAGATGAAAATATAATATTTTTGTTTATAGTAAAATCAATTTCATTTACATGTAGAAATATTATTTTTGGCACAAAAAGAAGTTTTGGGTCTGTGTAAGAGATAGATGTATTATATATAGGGAAAAATATGAATTAATATCTTAAAAACTGAGATGTTGTCCATATGGATACTCCCTCCATTGATGCGGTTTGCAAACCCGTCTACATCTTCCTATAGCTTGGTAATAATTTTTGAGAGTCCCTGTGGACTTTTAATGTGCTGCTTGTGACCTATGAATTGGTCCAATCATTGTGGAAAACAATTTGATATTAGACTAAGAAAACAAATAAAAAAACAAAAAACCTATATCCTTTGATCTAGTGATTGCACTGCTAGGAACATATCCTCGAGGAAGTCAAAGTTAGATTTAAATGTCTTCAATATAAATTAAAATAGTCAGAATGTCATTTTACTTTGTAGTATTAAGGAAATGAAAATAAATATTTCAATGGTTTGGACAAATACTAAACAAATTGTGGGAAATGAATGCAATGGAATATGCCATACTTCAAAACATGATGAACATGAATGCATGAAGAGTTCAGAGAAACAGGAGAAAACGTATGAACAGATGTAATTAAGTACAATCATTACTACAATGTACATGAAACACAGAAGAAAGTGAAATGGAATGCTCTTTAATTATACAGATCACATTTGGCCCCAATAGAGATAAGAAAATGTATCTCCACTTCTTCTTTAAAAAAGTAATGGGCTATGATGTAGAATATTGCATATAATGTCAAACACAATCAACATGTTAGTAGATTTTGCCTGTTTTTCCCCTCTTTCATTATTAATTTTTGTTAAAAGGAATTGCACACTGGGAAGAGGAAAGAAAGGAAACAACATGCTATAAATATACATAAATGCAGAAATAAATTCTATGTAGAAAAGAATATATATCAATAACATATTAAAATGGGTTGCAACTCAAAACTGAATTAATATGTTCAGTTAATGAAATCTTTGAGAACCTTATCTGGACAGTAAATTGGCTATAAGGATAATCTGTTCCCTGAATCCTTAGGGAGGTAATGAGCCATGTTAGTACCTTTAATTTCCTGGTTGAAAATATATACCTGAACTGAACTTATTATTTGAGTGTTTTAAGGGACTCCTTGAAGAAGAAATTTCCTTTACTAATTTAGGTAAGCATCTCCTCTGCAATTGAAATTATTAGAAAATTGTTTCTGAGGACATGGATGTTAAGGGCCTTGCCCAGGTCACACACACCAATATTAACATTAACACTAATACTGATGATGATGATGATGATGATGATGGTTGTGGAGATGGTAGTGGTGATGACAAGTAGTTATTTAGCTCATTAAGATTTGTGAATTGCTTCATGAATATTATCTCAATGAACACAACAAATATCCAGAAGAAACATCACTGAAGATAAAAATACAAGAAAACAAAATGATCCTTACTCTCAAGGACTTCACATTCTAAAAGCAGAATACAAAATGTGAAATGTATTTAGAAAGAAAGATTAGAGTGAAGGGGGAGAACAGATACTGAATGGGATATAGAACAGTAGGGATAATGAATTGAACTGGGAGAATCTGAATTATGAAACTTGAATTCAGAATTTTTTAAAACCCCCTGGGAAGTTCATTATCTACAACATCATAATTTCCTCAACAGAAAGAAGCATTTATTACATAGCACATTGAAAGTATTAATATCTTGAGTGGGATGTTTTACAAGAATATGATTTATCTCCTTACTGTTATATAAAACATTAACCTTTACATGATGCAAAAAAGAGAATATTGTAGCAAAAAGAAATCATGATTTTGAATCTAAACACTTGTTTTTGAGTCTTGTCCCTACCACTTGTGGCTTTGTTATCTCAGGAAAGTCAATTCACCTTGGAAAATCCAAATATTTTCCACTGTAAAAAGGGGTTAACAGCAGGTTTATAATCCTCTTAACAGTCAGACAGCAGGATTGCTGTGAAGATAAAATGAAATTGCATATGTAAAGCATTTGTAATCATACATTATTATACACATACCTGCTATGTTATGCTACCTAGCTTACTATGAATGTATTGCTAGCCATTATATGGTTATGTAGCTCTTTGGGAGCCAAGATGGCAGAGCTAACTGAGCCCCTCTCTACATTATTGACCTCTAAAAGTCAGAAAATTTCACCCCCAGGGAATAACACCTGGAACAGCAGAGCTAGCAGAAAGAAAAGGTGTAGCAGCATGAGAGGCAGGGGGATTAACAGGAAAAGGGGTCCCTCTCACTCTGGTGGAAAGGGAGCAGTACAGGATAGGAGGCATCCTGGCAAGCCAGTGGCAAAACCCACCCCAGCAAACCTGTAGGAGATCCTGAAACCCAGAGTAATGGAGCAGGCAAGTGCCAACACCAGTAATCCACCCCCCTCCATCCACCTCCTTCATTAAATGCCTTGGCACAGCCAGGGGAACCACAAGATTCCAGCTCAGAGAACCACCACATGCAACAGCAGCTAAAGCTCCCCATGCTTTAGTGAAACTCCAAATGGGCAGGTGTCCTCCAGTAGCCAAACCTTCCCATGTTTCAGCACAGCCCAAGTTAACAAGCATCCTCCAGGTGGCAGATCCCTCACTCCAAACTTGAGAGTTTCAGTGTAGCCCTGGGAAAACAGAGAAAAACCACACATGGCCTCTGCACACACACCAGCTACTACCACTAGGACTCCAGTTCAGCACCAAGTAAGCTGCCAGAACGCTACAGCCTCCAGCTGGCAGAACCCAAGGCCCCACAAGAAGCCTGGAACTATGGCCCATGTGCTCCAGATGAAGAGTTCAACTTAAAAAGCCAGAGAATAGGCAAACATCATTTTAAAAAAAGCAGAAACAAACACTCATAATAAATTCTTTCTATGGGGCAAAACACAATATCTGATGAGGGATGAGGACAACTTTGTAAATATACCCACATCTAAAACCTCGAAAGGGATATGAACCGGTATCAAGCCCAAAAAGCCTTCCTAGAAGAGCTCAAGAAGGATTGAAACATCAAATAATAGAGGTAGAAGAAAAATTGGGAAAAGAAATGAGACGTATGCAAGAGAGATTCAACAGCTTGGAAAAGGAAGGACAAAAATTGGATGAAGAAAACAATTCCATAAAAAATACACTTGGCCAAATGGGAAAAAGCCACTAAAGGAAAAAAAAACTCCTTAAAAACTATAATTGCCAAAATGGAAAAGGAGGTACAAAAAATCACTGAAGAGAACAATTGGTTAAAATTTAGAAATCAGCAAGTAGAAGCTAGTGACTCTATGAGACATCACAAATCAATCAAACAAAATAAGAAGAATGAAAAAAACATAGAGAAAACATGAAATTCCTCATTGGAAAAACAACAGACCTTGAAAATAGATCCAGGAGAGATAATGTAAGAATTTTTGGTCTACCTGAAAGCCATGATAAAAAAGAGCCTAGAAAGCATCTTTGAAGAAATCATCAAGGAAAATTGCACTGAGGTCACTGAAACAAAGAGTACAATAGTCACCAAAAAAATCCACAGATCTCCTCCTTAAGAAGATCCTAAAATGAAAACCCTAAGGAATATCATAGCCAAATTCCATAATCATCAGTTCAAAGAGAAAATACTCAAGTAGGCAGAAACAATTTAAATATCATGGAACCACAGTTAGGATTATGCAGGACCTTCCAGCTGCTACATTAAAAGATTGGAGACTTTGGAATATGATATTCTAGAATGCAAAGGAGTCTGGATTACAACCAAGGATAAATTATCCTGCAAAATTGAGCATAAACTATCAGGGGAGGAGAGAGACATTCAAAGAAATAAGCGGCTTCCTAACCTTCCTGATGAAGAGGCCAGAGCTCAACAGAAAATTTGATCTTCAAATATAAGGCTCAAAAGAGGCATAAAAAGTTAAACAGAAAAAACATGTTATTCCATAAGAGCAAACTGTTTATATCCCCACATGGGAACATGATACTTGTAGCTATTGAGAACCGTATCTTTCTCATGGCATTTAGGAGGTATACATAGAAAGAAATGTAGGTATAAGTTGACTTTGATGTGATGATAAAAAATCTAATTAAGTGAAAAGGGATTGTACTGGAAAAAGAGGAGGCAGAAAAGGGTAAATTGCATCACATGAAGAGGTACAAAGATCTATTGTAGTGGAGGGAAAAACGGGAGGAAAATGAGCACTGTTTTAAACTTACTCTCATCTGACATCTCTCAAAGAGGAAATAACATACTTTGTTAGGTATGGGAATCTAACTTACCATATAGGAAGTAGGACAGGAATAAACACAATTACAAAACACTTTTCACACAGATAATGTCAGATAGAAATAATTGGATAAACATCAGTTGCTCATGGGTAGGCTGAGCTAATATAATAAAAATGACAATTCTACCTAAATTAATTTACTTATTCACTGCCATACCAAAGTACCAAAAAGTATTTTATAGAACTAGATAAACATAACAACAAAATTCATCATAAAGAACAAAAGGTTAAGAATATCAAGGGAATTAATGAAAAGAAATACTAGGGAAGGTGACCTAGCCATACAAGATCTTAAATTGTATTATAAAGTAGTAATTATCAAAGCTACTTGGTACTGATTAAGAAATAAAGTGGTGGATCAGTGGATTAGGTTAGGTACATAAAACACAGTAGTCAACGACTATAGTAATCTACTTTTTGATAAACCCAAAGACCCCAGTGGCTGAGGTAAGAACTTAAAATTTTGGGATGGGGGGAGAGCCAAGATGGCAGCCACAAAGCAGGGACTTGCTTAAGCTCTCTCTCAAATCCTTCCAAACACCTGTAAAAATGGCCCTAAACGAATTCTAGAACTGTGGTACCCACGAAATAGCAGAGGGAAGCAGGTCTCTCGGGCAGGAGAGCCTGGATAGTCACTGGGAAGGATTCATCACACTGAGCTGATAGTGGAGCACAGCCCAGCATGGGCTGCACCAGGCCAGACCAGACTGGGAGTGGGCCAGAATAGGCCTTGGGGCCGTGAATCATTGAGCTGTGGCAGTTATCAAACTTCTCAACCCACAAACTCCAAGGACCACAGAACAGGTTAGTGGGAAAACTGCAAGATTGTTTAGAAAGCAGTCCAGCCCCAGCCCTGGGGGTACTGGAGGTGGCAGGACAGTAGCAGCAACAGCAGCAGCAGTAGCAAAAAGCTCCTGTATCTGCTTCCAGATTTCCAGCTTCAACTGCTTCCAGAGCCCTAGGCTCGCACAGTGGGAGGAATCAAGTGGTGGATCAGAATGGGAGTTCAAGGAGCACTTTGCTGGCACAGAGGCAGCTTCGATTTGGGTTGCAATTCTGGTTGGCAGTTCTTGGGGGAGGAGGACCCCTTCTGTGGCAGAGCTTGCAGTGATAGTAGAGTAGAAGTAGCTCTGAAAACAGCAGCATAGAGCCTAAAGATTGGGACAAAGCGTACTCTACATCAGGCCATGGAAGAGCTCACAAAGGACTTGGAAAAGCAAGTTAGAGAAGTAGAGGAAAAATTGGGAAGAGAAATATGAGTGATTCAAGAAAACCACAAAAAACAAGCCAAGGACTTGCTAAAGTAGACCCCCAAAAAAACTGAAGAAAATAACACCTTAAAGAATAGACTACATCAAATGGCAAAAGAGCTCAAAAAAGCCAGTGAGGCGAGGAATGCCTTTAAAGGCAGAACTACCCAAATGGAAAAGGAGATTCAAAAGATCAATGAAGAAAATACCACCTTAAAAATTAGAATGGAGCATTTTAGTTAGAATAGTTAGAATAGTGAACAGAACCAAAGGAATGAAAAAATGGAAGATAATGTGAATTATCTCATTGGAAAATCCACTGACCTGGAGAATAGATCCAGAAAAGATAATTTTAAAATTATTGAACTACCTGAAAGCTGTGATCAAAAAAAAGGAGCCTAGACATGATCTTTCAAGAAATCATCAAGGAAATCTGCACTGATATTCTAGAGCCAGAGGGTAAAGTAGAAATTGAAAGAATCCACTGATCACCTCTTGAAAAACATCCCAAAAGGAAAACTCCTAGAAATATTGTCACCAAATTTCAGAGCTCCCAGGTCAAGTAGAAAATGCTTCATGCAGCCAGAAAGAAACAATTTGAGTATTGTGTAAACACATTCAGGATAACACAAGATGAAGCAGCTTCTACATGAAGGGATTGAAGGGCTTGAAATATGATATACTGGAGGTCAAAGGAGCTAGGATTGAAAGCAAAAATCACCTACCCAGCAAAACTGAGTATCATGCTCCAAGGCAAAATATAGACTTTCAATAAAATAGAGGACTTTCAAGCTTTCTCAATGGAAAGACTAGAGCTGAATAGAAAATTTGACTTTCGCACACAAGAATCAAGAGGAACATGAAAAGGTGAACAAGAAAGTGAACTCATCAGCAACTTACTAAAGTTGAACTATTTTGGTTACATTCCTACATGGAAAGATGATGTGTATAATTCATGAGACCTCAGTATTAGGGTAGTTGAAGGGAATAAACATACATACATACATACATACATACATGCATACATACATACATGTGTATATATATATAGATATATATATAGATATATATAGATGTATACATATATATATATAGACAGAGGGCACAGAGCTGAATATGAAGGGATGATATCTAAAAAAAAATCAAATTAAGAGATGAGAGAGGAATATATTGAGAGAAGGAGAAATGGAGAGATAGAATGGAGTAAATTATCTCACATAAAAGTGGCAAGAAAAAGTAGTTCTGTTGGAAGGGAAGAGAGGGCAGATGAGGGGGAATGAGTGAATCTTGCTCTCATCAGATTTGAGTTGAGGAGGGAATAACATACATACTCAATTGGGTATCTTACCCCACAGGAAAGTAGGGGGATGGGGATAAAAATGGGGGATGATAGAAGGGAAGGCTGATTGGGGAGGAGGTAATAAAAAGCAAACACTTTTGAAAAGGAACAGAGTCAATGGAGAAAACTGAATAAAGGTGGACAGGATAGGAAGGAGCATCATATAGTTAGTCTTTCACAACATGAGTATTGTGTGTTTTGCATAATGATATATGTGTGACCTATGTTAAATTGCTTGCCTTCTTAGGGAGGGTGGGTGGGAAGGGAAGGGGGGAAGAGAATTTGGAACTTGAAGTTTTAAAATCAGATGCTCAAAAAAAAGTTGTTCTTTTCATGGAACTGAGAAATAAGATATGTAGGGAATGGGGCACAGAAATCTATCCTGCCCTACAAGAAAGTAAGGGGAAAGGGGATAGGAAGGAGAATGGGATGACAGAAGGGAGGGCTGACTGGGGAATGGGGCAATCATAATATATGCCATCTTGGAGTGGAGGGGAGGATAGAAACGGAGAGAAAATTTGCAACTTAAAATCTTGAGGAAATCAATGTTGAAAACTAAAGTATTAAATAATAAAATAATTGTTAAGGAAAAAAAAAGAACCTACTATATAACAAAAATTGCTGGGAAAACTGGAAAATAGTATGGCAGAAAGTAGGCATAGATCAACATCTTGCATCCTATACCAACATAAAGTCAAAATAGTTACATGATCTAGATATAAAGACTAATGCGATAAGCAAACTAGGAGAGCAAGAAATAGTTTACCTATCAGAGAACAGAAGAAAAAAAAATAAATTCATTCATTTAATTTTAGTTTTCAACATTCACTTCCATGATCTTTTGAGTTTTAAATTTTCTCCACTCCCCTCTCCTCCCCTCTCTTCAAGATGGCATGCAATCCAATAAAGGGTCTATTTACATTACTATGAAACGTATTTTCACATCAGTCAAGTTGTAAATAATAATTACAGTACATGGGAGAAACCATGAGAAAGAAAACAAAATGAAAGAGAGAGAGAGAGAGGGATTGAGAGAACAGTATGCTTTGATCTGCATTCAGACTCTTTCCCTGGATGTGGATAGCATTTTCCATCATGAGTCTTTTGGAATTGTCTTATATTCTTGATTTGCTGAGAAGAGCAAAATCTATTGAAGTCAATCATCACAGAATGTGGTGTTATTGTGTGCAATGTTTTCTTGTTTCTGCTCATTTCACTCGCCATCAGTTCACATAAGATTTTCCAGGTTTTTTTTGAAGTCTTCCAACTCATCATTTCTTATACACGGTAGTATTCCATTACATTCATATGTCATAACTTGTTCAATCATTCCCTAATTGATGGGCATCCCCTCAATTTCTAGTTCTCAGCCACTACAAAAAGCTGGTATAAATATTTTTGTACATGTGGGTCCTTTTCCAACTTTTATGATCTCTTTGGGATACATACCTAGTAGTAGTGTTGCTGGATTAAAGGGTAGGCACAATTTTATAACCCTTTGGTCATAGTTCCAAATTGTTTTCCAGAATGGTTAGATCAGATCACAACTCCACCAACAAATTATTAGTATTCCAATTTGCCCACCTCTTCTCCAGCATTTATAATTTTCCTGTTTTGTCATGTCAGCCAGCCTAATAGTTGTGAGTTGGAACCTAAGAGTTGTTTTGATTTGCATTTCTCTAACCAATAGTGATTTAGAGCATTTTATATGATCATAGATAGCTTTAATTTCTTCATCTGAAAACTGCCTGGAGAACAGAAGAATTTCCTAGCAAACAAAAGAAAGAGAACATTATGAAATGCAAAATGGTAATTTTGATTACATTAATTTGAAAAGCTTTTGTACAAACAAAGCCAATGCAACCATGATTAGAACAGAAGCAGAAACATGGGAAACAATTTTTATAACCAGTGTCTCTAATAAAAAAAAAAACTTCATTTCTAAAATATATAAAGAACTGAGTCAAACCTATAAGAATATAAGTCATTCCCAATTGATAAATGGTCAAAGGATATGAACAGGCATTTTTCAGAGGAAAAAATTAAAAGTATCTATAGTCATCTAAAAATGATCTAAATTGCTATGCAAATCAAAACAAATTTGAGGTACTATCTCATAGCTATCTGATTGGCTAACATGACAAAACAGAAAAATGATAAATGTTGGAGAGGATGTGAGAAAATCGGAACAGTGATGCCTTGTTGGTGGAGTTGTGAACTGATCCAACCATTGTGGATTGCAATTTGGAACTATGCACAAAGGACTATAAAATGGTGCATACCTTTTGATTCAGCAATACTGCTTCTAGGTCTGTATCCCAAAGAGATCATAAAAAGGGGAAAAGATCCACATGTACAAAAATATTTATACCAGTTCTTTCACGGTGACAAAAATTGGAAATCGGCATGCCCATCAATTGGGGAATGGTTGAACAACTTGTTATATATGAATATTGTGGGATACTATTAATTAATGAGAAATGATTAGCAGGAAGACTTCAGAAAAACCTGGAAAGACTTATATGAACTCATGCTGAGTGAAGTGAACAGAACAAGGAGAACATTGTACAAAATAACAGCAACACTAACTTTTATGGACTTATCTCTTCTTAGCAATTCAAGGATCTAAGACAACTCCAAAAAATTTGTGGTGGAAAATGCTATCCACATCCAAAACAACAACAACATTAACAACAACAAACAAACAAACAAATAAACAAACTATGGAGTTTGAATGCAAATTGAAGCATACTATTTGCTATCTTTTTTTGTTTCTTCTTTCTCATCGTTCCCCCATTGGTTCTCATTCTTCTTTACAATATGACTTATGTAAAAATATGTTAAATATGAATATATAGACAGATCCTATGTCAGAATTCATGATATCTTGGGATAGGGGAGGTGAGGGAAGAACACAAAATTAGGAACTCAATATCTTATGAAAGTGAATGCTGAAATTTAAAAATAAAACAATTTTTTAAAAGGAATGTAGTTGTTTGAGTTGAAGCAAGAAATAACATGCTTCTTTACCCTCTCAAATTAGTAAAATTATTATTTATTTAAGAATAAGGAGCTCAATTCTAAAAAGTGAATTTCCAGTGAAGTTACTCTATAATTGATGGTGTTTTATTTTCCATATTCTTTATATAAAATTTCAATAATAGACCAAAAATAGAAATGAAATATTTATTTCCCTCTGCCTTCTTTCTGTAAACTCTTCAGTTGAAGTCTACTGGTCCAGTGATTAAAATGGTTATGGGCTAGCACACAGAACATTTGTAGGTGAAGTCAAGCTCTTAACTTTTTGTTCACTTATGATGTATACTTGAAACATTGTTCTGAGTCTAAGTGGAAAACAGTGGTTTTCTTTTGGTGGCTCATTTAATGAAGGAATAGCGATATTCTCTATAGATACTTAAAATTTTGCCCACCTTAAGGTCCAGGTAGAAAGTTCTTACCCAGTATCCTTTTCAATGTTATCTGGTGATTGTGAGGGATAGTTCACCAAGGGTGCTGCCAATTGACTCGATTTTCCACGTTACCTAGCATAGTATTAAAGCTGCTTCTGTGTACATTTTGCCCCATCCTGAATTAATATCAAGACAATGAACTGGCTTTGTTTTGTTTTCTTGTTTTGATTCCGTATATTTTCCCCACAACCTTTCAATTCTTATAGACTTTTCATTCATGTTCTGATTTGGCATTTATTTTTCAAGTCATCTGCCTCAAATTTTCTCGCTTCATGTATTCTTCAAACAAGTTTCCTCATCTACCATATGGTATCTGATTCATTCTAAAGAGATTTTCTAAATAAAGCACTTGCCTAGACTAATTAAATTTTCTGCTTGTGAACTCCATTGTGACATTATTTGAAATAATTAACTTTAGTCAGAAGGACATCTTAATGTCCCATTCAGGGCATTTAACTATTTAGGGAAAAGTCAGGTAAAATTAATAGATTGTACTTCAGTTTAGCATAAGGCATTTTTAACTTTCAGTATATTTTCAGGGTTAGAATATTGTTGGGGTTTGAGGTCAGAACCTCAGAAATCTATATCCAACTCTAACCATCCCTTCTGTGCATGACCTTTCTGGAGGACAACAAATATAAGTAGGACTTCTATTGGTGATGCTATATATTTTTCAGCTACCAAGAACCATCTCTTAGGCCCAATCTCACGATAAAATTTCCAAGTCAATCTTAATTTGTAGGAGATGATACTGATGGTTTTCTATGAAGTGAATATTATCCCATACTTAAGTAAACATTACAGTAAAAGATACATTCCATATAACCTCTATCGCAGACATCTTCACAGGGTTCAAGCCAGCATCTACATCCCAATATTAAATTTTTGGGTATTTTGAGACTTTGACATTGGGCATGCATAGAAGATATAAGCAAGGGCAACAGATAGTAAATATAAAACTACTATAATACCAAAAGAATAGTAGCAAAAATGCTATAAATCTTGGAATGAGTTAAAGAAAGAGAATAACTGCTTTGGTTCTTTTTGGTACAGGTAGTTAAAGTGAAGACAAGATCAAACAAAGAATAATTTCCCTGCTCAGGGTGGATAGGACTATATTAACAGACAATGCTAGGTGGAAGAGTTATGAAAGTTATATATTGCTTCAATTTTCTCCTTCATAAGGGATAATTTTTGAATTGAAAAGGACAGAAGAAAATTTCTAATAAGAATTCTAAACTCATTATTATAAGGGAGCTCTTATTCATGAATGGATAAGTAAGGAAAAATTAAATATTTATCATATACCAGGTACTTTAATAAGAGCTAGGGATACAAAAATGACAAAAAAAAAATCTTCCTGTCCTCAAGAGAACTTACATTCTAATGGGGAAGTTAATATATAACGAGTAAGATAATACAAGACATATATGGTATATATGTCTTTTGTGCCTCGTCCAAAGAAATATTAGTTCCTGAGGAAGATAATGATGATAGAAACATTCCCCCATGGTAGTAACTTCATTGTGAGGCAGATTAGGTGATCCAGTTCTACCATCTGCACTCCCCATGATTATTTTCTCTATCTGTCATTTAATCTCCTCTGGGTATCCATGTCCCTCCCTATTTTAGAATTCCAGTTAACTCCAGAAGCTCCGATTTACCTTCTTCTGAAGTAAGATAGTATCCATGGAATGATAATATTAACTTTGAAGAAGTGTTCATGTTGTGCTCCAAATTACTGCAGATTAGGCTCATAGAGAAGATACCCATCCCACATTAAAGAATTTGTTTCTCTCCTCATTGAGGTATTTTTCAATGGAACTCCTTTCTGCTTTTGAATCACTAACTCCCTTTATATTTCCCTCGTTTCAATCACTCTCTTTGTTATCATGCCCATTTTCCTGTAGTCCCTTTTTCTGATGAAATAATACAAGTCAGGGGGCAGAGCCAAGATGGCAGCTGGAAAGCAGGGACTTGCTTAAGCTCTCCCCCAAATCCCTCCAAACACCTGTAGAAAATGGTTCTGAACAAATTCTAGAGCTGCAGAACCCACAAAAAAGCAAAGGGAAGCAGGTCAACAGCTCAGGAAAAGCTGGATGGTCACTGGGAATGGTCTATCCCACAGTGCTGGGAGCAGAGTGCAGCCCAACATGGGCTGCGCCAAGACAAGCCAGACCAGGGGTCAATCAGAGCAGGCCTTAGGGCCATGAATGATTGAGCTGTGGCAGTTACCAGACTTCTCAACCCACAAATACCAAAGACCATGGAACAGGTTAGTGGGTAACCTGCTAGTTCAGGTAAGAGAGCAGTCTGGCCACCAGCCCTGATGGTGGCGGATGTGGTACGGCAGTGGAGCTACAGCATCACCTGCTTCCCAAGTCCCTGGCTTACACAGTGTGAGGAATCAAGCAGCAGACCAGAGTGGGAGTGCAGGGCTTGCTTTGCTCTGCTTGGATCTAGGTTGCAATCTTGGTTGGTGGTTCTTGGTGGAGGAGGACCCCTGCTGTGGCAGAGCTTGCAGTGACAGTAGAGTAGAAGTAGCTCTGAAAACAGCAGCACAGCCCCTGAAGCTTGGGACAAAGCACTCTCTACTCTACAAGCAGTCATACCCTGACAAAAAACCCAAATGTCAAGTAGTTGGCTGGGAACATGGACAAGCAGCAAAAAAGGATGCAGACTGAGACTCAGACTCCGACTCTAAAATCTTTTTTTGGTGACAAAGAAGATCAAAACATACAGCCAGAAGAAGTCAACAAAGTCAAAGAGCCTACATCAAAAGCCTCCAAGAAAAATATGAATTGGGTTCAGGCCATGGAAGAGCTCAAAAAGGATTTGAAAAAGCAAGTAAGACAAGTAGAAGAAAAATTGGGAAGAGAGTGATGCAAGAAAACTATGAAAAACAAGTCAATGACTTGCTAAAGGAGACCCAAAAAATACTGAAGAAAATAGAATGGAGGAAGCAGAAGCTAGTAACTGTATGAGAAATCAAGAAATTATAAAACAGAACCAAAGGAATGAAAAAAATGGAAGACATATCTCATTGGAAAAACCACTGACCTGGAGAATAGATCCAGGAGAGATATTTTAAAAATGATTGGACTACCTGAAAGCCATGATCAGAAAAAGAGCCTACACATCACCTTTCTAGAAATTATCAAGGACAACCTCATTGATATACTAGAACCAGAGGGTAAAATAGAAATTGAAAAAATACAGAGATCGCCTCTTGAAAAAGATCGCAAAAGGAAAACTCCTAGGAATATTGTAGCCAAGTTCCAGAGTTCTCAGGTCAAGGAGAAAATACTGCAAGCATCCCGAAAGAAACAATTTGAGTATTGTGGAAACACAATCAGGATAACACAAGAACTAGCAGCTTCTACATTAAAGGATCAAAGGGCTTGGAATATGATATTCTAGAGGTCAAGAATCTAGGATTGAAACCTAGAATCACCAGCAAAACAGAGTATAACACTTCAGGGCAAAATATGGAATTTCAATGAAGTAGAGGAATTTCAAGCATTCTTGATGCTTGAACTCAGAGTTGAATAGAAAATTTGACTTTCAAATGCAAGAATCAAGAGAAGAATGAAAAGGTAAACCGGAAGAAGAGATCATCAGGGACTTAGTAAAATTGAACTATTTTGTTTACATTCCTATATAGAAAGATGATATTTATTAATTATGAGACCTTTCTCAGTATTTGGATAGTTGAAAGGAATATGCATATGTATATATAGAAAAGGGGCACAGAGTGTGTTGAATATGAAGGGATGATATTTAAAAGAATAAAATTAAGGGGATAGAGGAATATATTGAGAGATGGAGAAAGGGAGAGATAGAATGAGGCACATTCTCTCACATAAAAATGGCAGAAAAAATGGAAGGGAAGAGGGGGTAGGTGAGGAGGAATGAGTGAATATTGCTCTCATCAGATTTGACTTAGGGAGGGAATAACATACACACTCAATTGGGTACCTTACCCTATTGGAAAGTAGGGGGGAAGATGGATAAGAGCGAGGGGATGGTAGAAGGGAGGGAAGATTGGGGGAAAAGGTAGTCAAAAGCGAGCACTTCTGAAAAGGGACAGGGTCAATGGAGAAAATTGAATAAAGGGAGACAGGATAGGATGGAGGGAAATATAATTAGTCTTTCACAACATGACTATTATGGAAGGGTTTTGCATAATGATAGATGTATAACTTGTATTGGATTGCTTGCCTTCTCAAGGAGGGTGGGAGGGGACAGAAGAAAGGAGGGAATTTGGAACTCAAAATTCTAAAAACAAATGTTAAAGAAAATTGTATTTACATGCAACTGGGAAATAAGGTATAAAGGCAATGGGATATAGAAATCTATCTTGCCCTACAAGAAGGTAAAAGGAAAAGGGATGGGGAGGTAGGGTGGGGTGATAGAGGGAGGGCAGACTGGGAAAAGGGGCAATCAGAATACATGCCATCTTGAGGTGGTGGGAAGAGAGAAGAGGAGAAGGGGAGAAAATTTATAGCTCAAAATCATATGGAAATTAATGTTGAAAACTAAAAATAAATTTTAAAAAAGTAAAAAAAAATTTCTTTACAAGTAATTGGAAAAATAAAATACTACTCAAAATGAAAAAAAAAATAAAATGTGTAGAAACAAGGACTTCTCAAGTAAAAACTTACTGAATAAAAAGACACTAGTGTAATATAAATCAAGATATAAATAAATAAATAAATAATGATAAATAAAGAGTAAATAACTATAGATGTTAGTATATACATATATAGACAAAGTAGTTATAATTTGTTGCTTTCATTCTATCATCAAAGTAGCATTAAAGATTTTTTTTTTTACTTTGTAGTACCATTATTTCTATTTAAGAGAACCTGAAAAATTAAAGGTGTTGTCTGTAGAAATATCAATTTATATTTGTATATACATGCTAGTGGGTCATGAACATGTATTTATCCAGTAATGAATTGTGTTATTCTGATGTATAAATTATAAAAAAGGTGAATTCTATTGTTCTTATTTTGTCTAAGATAACTTGAATTCAAAATAAGTTATTTTGTTTTATGAACAACATGAAGGAAGATGTCAGAGAAAAGGCAATGTCTTCTCTGAACTCTCCTCAAAACCTTGAAATATTGCCACAAAACAATTCCTGGAGCAGCAGAATCCACAAAAGATTGAAGTGAAATAATTTAACAGCCAAAGAAAATAATTTAGTAGATCAGCAGAAAAAGTCTGTTTCACCTAAGTGAGAGTGGAGCACAATATAGCACATGCTGCACCATCACGGACCCAGACTCAGACCCAGCAAACCAGGAGCAGTCCTTGGGAGCCATGGACTCAACAACAGCAGAAGCAGAGCTCTCAGCCCTGAGATAATAAAGGGGTACAACAACCGGTCAGAAGGACATTAGAAGGGCCTGTTTGCTAGCACTGAGACAAGGATCTGTTGCTTTGCCCATATTCTGATCCAGGTCTCAGTCCTAGGTGGAGTAGGGACCCTGGTCTCAGTTACAGGGCAGAAACTATTCCTTGTAGTAACTCATAGATGAGAGCATAGGCCAAGAGAATAGTAAACACCTCTCCTTAGATCATACTAACTTAGAAGAACTGAAAACTTACAGATCCCTAGAAGTATCTCTGAAAACAGCTTCACAAAACCTCTGAAATTTGAGACAGTGCACTCTTCATTCTGGAAGCAGAGCTCTACTTTAATAAAGACTTAAAAGTCAAGTAATAGGTTAGGAATATGAGCAAACAATGGAAAAAAAACTGACTACGGAAAATTATTATGGTGGCAAGGAAGATCACTCAGAAGATTACAAAGTCAAAATTCCTACATCCAAAGGCTCAAAAAAATTATAATTTGGTCATAGGGCATGCAAGAACTCAAGTAAGAGAGTGTATCATTTTTTTTTTTTTGCAGGGGGGAAGGCACACCAATTGGTATTAAGTGACTTGTCCAAGGTCACACAGCTAGTAAGTGTGTCCAGTGTCTGAGGCTGGATTTGAACTCAGGTCCTCCTGACTCCAGGGCCTGTGCTCTACTGACTGCATCACCAAGCTGCCTAAGAGAGTGTGTCATTAAGGCAATAAAAGCAACATCTATGACGTTTCTGATTATGCCTGTATAGTTCTGTATCACAGGCTATAACAGATTCTCCATATAGATGGCAGAAGTAAAACTTTATTCAAACAACAGAGGATCAAGTCCCAAAACCAATGACTCCAATTTCACATAGCAATTATATCCCCAAACCAGTAAGTGCACTTCATTGTTACAGCAAAGAACTTAAAGCACAATATCACAACAGGGACCCAAGTCATCCTGTAAACTTCTCCACCTGTTGGAGCCTCCTCATAAACACCCAAGAATCTTGACTGTCTGCTTGTTTGTTTTCTCTCCCCCATCCATTCTCTGGTCTCTGAAACTCCCTAGTTTCCCCTCTCCCCTCTGCATTTTCTCTGCAGCTCTGTCAATGCAGAGTTCTTACTCCTTCTCCTTGGGCTGAATTCTGAATTTTGGCTTCTTTTCTGACTCCTGAATTCTCATTCCTCAATTGCTATTTTCTGGGTGGACACACACGCGCGCACACACACATGCACACAAGTACACATATATACACACTCTTTTTAGGGCCTGAGGGCTTCATACTTCTGGTGACCTAATTAGCAAAAGGGTGTGGGTGTGAGCCTGGAGCCTCAGGCCTAATTAGTGAAAGGGTGTGGTCCTGGGCCTTCACACCTAGTAAGTAAAGAGTATAGACTTTCCTACAATCAAGCCTCTCCTAATCAAGATTCTCTTAACTGGCTCCACCTGATAATCTTCCCTTAACTAGCTCCACCTGAGGCATATTGAATGGGCAGGGAAGATCTTTAATCACATTAACACCACAGAGAGGTAGAGGAAATATTGGGAAGAAAAATGAGAGTAAAGTTAGAAATCATGAAAATAATCGACAGCTTGGTAAAGGAGGTGCAAAAGAATACTGAAAAAAGCAACACCTTGTAAAACAGACTTGGTCAAATGGTAAATGATGGACAAAAAGCCAATAAGGAGAAGAATTCCTCAAAAAGATTTGGCCAAATGGAAAATGAGGTACACAGAAAAATCACTGAATAAAAAAAAAACTCCTTAAAAATAGAATTGCCCAGATTGAGGGGGCGGAGCCAAGATGGCGACTAGAAAG
>CM053622.1:188087566-188102666 GCA_028646595.1 Phalanger gymnotis
AAATTTAAAAAAATAGAATTGCCCAGATGGGAAAAGTAAGGACAAAAGCATACCAAAAAAATAATTCCCTAAAAATTAGAATTGAGTAAATGAAAGCTAATGTCTTTATGAGAAATCAAGAAAAAATAAAACAAAATAAAAAGAATGAAAAAATATAAGACAATGTGAGATATCTCATTGGAAAAATAAAACAACTGATCTGGAAAATTGATCCAGAAGAGATCATGAAAAAAATTATTGGATTACTGGAAAGCCATGATTAAAAATGAAAAAAAAAACTAGACACCATCTTTCAAGAAATTATTAACGGAAATTGCCCTGATATCCTAGACATAGAAGGGAAAATAGAACTTGAAAGAATGCACCCATCATCTCCTCAAAGATCTCAAATGAAAACTCCCAGGACTATTATAACTAAATTCCAGAACTCCTAGGTCAAGGAGAAAATATTTCAATATTTCAAAAAATCAATTCAAGTATTTTGGAGCCAAAGTCAGGATAACACAAGATTTAGCAGCTTCTGCATTAAAAGATCAGAGGGCTGGCAATATGATATTTCAGAAGACAAAGGAGCTAGGATTACAACCAAGAATCACCTACCTAACAAAACTGAGTATAATCTTTTAGGTGAAAAATTGGACATAAAGGAAATAGAGGATTTTCAAGCATCCTTGATGAAAAGACCAGAGCTAAATAGAAAATTTAACTTTCAAATTGAAGACTCAAGAGAAACATAAAAAGATAAACAAGAAAGGTAAATCACAAGGGACTTAATAAGGTTAAACTGTTTACATTCCTACAGAATAAGATGATGCTCGTAACTCCTAAGAACTTCCTCATTATTAAGGCAGTTAGAAATAGTATATTCAGGCAGAAGACACAGGTGTGAGTAGAATAAGAAGGGGTTATATCTAAAAAAAATTAAAATTGAAGCATGAGCTAAGAATATATTGGGAGAAAGGGAAAGAGAAAGGTAGAATGGGGCAAATTATTTCACATAAAAGAGGCAAGGACTTTTGAAGAGGGACAGAATGAAAGGAAAGAGATAACAGGAGAATTAAGAGGTAGAAATAGGATGGAACAATATTAATTGTGAAAAACAATTGAAGCAAGTTTCTCTAATAAAGACCTCATTTCTCCAACATATGGAGAACTGAGTGAAATTTACAAGAGGCATTCCCCAATTGATAAATGATCATAAGATATGAACAGTTTTCAGATGAATTAATCAAAACTCTCTATAGCTATATGAAAAAAAATGTTCTAACTCACTATTGATGGGAGAAATGCTACTACCTGAGTCCTATTAGATTGGCTAATAGGAGAGAAAAAGGAAAATCGCAAATGTTGAAGAGGTTGTGGTACTTTTATTACTTTATTTTTCTTTACATTACAACACATATGTAGCCTATGTCAAATTGGTAGTCTTCTCCACGATGGGTTGCAGGGAGTGAGAAAGGGAGAGAATTCTGAACTAAAATTTTTCAGAATGAATGTTAAAAATTGTTTTTAAATGTGACTTGGGAAAATAAAATACTAAATATATTCAACCAACCAAACAAAAAAGAAATGTTTAAATCAGTACCAGGAAAAGTTCCGGGCAAAACTATTAAGTAGATGAACCTAAAAAAAAAGTACGTGAAGATTAAAACTTTATGCAAATACAAAGATAAATATAAAATAAAATTCCATTGTAAAAAGTAAATAGTTAATCCTTTGAGTACTTAGGATACATATGAGCAGACACGTTCACCCCACATAAATTTAGCTAGCAACATAAGCAGTTCTAGCAACTGAAAGGTAGAATTAAAATTACTGAAAGTTTCAAATCAAAACCATACACCAAGAAAATAGATTAGATAGACTGTATAAAAATTTTTGGAACCTCTCTATAAAACTCCTTGTAATTACCTATCCACCACATCCATCCATCTACTCTATTTATCATAGAATCTTAGAATGTGTATATATATATAATAGATGTGTGTATATGTATATATATATATCTATATACATATATATATTATGAGATACATTGTTCATACAATACTGTCTCTCTCCTCTCCTCTCTTCTTTTCTCTCCTCACTTCTCTTTTCATACCTCATCTCCTCTCTTCTTCTCTCCTGTTTTCTCCATTCCTCCCCTTTCTTCTTCTCCCTTCTCTTCTCTTTTCAATACATGCTAGATATTGATTAAATAACACATATACGAAAAACCCCAACAACTATGTAATAAATATATATTGATCCATATTGCTGAAATTGATTGGGGTTCCTAATTTGTGTTTTGTTTTCCTTTTCTCAAATGATGTCATGCAGAAAGTACATAATTGTTACTGGTGTTGGGCAGTTTTGAGAGTCACATATAAGAGGAGGCTAGCCTAAATGCTGTATTGACACTCATGGTTTGTTCTAAGACCTGGTGACATTTCTCTTATCATATGGTACAGGAGCGATATATATATATATATATATATATATGGAGAGAGAGAGAGAGAGAGATAAATACATAGATAGACAAGATACAGATATAGCTATAGGGATAGAGATAGATAGATACATAGATACATAGATACATAGATAGATATAGATGGATGGGTAGATATAGATATATATGAGTATAGGCATATGCATATACATATTTTTCATAGATGGGAAAAATCCTATGGGATGAAAATATGATTTATAAAATTAGATAAAATGCAGCTATAATAAGATCACAGATCTGTCGAAGCACTGTTTTTGTTTTTTATTAAATTCATAAATTTCTGTCATAAATATAGAATTTAATCAGCATATTTTCTTAGGTTAATAGTAATATTTATATAAAATAGCTTTATAAATGTTACTATCTTCAATATTTCCTGCCCTATATTCTAGTATAATCTTTTGCAGAGTTTCCTATGGTATTATAATATTTTCAACATCAAAGAAAACATTTAAAGTGTATTCCAAAGTATAACGAAATTTTTGCTGTTTTATTTTCTAATCTAAAATATTTGCCATTAAAACTATATTAAAAATGTTGTAGGCTAAATGCATTCATTTTTTAATATTCCTGTTTCCTAAATCATTTTGTTCAACTAAAATAAAGGGACATTCTTTCTAGGATTTTTTTTGAAAATTGGAAATATCACATTTATTATATTTTCAGGTAGGTAAACTAAAAGCACAGTTTGATGATTTGTCATTTCCATTCATGGGCAGTTATTTATGATTCTGCCACACATTGGATGGCAGAACTCCCCTGTGTGGTTCTTCAGTTTTAAAAGTTTATTTTATCATAAACATATTTTTACATTATCATCTATTACAGTTTTAACTAAATACTTTTATAATAGTTTCTCAAAGAGAATCAATGAGGAATTTGCCGGCATACATAAATGTTAATTAAAAAAATTACCTGCTCATTCAAAATGAACATGTCACATACCCTTTAGAAAACTGGTATTTTATTCTTTTTTTTAGGGAGGAATAACTGATTTGATTTTATTGTATAAGACATAGAAGGTCAGTAGTAAAACTTCTCTTTAGTTCCACATACAAAAAGTTTCATAAAATTACACTTCATACTTTCATTTGAATACCTCACTAAAATTTCCTGATTCAAGAAAAGGAAACCACAGGTGGGTATGAACATAGCCAAAACATAAAACAGAATATCTACTTTACTATGATCTCCTAAAACAGTTAAAAGTTTTCTCAACTCTACTGATTAAGAAAATGAATGGCATCTATACATTACAGTTAAAAGTAAATTATCTCCACCATATTTGCATGAAGTAGGTCCTGGTGAATATATGTTTAAAACAGCTTAGTGCCTTCAAGAACTATTAATTAGTCAAGTAATATACTAAACAATAAGGAAGCAGGAGGAAACAAAATATTTCATATTTCTAAGTTTCTCTGGATTATCACAATTATCAGAAATCAATCACTCTATATAAAAGTGTGAGTACGTCTAAGTTAAATTGTCTAAAGGAAAAGGACATGCTTTATGATGGGATTTAAAAATAGAACTGTCAATCTTCTTTACCTCAACTGTAAAAATTTCATTTTAAGAAAGATGATGACCATTTTATAATTTATTTAAAACCTGTTCTGATTTGAAGAGTTCCAAAAGTTTATACATCATTATTGCTGGAAACTTTGAAGACAGTTATAAATAGCAATGGTAATGAGTCAGAATCATTTGCCCTTCATCTACTAATATGTAGTAAACTAATAACACATTGGTTTTTTTAGTAGTTGATCATGCCTCCAAAATTAGCAATGTTTATATAGCATAGGCAGCAACATTTCATTTAACCTGCATCATCAGAAAACATACTATTCTTTCTAAGTGAAAGTATTTTAATATTTTCCAATAAAAAGTTTTTTTTAACTGTATGAGATACTTCTCCCACTGGCTTAAACAAAATGAGGTAGGTTCACAAAATAGTTTTGTTACTTTATAGTCACATCTTTTTTAGTAACTTATCACAAAAATCACAAAAATCAATTACTACTTGTGCTCACAGAATGATGCCACAATCTTACAGAATTAAAGCAAGAAGGTAAGTGGATGACCTTTGGTACACAGCTGGAGAGACTTGGACCTAGGTCTTCCTGACTCCAATGCTGTCCTTCTATCAATTATGTCACACCACTTCTCAATGTCATAATTAGAATCACTAAACAAATTATAATCATATAGTAAATAGCTATTGCCTCGAAATTTTTGAGGATATTTTAAGGGTTGCTAGTCATTTAGCAATAAAAATTTTCCTCCTGAAATTAATCAAAAGAATATTGAGTGTAAATTTCACAGCATCTTGAGCGAACAGAGAGAACTAGATATTGATTATTCAGAAAAAGAAAATTTACTTCTAAAAATAAGTGGCTCTAAGTCAACTACAAAAGGACATTATAAAAAGCAGGTGGCATTAAACCTACAGGCTAATAATTTTCTGCCTTTATGTGTCACCAACAGGCAGTTATTGATTAATGTTAAAGCAATTTTAATTTACTCATATTCCTGAGTAGAATTAAATAAAGCAAAACAGAACTTTTCAGACTATAAAAAGGTAGTTAACTAATTAATCAGTACAATTAGAGAAATGTTTTTTTACTAGATATAAGATAAATTGCAGAGATCCCATGAAGAACCTGGAGATTTCTCTACCTGAAACCTAGTCCCTGCAGTCCACTGAAAAGGAAACAAAACATGTTAGCCACATTTGCAGTAGTTAAAAGTAAATGTACACAGTAGCTAGAATTTTCTTTCTTTTTACAGTTAAATGGTACAGTTCAATGTTTTAGGAGGTATGAAAGATAGCTATGGAATTCAGTTTCCATTTATTCTACCAGTCAATGAGTGTGAAAATCAGATGTAAAATGTTTGGGGTAAGTTTTCCAAAGTCCCTCTCGAATATGATATTAGAAACCGGTTTTGTTTTTTTTTTGTTTTTGTTTTTTTTCAGATGGCCTAGATGCAGCTATGTACTGGGGAACGTGGTCACGTCCTTTGGTTCACTGCCTGGCACACACCAGTCATCTGCCTCATGATTGGCCTTATAATGTTTCCACTATATACCAGCAACTTTTCCACCTACCCTGTTGATAGGATCTTAATGTAAATAACAGCATCTGTCCTGTAACTATCTAAGGAATACAATTTCAGGTCTCCTTGAAAGGACTGTGCACAAAGCCAAGATCCGGCCAATCCCAATCAAACACCATGTGATAGAGATATGATGATACATAAACCACTTGCATGGGCTGTCCTGGTGATTTTGCATTTAATTCTTCAAGTTCTAGTTCTGGAGAATTAATATAACACAAATCACAAAGACACTTTTCATTTTCATAGTCATCTTTAATAACTTCAACATTATAATTTGGATTAATGCTTCCAATGTTGTCAGTGAATTGAACTTCCTTTTCCTTTTCCACCAAACAGTAAGGACTGCTGATTGAGTAGATTTCTGATTGAAATGCGACTCATGTAAAAACGATTCAAAAGATACTGTACATTCTGGCCGGTCACGGGATCTACACCAAGGCTTTACTTGTATCCAATCACACCCTGAGCCATGGTAGGAATGATATCAATATGTCGATTCCAGATTCTTATCACAGTGTCTGTAAAGTCATAAACAGCTTTAGCATCTTCAGCACTTTTATGTTTAAAATCAAGGACCTCCTGTAAACTCTGAATGTACCACGTCTGTACCAGTTGAACTGAAGGTTTCCTAGAAGATTATCTGGAAGGAGCCTTATTTCTTTCATTATGTTTGCCAATCTCACTGGCTTGCCACAAAAACATGAACGAGGTCTTTTCACATGCATTCACAAATTCGAGGTCCAGAAACTGCTTTATGGAGAGCCGGGACGGGGAGAAGGGCGAGTAGAAATCCACCTAGCCCGGGACGCTGCGCTCGAGGCCGGCACCTGGATCCAGGTTTGGTTTGGGATCCGGGGCTGGACCCGGGTGGGCCGAGGCTGCCCGTCGCAGGTACGTCATTAACCTCAAAGTGAAGTGAGTTCCAGAAGATGTGAAAACTGGGGACCCGAGACCAGGAGCCACCATCATGTGCATGGCTCCTGGCATTTTGGTATTTTATTCTTATCAATAGCTGATGTTATTTTTAATGAATCTTATCAACTACTTGGTATCTGTTTTTTCTTGACTTGCATATGTAAATTTCCTCTATAAATTTCTTCCTCTCCTTCTCCAATCTAAAAAGTATACTTGAAAAGGGAAAAATAAAAGCCTCCCTCCGATGATCATAACTTTGTTTTGAGTGGTTGAAGAACAGATTTAAATGTTTGACTCTGCTTAGAAGAAACATTCTTAGATCAAAATTTCATTCATACGAAGACTTCTGGCATTTTTAAAGATCATTACTGAAAATATCAAAATCCAGGCAAAAATCAATCCGGATTGCCATGCTGCTGCTAAGGTAAGCAATGTAGAAGCTTTTCTTTGAAGAAAAAAAGAACCAAAATGAAAAGAAATCCTGAGTGGCAAATCATTTGCCACACCATTTTAATTCTGAACTCCTCTCCTCTCACAGTTTCTTGTTTTCCTTCACATTCTATCACCTAAGAACAGACAGTTTGATGATTTTGAAATAAGATGACTATACAATACTTACTCTTTGACATACAATACTGTTGTTGTTGTTATTTAAAATAACTATGGAATTTCATCAAAACTATACCAACTGAGGAACAGTTTGTTGTCCTTAGAAGGAAACCTCTACCTAAAGAATATTTGTAGTACTTTTGCTTTTGTCATAGCTCTGAAGCTTTTACAATGCTGTCAAGAAATCAGAATCACATTTCCTTGGTGAGAGGCTCATGATTATTTAATTCGCCAGTGATTCAGGAGCTGATTATCTTATTTCACCTAAGGCATAGATTTACTTGCAAGCTGCAGAGACTGCAAAGTCAAGTGTCCTTTTCCCTTAGCACTAAGTTAAGTAATGGTTTCTAGGGCTGCCTCAAAGAGTGGGGCTTTGTAGCCTTCATGCTGAGACCATTTGGTTCTTTCTTTTTTTCTGAAAGAAAATACTGTGCAAAGTCTTCCTTTAAGAATTATAATAAGTATAATTTAATAGCAGTGATAAATGCTAGGTAGCATCCAAAGCACTCTGTTTGCAAACTATGCATTTCAAAATTATTATGTTTGTGATATAATTTTAGAGCCTAATGATATTACAATCACTATACACTATACTTTTTAATTATTATAAGTATCCAACCCTGTAG
The DNA here is from genome assembly GCA_028646595.1 of Phalanger gymnotis. Lineage (NCBI taxonomy): Eukaryota > Metazoa > Chordata > Mammalia > Diprotodontia > Phalangeridae > Phalanger > Phalanger gymnotis. Next base: position 188,095,322 of record CM053622.1, read on the forward strand.
AAATAATTGAGAAAAATAAAACAAATATTTTTCAATCAGTCATGTAGAAGATTGTGATTACATTCTGAGTAAAAGCTCATACATTATAATGTTTAGAATTTAGAGCTGGAAGAGATAGTAAGTACAATGCATTTGCTGTTTGAAACTCATCTCTTCCATTAACTATCTTTGTGTATTGGGATAAGTGTGTTGACCTCTATTGACCTCACTTTCCTTATGTGTAAAATGAATTCATGGATTCAATGATTCTAAGAGCACTTCTAGCTCTGATCAATGATGATCCTTAGGTCATCTTTTCTAATCATGTCACTTTACAGGTGAGGAAGCAGGCTGAGATATCATCTTTCCCAAGTTCCCACGTGTAGAAAGTAAAAGTCAGTTTTTGCATGTTCTCCATGTTTTAGAAACCATGGAGTTCCATAATTATATTTCACAATTTTTACAGATTTTTTTTCTTTACAGGTTGGAAAGACACTGTGTGTGTGTATCTCTGTGTGTGTGTGTTTGTGTGTGTGTATGTGACTTGTACTGAACTTTGTAACCTCTTACAGCTGCAAAAATGAATCCAGTTTAATTGCTATCAAGCTAAGTGGAAAAGGTTATAAAAGTGTGTAGCTCATGAATTTCTCTGTGTAGTCATCAACATAGGTGAAATAGGTTATTAAACTTCGTACTGGCTGCTTCTCCCTGATTGATACCCAGTGTCAGATTTTAAATTCCTTCCAAGCCAGGCTTGTAATGTATGCATTTCCCAGCTAGCATTTTGTGGGGTTTTAGATATGTAATATTGTTCTGACTTTATTTTATCATATTTCAAAGGTTACTTTCTCTCTCTCTCTCTCTCTCTCTCTCTCTCTCTCTCTCTCTCTCTCTCTCTCTCTCCTCCCTCCAACAGGTTAAAGTTTGAGTGTGAGTTGAATATTGATTAATGACTTTCTTTTGTTTTCTTTTGAAGCCTTTACCAGAGGTTTTCATTGAATAGACGAAATTGTAAAATACATTCCTTAAATAAAATTAGGCCTTTGGGATGGCCTGTCATTCTACTGGAAAGAGATATGCTATCACTTATTTTCTTATCACATTTACAAAATTCCTATTGACTTTCCCAAGGACAAGAGGAGGAATGCAGTATGTAACAGATTCCTAAATATAAGCCTAATTAAAGACATATATGTTTTTTTTTTGAGTACCCACCAAAGCTAGATATTGAAGGAGAATGTTTCATAAGAGATAATTCTCAGCCTGGATAAAAGGATCGAGAAGATCCTTGTCATATATAGTGAAGCAGGGTCTTATTCAGTTACAGACTGAATAGTCCTCATCCTCCACTTCTGGCTATGTTTTGCTTGATAAAATTGCCATACATTTCATTATTTTATGTACTTCTTGAGCTATTTTAACTTAATCTTAGTAAAAGTTCCCTGTAGTACACTCTGATTTCTTTCTTTTTTTAATAAGAAAATTCATCAAATGAAAATGAAATCAAAATGAAAGACAAGAGGAGGTTAGCAAATAAGAAAATGTAACTGCTCATAGAAATCACTAAATTTAGTGAACGTTTTAGTTTCTCATAAAAGAGAGAGGAAAAAAAGTTTAAATGTCAGCTATGGAACAAACTGTGAGGAGATCAAAAGCTTAGTGCATTGTCATAGGGAAAAGTCGGGGATGTGAAACCAGGCAATTTTTTGAATCACAAACTGTATTAAACAGAGTATTCTTGCACTTAAACATTTATGCACTGAAGTAAAAGATTTCTGAGTTTATTTCAATTCATTAGCTAAATCACATTAATTTGACACAATTGACCAACTACCAAGGACACAATTTTACCCTTACATTTTCAAGAAGAAGGTGATGAGATTTTTTAATAAGTATTAAGGAGGAAGCCGAAAACCAATCACTGTGTCCATTTCAATCCTGGCAGTTTCTGGAGAATTTCAGGTTTTCCTAATATTGATCCAGCACTGCAGTCCTGGTATATATCTCACCTGGTCATAGTGTATTAATTTTGAGACAAGTTTCTGTAATCTCTCTGCTAATATTCTATTTAAAATTTTTGCATCTCTACTCTTTAGGGCAACTGGTCTATAATTTTCTCTTTTTTTTGGCTCTTCTCAGTTTAGGTATCAGCACCATATTTTTATCATATAAAGGAATTTTTTGGGACTCCTCTTTGCCTATTTCTTTTTTTCCAAAGAGCTTATATAGACTGGAGTTAAATATTTTTAGATGTTTGGTAGAATTCATTCTTTAATACATCCCTCCCTGGAAATTTTTTCTTAGAACGTTCACTGATGGCTTTTTCAATTTCTTTTTCTGAAATGGAATTATTTAAATACTTTATTTCCTCTTCAGTAAATATGGGAAATTGATATTTTTATAAACATTCATCCATTTTACTTATGTTGTCAGATTTATTGGCAAACAGGCAAGATAGCTCCTAATTATTGTTTTAATTTTGGCTTCATTAGTGGTGAATGCCTCTTTTCCTTTTAACCTGGTAATTTGTTTTTCTTCTTTTTTTCTCTTAAACCAAATTAACCAAAGGTTAATTTTTTATTGCTTTTTTCATAAAACCAGTTCCTAGTTTTATGTATTGTTTCAATTTTTAAAATTTCAATTTCATTATACTCTTCTTTAATTTTCAGAGTTTCTAATTTGGTATTTAATTGGAGATTTTTAATTTGTTCTTTTTCTAGCTTTTTTATTTGCATGCCCAATTCATTGATCTCTTTTTTCTCTATTTCATTCATGTAAGCCTTTAGAGGTATAAAATTTCCCCTAAGAACTGCTTTGGCTGCATCCCATACGTTTTGGTATGTTGTCTCAATATTGTCGTTTTCTTGGATGAAGTTATTGATTGTTTCTGTGATTTGCTGTTTGACCCACTCATTCTTTAGGATTGGATTGTTTATTTTCCAATTAATTTTCAATCTCTCTTTCCATGGCCCTTTATTACATGTAATTTTTATTGCATCATGATCCGAAAAGGATGCATTTAATATTTCTGCCTTTCTGCATTGCACTGTGTTTTTTAATGCCCTAGTACATTGTCAGTTTTTATGTAAGTGCCATGTAATGCTGAGAGAAAGGTATATTCTTTTGTATCCACAATTTTCTCCAGATGTCTACCATATCTAACTTTTCTAAAATTCTATTCACTTCCTTAACTTCTTCTTTGTTTATTTTGAAGTTAAATTTATATAGTTCTGAGAGGAGGAGGTTGAGGTCCTCCACAAGTATAGTTTTGCTGTCTATTTCTTCCTGTAACTCCCTTAAGTTCTTCTCTAGGAACTTGGATACTATATCACTTGGGGCATATATGTTTGGTATTGAAATTACTTCATTGTCTATGGTACCTTTTAGCAGAATGCATTTTCCCTCTTTACCTCTTTTCATTAGATCCATTTTTGTTTTATTTGTCTGAGATCAGGATTGCTACTCCCTTTTTTGTTTTGCTTTTTGTTTTACTTCAGCTGAAGCATAATATGTTCTTCTCTAGTCTTTTAACTTTACTCTGTGTGTCTCTGCTTCAAATGTGTTTCTTGTAAACAACATATTATAGGATTATGGTTTTCAACCCACTGTACTTTTCACGTCCATTTTATGGGATAGTTCATTCCATTCATATTCACACTTAATGATTACTAATTTTGGTTTTTTTTCTCCATCCCATTACCCATTCCCCTCCTGTTCCTGCTTTCATTTCTCCTCTCTTCCTTTCCTTTCTCATTAATGTTTTGCTTATGACCACATATTGTCTCAATCTTCTGTCCTTCTGTCAGTGCCTCCCCCTTTTCTTTCTCCTTTTCCCTCTTATTTCCTATGGGGTAAGATAGATTCCTATACCTGAATGAATGTACATGTTATTCCTTCTTAGGCAAATCTTATGAGGACAAGGTTCAAACAATGTTTGCCTCCCTCTCTTCTTTCCCTCTACTGTAATAGCCCGTTGCACCTCTTCCTATGATGTAATTTATCCTTTTCAGCCTCCTCCTTTCCTCTTCTCCCAGTACAATCCTTTTTCTCACCTCTTAATTAATTACTTTTTTATCATCACATCAAAATCAACTTATACCTACACCCTCTATCTATGTATACTGCTTCTAAAAGCCATACGCAAGATGCACTTCTCAAGAGTTACAAGTATCATTTTCCCATGTAGGGATGTAAAGAATTTAAACTTATTGATTAACATGGTTTTTTTTGTTTCCTGTTTACCTTTTTATACTTCTCTTGAGTCTTGAATTTGAAGATAAAATTTTCTGTTCATTTCTTTTTTTTTTTCTTCTCCAATCAAGAAAGTTTTGAAGTTCCATATTTCATTGAATGTCCATTCCTTTTCTGAAAGATTGTGCTCAATTTTTCTGGGTAATTGATTCTTGATTGTAATCCATGCCCTTTTGCCTTCCATAATATCATGTTTCAACCTTTGAGGTGCTTCATTGTAGAAGTTCCTAGGTCCTGCATAATCCTGGCTGTGGTTCTATGATATTTATAATGTTTCCTTTTGGCTACTTGCAGTATTTTCTCCTTTACCTGATAATTGTTAAATTTGGCTACAATATTCCTTGGAGTTTTCATTTTGGGATCTCATTCAGGAGGCAATTTGTGGATTCTTTCAGTGACTATTTTATCCCCTGGTTATAAGAGGATATCAGAGCAGATTTCCTTGATGATTTCTTGAAAGATACTGTCCAGGAACTTTTTTTGACTGTGGCTTTCAGATAGACCAATAATTAAATTATCTTTCCCTGATCTATTTTTCATTTCAGTTGTTTTTTCGACCAGATATTTTGCATTTTGTTTTATTTTTTTTTCATTCTTTTGATTTTGTTTGACTGACTCTCAATTGCTCAAAGAGTCACTGTCTTCTACTTGCCCAATTATAATTTTGAAGGAATTGTTTTCTTTAGTTATCTTTTGTACCTCCTTTTGCTCATGGCCAATTCTCCTTTGCAAGGAGTTGTTTTCTTCAATGAATTTTTTTTTCAATTTGGCCAATTGTACTTTTTAAGGAATCATTTTATTCAGTTAGTTTTTGGTCCTTCCTTTTCCAAGCTGTTGACTCTCTCTTGCATACCTCTCATTTCTTTCCCCAATTTTTCACATACCTCTCTTACTTGATATTTAAAATCCTTCTTGAACTCTTCTCAGAAGGCTTTTTGGGCTTGAGACCAATTCATATTCCCCTTTGGGGTTTTAGATATAGGTATGTTGATAATGTTTTCCTCATCTGAGTTTGTGTTTTGATTGTCCCTGTCACAATAGATCAGTGTTTGTTTTTGTTTTTTGCTCTTGTTGTTTGCTTATTGCTTGACTTTTAAAGTTGAGCTCTGGTTCTGGAGCACAGGGAGCCCTATCTCAAGATTCTTGTGTTGGGCTCCACTGGCCTGATAACTAGCTTTGTGCACTGGGGCTTCAGGTGCTCTCAGTTGGAGGCTGTAGGTGCTAGAAGGTTATCTGATGCTGAGATGGGGTACTAGTGATGGTTTCTGGCATGTGCTGAGGCCAGGTGGGGATTTTCTCAATTTTCCCAAGGCTACATGGAAGCCCTTGGAAGTCTGGCTGCTGGAGGATGCCTGCCCACCCATGGATGTGCCAGAGCACATGGTGATTTTCTGAGATAGAATCTGTCTTTTCCCCAGGCTATGCTAAGTAACATGAGTGATCCTGTTTCTGACATTTGTCAGGCACCCTGGGCCTCAGGATCTTGTTTGTATGTGGTAGGATTTGTTGATAGCTTGCTGTAACACTTCCTGTCCTAGGATGGCTCCTCTTCTAACAGAGTAAAACAAACCTTTCTTATTGATCCTCCAAGTTTCCCAGGCTAAAAGATAGTTCCATCTTTCAATGGGCTCTGCTATTCCAGAATTTTTCCTGGGACATTATTTTCTGGGTTTTTTCCCCCATAGACTAATATGAAAGAGTGACCATGATTTACTGTGTACACTGCCAAGTATACTGTGTAAACCTGGCTCCCAGAAGTCAACAGTATTTTTTATGAACAACTTCGAGTGACAAAGTCATTGTGTTATAAATACCCAAATTAACTTCAAAGATCCTATGAAGGAAGATGCTGTTTGCCTCTAGAAAAAGAATATACACGCATATTTGTGTCTAATGGTTGCCATCTTGCAGTTTAGGGAGGAAGGGAAAAAAGAAAGTTATGTGATAACTTTCTTATATATTTGAAAGGAATAGTAAGTTGTGTATAATGGATCTGCAATGTCACCTGCAACTCTCTGGTGTTTTTTCCACTTTGTTATGGAAATGTTTGTTTTATTTTTTAAATTCAGGATAAAATAAATACTTTTTGAAGAGTGTGGATTTTCATTTTCTGTACTTATATTCCCAGTGTCTAGCATTATATAGGCATATCATTTAAAAAAAAAAAGACTTAGCTCTTGCCTCCTTTAACCTTCCCAGTACTAATGCTTGCCCTAAAAATTATCTTGTTTTTGTTACACACACACACACACACACACACACACACACACACAAATGTGCATGTATATATGTTGTAAGGTTAAGCAGGGTGGGACTTTTTTACTGTTTTCTCTTTTGGAGCACTTATAGAATCAAGTACTTTTGATGAGTCTGGCCCTTGTTTCTTTGATTAAATCAGGAGTCTTGATGACCTGCTTACCTCACTGGAAAGCCTAGTTTACATGGGTTTGATTTACATGTTTGTGACTCCCTTTGACCCTGAACAGGGTATATAAACTCAGAAGTTAGCATTTTGCTTGGGGCTCTCATTCACTGAAATATTGTTAGTGTGGAGACTCTGAGTAGCCGCTGGAGCCCCTTGCCTTTGAAGAAAACCCACAGGTTGGTGCTTCTCTTTTTGGTAACTATGTATGCGATGTCTTGATCAGACAAAGCCTATCTATTTAAATTGTGTTATTTTATCTGTTGATATTTTCTGTTTGTAGTTTCTATTTGTTTTTGCTCTGAAGTTCAGGCTGCTGGTTCTTCCCCCTGAACTAAGTAAATGATATATATATATATGTTCAATTAAAGTGAGATTGTAAACCCCTTAAAATTGCTTTCCTTAGAAAAGCAGATTAAAGAATCTGTGTTAGGGGCGGAGCCAAGATGGCGACTGGAAAGCAGTAACTGGCATGAGCTCTCCACCAAGTCCCTCCAAATACCTATAAAAAAATGGCTCTGAACCAATTCTAGAACTGCAGAACCCACAAAGTGGCAGAGGGAAGCAGGGCTCCAGCCCAGGACAGCCTGGATGGTCTCGGGGTAAGGTCTGTCTCAAACGGAACTCCCAGCCCCCAGCTGAGGGGAGCGGAGCTGAGCCAAGCAGAGCCCAGCGCGCGGCGCGGCAGACCGG
>CM053622.1:188103166-188132545 GCA_028646595.1 Phalanger gymnotis
TGTAATTCAAACGCATGTGAAAATCAATGCTGAAAACTAAACATATTAAAAATAAACTAAAAAAAAAGAATCTGTGCTAGAAGCTCATGTTGCTGATTTTGTTGGTTCTTACACCCGTACAGCCCCTGCTAGCCACATTGTTGTTACATATGTGTATTCATGTATATATACATGCATATGTATATATAAACATGTTATTTATGTATATTTATACATACATGTATTCTTTTCTAGTAGAATATAACCTCCTTAATAAAAGTAGCTATTTAATTTTGTCTTTCTAATCCAAGTGTTTAGAGAAATACCTAGGTGCTTAATACATGCTTCTTCATTCATTCATTTACTATGTACTTGGAAGAGGAAGCCATGGTACCATAGAAGAAATACTGGATCTTCTGTAGGAGGACCCAAACTCAAATTATGCTTCACACTCTGATGCTTTCTAGTTGTGTAGTCTTGGACAAATCTCTTAATCTCTCAATGAGTCTCAGGTTCCTTATCTATAAAATAAGTGGTTTGGACTAGATAGTCTATGAGACCTCTTACAGCAATAGATTTATGATCTGAGTTTTTCTTTACCTCTGCAGGCCTTTGATCCTTTCTTTGTGCTAATGCTTGCTTTCACATGCTATAAATCTTCTCATGTCATGTTTCCATGTCCATGTTTCCCACTTTCATTATTTTCCTGGCATTTTGTAAACTACAAACTTACACATACATACACACACATACACACAAATGTGCATGTATATGTATGTATATATGGTATAAGGTTAAGCAGGGTGGGACTTTTTTACTGTTTTCTCTTTTGGAGCACTTATGGAATCAAGTACTTTTGATGAGTCTGGCCCTTGTTTCTTTGATTAAATCAGGAGTCTTTGATGACCTGCTTACCTCAATGGAAAGCCTAGTTTACATGGGCTTGATTTGCATGTTTGTGACTCCCTTTGACCCTGAACAGGGTATATAACAGGGTATATACCCTGAACAGGGTATATAAATCACCATGTGCTCTGGCATATCCCTGGGTGAGCAGGCATCCTCCAAGCAATAGATATAGTATACACACACACACACACACACATATATATACACACATACATATATACACACATGCATATATACATGCACACACATATATACATGTAAGTATGTGTGTGTATACATATACATACACATATATCCAAACACATAGATAGATAGATAGATAGATAGATAGATAGATAGATAGATAGAGATATCTATATTTATCTGGTTGTGTATGTATCCACTAAAGTATCATTGTCAAGAAAGCCCCAGATGGGGTCACAAGGAGTTGGACATGACTGAAAAATTATTAAAAAATACGGCTACTATGACCATTTCTCACCTTATGGTCCTCCACTGGATTCTAATGCTAGAATTGCTTTTACTCCATGACCCCAAGTTCCCATAACTACAATGCTACTGTTTTTTTATTATGTACTTCCCCCCAAAATTAATGAAAGTGAGAATGAAATTCTTTCTATCATGGGTTGTCTCCTTGGAGGGTAGACATGAACTTTATCTTCAGTCAGGATGCACATCCCAGCCCCCTCCGCCCCTACAAAACACATCCCTTGAAAAACGTCCTATAGATCTGGACCTAATGAACATAGCATATGACAGCCTTCCTCCTATAATTCCCCTTTCTATCCAAATGACAAAATTCAAGCTTTTTTATAGAAGAGTTACATAATTTTAATGTAACAAATTTATGTACTTGCAACAATAAAAACCTAACAATAAAGCAGCATGCAAATATTTAAGTAAAAACATGCCAATAATTAAATACTTCCTCCTCTTTTAATTTTCATTTTCTAAATCATCCCAACATTATTTCCACCGAGAAATATCTTTCTCATAAATTAACACCTGATCATTTAATTATTATTTATTTACTTTATTTAAATAAATTGACAGCTATCTGGTGCCTTCCATGCCACTGTTTCTGAAACCTCAAAACGTTTAGCTCCAGGTTAGCAGGCTTTCCCTTTGCCCCAACCCTTTTCTTCATCATTGGTGACTTCCTTACTCATAATCACTACAATTTTTCACCTGGCCTTCACTACCAGTATGCATCCACATATAGTTCTTACTGTGAACCAAAATTGATATATTTCTCATACCCTGAACATTAAAATTTCCTTCTTTGATCATAGTTACCTGTCATTGTGTTTCTCCCTGCTCTATCCATAGAAGTCTTTAAGAGTAGTTTGGACCCCTTGTTAAGAGTGGTTTAGAGAGAATTGCTACCCAATCTGGAATTGGTCTATTGCAACAATGTTATTTGCTACTACTGTGGCTATGTAAGACCAATAACACCAGCACATGGGAGGGCTGCTAGCACAGATTCTTTGATCTGCTTTTCTAAGGAAAGCAACATTAAGGGGTTTACAATCTCACCTTAATTAAACATATATATATATATATACACACATATATATACATATAAACATATATACTTATACACATATATGTATATATATATGTATATGCATATACATACATACATCAATCATTGGCTTATTTCAGGGGGATAAGGCAGTACCCTGAACTTCAGAGCAAATAACAAACAGAAACTACAAGCAGAACTTGTGAACAGAGCAAAATAACACACATCAACAGACAGGCATCTGTCTGTCTGACCTTAGCAACAGATACACAGTTACCAGAGAAAGAAGCACCAACATCTGGGTTTTCAAAACCAGGAGGTGGAGCTCCAATGGCTACCCAGACTTTTCACATCAAAACTCTTCCAATTGGCCAGCTCCCAAAGCAAAACATCTCCTCCAGCAGTTCTGAGAGTTCTCTTCTGAGTTCAATGGTTATCTTCCCCATATATATACCCTTCTTAGGGCCCAAGGGCTTCATACCTCTGGTGACCTAATTAGTAAAAGGCTATGGGCCTTCCTACAAACAAAGGCAGGACTCAGTCAAAGGCACTTGATTGCCTTAGTGCTGAGAAACATTCCAAAAGAAAAAAAAACAGTAAAAAGTCCCACTTTGCTTGCTGTTACATCTATGTGACTTCTCTAAATCTCTTTTTACTCTATTGTTGAGTTATGTCAACACTTTGTTGTAATCTGACAGTAACTAAAATTTCCTTTCCCTAATAAATCCCCTGCTGTTCTTTGGTGCCACACAAAGATTCCCCTGAAAGAAAGAGTGTGTACACACACACACACAAAACACATATTTGTGAGTATATATAAATTGTGACTTTTGCCATTCAGTTTATAAATATGTATCATGAAAAAGGACATACAGGGCAGTGCTTCCAATTTCTAATCTGCCGATACATATTTCTCCTTGCTTTGATCTTTATTTATAGTTTTAAAACATAAATGAGTCCTAAGTCAGAGAAGCCTTTAGGGCATATGGATGAGCATAACATATACAGGCCTGATTATCTTGTAACAAATAGCTTTGAATAAAAGAATATAAAATGTAAATGGCTCTGTCATTTCTATGGAACAAGAACCATTAAGCCACCCACTATTTGTGTATATTACTCACATATATGTTTCTGTGCATGTGTGTGCGCGCGCGTGTGTGTGTGTGTGTGTGTGTGTGTGTGTGTGTGTGTGTGTGTGTACTTTCTTGGTACTTCTTCTGGAAAGACACTAGGCCCTGAGGGAGACTGGCCCAAATTCTGATAATCCCAGGCAACAGAATTAATATTATCAGCATACATCATATGATTGGGTGGAAAAGATCAATATCTATATCTCTACCACCTCATGTAATTCATCAAACATTTGTTGTTTTTCAATGATTTCAGTAGTGTCCAACTTTTTGTGACCCCATCTGGGTTTATATTAGCAAAGATAATGGAGTGATTTGCCATTTCTTTATTTTACAGGTGAGGAAACTCAGGTAAATAGGGTTAAATGACTTGGCTTGGGTCACCCGGATAGTAAGTGTCTGAAGCCAGATTTGAATGTGACTCCAGGCTATGGTCTTCCTGATTCTAGGCCCAATGCTCTATCCATTGCAACACCTAGCTTCCTCAAAAGAAAGACCTGTCAGGAGTGGGATAATAAATGTTTGTAGACTGATTAGAGATATTACTCCAAATAATACTCTATGAGTTGAAGCTATGTAGCATAAGAACTTTATTCTATATTTGATTCTAAAGTTATTGGAGTATAAAAGCTTGTATTTCCATTTCTCCATCATTAAAAATATCATCCCGATTAACACATTCCTGTTATCATTATTGCTACAGAATATTTCATCTTTCCAATCTACACATGATGCAGAGCACTTAGGCAAAACTCTGGGCCCTACATACACATTTATATAACCTTTTTTATATTTGAGTTAAAAATTTTAATTTATTATTTTATTTTCCTTAAAAAACACATCTTATCCTAGTTTACTCTTTTTACATCTTAAAAGGATGGACTGGTGATAAATTTGGGTCTGAATTTCATCTAATTCTTATATTTTCTTCCCATTTGCCCATGACTGAACTTTGCCTGTTCTGATATTTCTGTTATTTTCACCAACACAGACACAATGTCAAACTCCACTTCTGATGAAACTTCAAAGATTTCAGTAAGGTTACCTAAAATATTATTTGATGATGAGTACGATGGAGGAAACTATATTTAGGGTAGACAGAAAAAATATACAGATAAAGGACAAGACAAGTTTCACTGGTACAGGCTAGCTGACCCCTTAGAGGGTCACAATGGATCAATGAGTTAGCATAAAACTGGTAGAAACAAGATGGTTAATTTTGAGAGAGAAGGTCAGGCAGTCTCTGAGTTAAAGAACAACCTCAATTCCAATTTAGGCTCTGCAAACAGCAGATGTAAATACAAATCAAAGAATGATCTTTTTATACACACAGGTGCTTAATACTTGTCTAACCATAAGAATGCAGTGGTCATTAGTAGTATTATCTGTTACTTAACAAACAAATTACCAGAACTGACTTAACTACATATCATAGAAAAATTGTAACATTTATCAATCAATTTATAAATATGTATCATGAATAATTACATACAGGGTAATCCTTGGGTAGTACTTCCTATTTCTGATCTTCTGATGCACATTTCCCCATGCTTTGATCTTTATTTATAGTTTTAAAGCATAAATGAATCCTAAGTCAGAGAAGCCTTTGGGGCATATAGAAGAACATGACATACACAGGCCCGATTATCTTATAATAAATGCCTTTGAATAAAAGAATATGAAATGTAAATGGCTCTGTCACTTCGATGGAACAAGAACCATTAAGCCACCCACTATCTGAAAGACTAATTAGATCCTTTCTTTTAAATCATTTGAGATGTTGTGATTTTTAAAGTCTGCATATTATGAGGCATCAAGTGAGGAAATGACTTTCTAAGTTCAGATAGTTATTACATATGAACTTTAAGTAAAATACAGTCTTCTGAGGATTCACAAAGTCACCTTATCTATCCTACTGGGCAAGTACAGAAGCCAATAACAGTTTTTTTTTTCCAAGCTAGATTCTCTGAAGCCTTAGGGTTGGTTATATAGACAATTACCAAGACATGACAGTCCTAGGAGCTTCCCGTTCAGCCACCATCCATCTCTTTCCTTTTTGTATACTAGATTCCATTCAGTTCAAGGATATACCAGGAGGGAAATCAATTGCTTAACCACTAATGACAACATAGCATAGTTTTGCACTTCTTTTTTCTTCCTTCTGGAATATCAGGGGAAAATATTCTCTAAACTATTTTCCACCCTTTGTCATAGCAAAAGCCACTTTCATTTAGTTCAGAGGGACGTTCTTTTTTTTTGGGAAATATTAAACCTGAATTTGGTCTGAAGTAGCCTGATGAAACATTCACTTTCATAGGAACAAATGTAGAAATTCTGAATCAACAATCTTATGGCCACATAAAGAATCTGAGCTTGAAAGAATGGAGAGCAAACATATGTTGAGGGAAGAGACAAAGTATAGATCTGTATGTCTAGAGAGTGTGACATATAGAGGATACAATTTCTAAAGAGGTTTCTTTAACTTTTGCTGACAATCACTCCAAGTGTCACATACATTGAAATTTTCCCAAGCTGCAAAAGGAAATAAATGTGTGGCTCTAACAAGACCTAGAGTAAATAGTGAGTACCTTTAGTAGGAGCCTTTTTTAGCCCCCTCTACTTACTTTTTGATCCATATAATATTTGTAAGATGCCTTAAACTATTAAAAATTAAACAAAAGTCCTGAATAAATATTAACCTATTTATTACACCTATGTACTATGTTTTAGAATTTGGAGAATGACATTGGATAATTAAAAATTTAAACATATTTAGATCAAGGACTCATTTAATAAAATTCCTTTTTAGTTAGGCACTTTAATTGTCCCCCTCTTTTCACAGATGGGAAAAATAAGGTGAGGTTCTGACTTTTCCAAGGTCACAAAGTTTAGAGTAAATTCGGGTTTCAAACCCAGTTCTAGATCCCAAAATCTTATGTTCTCCAAATTCTATATACTTTTAACCATGACAAAATAGGTAGGGATGAATTCTCTAACAGATTCTACCAGAGGGGGAAAAAAAAACATGAGATCATAAAAATCTGGCTGGACTTAGAACGAGAAATCCTGAGTTTAAATTCTGACTTTTCTATTTTTTACTTGTATGACTTTGGAAAAATGATTTAATATCTTTGAGACTAAATTTCTTTATCAATAAAATGAAAGAGTTGGGCTGGAGTCTAAGATCCTTTCTATCTATAAATTAATACATTATATTAAGCTGGTTGTTGTCCTTTGAAATCAAAGAGGACCAAAATGACATCACTATTTTGAGGTAAATATACAGTGTGTCTGATTACATTTGATCAGACCGATGAAAGCTTAGAAGGCACCACCACTGGTTAAGCACAGTTAGTGACCACATTTGGAATGGAGATGTCTCCAAATTTGTAAGTATCATTTTTCTCTTTAGCTAGTGAAATTATGCTTTGATCATAGGGCACAGTGTTTTCTTTGATGCAAACATGTCATGACGGGCAATTCTGTGTCAGTATCTCCCATGTGTCATAAGCAATTCCAAAGTTCTTCAGAGAGACATTGAGAGTATACTTGTATTGCTTCTTCTGACCTCTATGTGAGCACTTGCCTTCTGCGAGTTCTCCATAAAACAGTCTTTTAGGCAAATGTATGTTTGGCATTGGAACAATATGGCTACCATTAGAGTTGTGTGCTTTGTAGTAGAGTTTGAATCCTTAGCAGTGTTTTCAGCTATACTGTAGAAACTCTTACCTGCTTCAGTTGGCTGACCAGGTTTAGGTTAGGTTAAGATAATTTTTAGGTAACCTTTTCTAGTCCCTTCCTCAAGACACAAAGTTAAGAGACTGGTCTTTAAAGGCTCCTAGGATACACAGTGGGCTGTCAAATCCTATTGCAGGGGTGGGGAACCTGTGGCCTCAAGGCCACATGTGGCCTCTGGGTCCTTGGGTTCAGCCTTTTGACTGAGTTCAAGTTTTACAGAACAAATCCTTTTACTAAGAGAATTTGTTCTGTGAAATTTGGATTCAGTCAAAGGGACATACTTGAGGACCTAGAGGGCCACATATGGCCAGCAGGTGTATCCACACCTGCTGTTTCATCATTTGTCCGTTGCCGTAAGAACTCAAGGCAGGTAAAAATGGTAAAATAGCGTTGGTGTTTTCTTTTAATTCATGAATAAATTAAATTTAAGAAAGGTAGAGTCATGGAAAGTTATCAGCCTGACTCTCTTTTCCAGAGTCATCAGACTCCAGTGGCAAGACAAAAGTTAAGACAATCGGTGATGAGTTGGAATGCAGTGAATTGCCTTGGTGTCTTTGGTATTTAACCAAGGTCCAAGCACCCAAA
The DNA here is from genome assembly GCA_028646595.1 of Phalanger gymnotis. Lineage (NCBI taxonomy): Eukaryota > Metazoa > Chordata > Mammalia > Diprotodontia > Phalangeridae > Phalanger > Phalanger gymnotis. The sequence continues at coordinate 188,111,036 of CM053622.1, forward strand.
AGCACCTGATTAAGCCACCTTCATAGATGTTAGAACAAAATGCTCTCATCCAACCATTCTGCTGAGGTGGATTCTTTACAAGCTTGGGTTAGACATCCGCCTAACTCACCAATGGGTTTGAGGCTTGTTGGTTAACCTATAAAGTCAGTCTAAAAGAGAAAGATCTTTCCTGCCCCTTGAATAGGGCTAAGATGGGGCCAACAAAGGGAAGCCTGATTAGAGGCAGACCCACACCCTTTGACTAACTAGGTCTGAGGCCCCAAGCCCCACACCTTTTTGCTAAGTAGGCTCTGAGCCCTCAGGGCCCTGAACAGGTTATAAAAGCTCTGTGGTTGGTGTTTTGCCTATGGGAGCACACTCATTGAAAGAGTGTTGGTGATGAGACTCTAGGTAAGCCATTGAAGCAGTCCTTCCCCCTTTGAAAAACCCTGATGTTGGTGCATCTCTGGTAACTATGTATTGAGATGTTGGACAGACAGCTATGTTTGTCTGCTGGTTTGTGTTATTTGTTCTGTTTATATAATTTGTATTTGTATTCTCTCAGAAGTTTAGGATGTTGGCTTTTCCCCCTGAACTAAGTGAATGCTATATGTATGTTTAATTAAAGTAAGATTGTTAACCCCTTAAAATTGCTTTCCTTAGAAAAGCAGATCAAAGAACCTTGCTAGCAGCCCTTCTGTGTGCTGTTGTTATTGGCCTTACACAGCTACAGTAGTGACAAGCAGCATTATTGTTTCATAACCTCAATCCAATTCAGCTGCCAAATGCTTTTTACTGTGGTGTGGTCAATGTATGCTACAGATTCTTGGAGTCACAGGTGAGAGTTTGTTGGCAGGTATACACCAAAGGTCGAAAGTAGCCCTGAAAAGTGCTTGGCAGCCCTCACAACAGAGGTACTAGTTAACACACTGTACAGTGATAGATTGTACCTATGACTCAAAGGTCAGTAGAGCTTAAGCATGAGAAAGTAAGATAAATTTTATAAGTCTGCAATCAACCATTACATGAATAATTACAGAGAAGCTAAATCATTAGTTTCTGAGTTCTTTGGAAATGGGAAAGAAACAAAGAGCAATGCAATCAGGTCTCATATGCATGTGATCTCTTTCTGTTTTTCCAGTGACAGTGAATGAATAGCAGAAAGAAAAGAGAGAAAAAAAAGTCAGTGTAGGGGCAGAGCTAAGACGGTGGAATAAAGGAAGGGACTGGCCAGAGCTCCCCTCCAAAACTCTCCAAATACTTTTAGAAAATGACTAAAAACAAATTATAGAGCAGCAGAACTCATTAAAAGGAGTGAAACAAATTTCCAGCCAAAGAAAACTTACAAGGTCAGCAAGAAAGTTTGTTGCACCAGGCTGAGAGAGCAGTACAATCCAGCTCAGGTTGTGTCAGTGCAGACTGTGCCCCAGTGAACCTGGAGCAGGCCTTGGGGTTACTGAATTGCTGGCAACAGTAGTGATTTCTGGACTTCTCAGCACACAGACATCTGGGAAAACTAAGGAAATCAGTAGGGCAAGGTTGGGAATGGAGAATGGTCCAGCACAAGCTGTTCGGCTACACTCAGGCCCCAGCAAGACAGGAGAAGGCCTTGTGAGTCACTGAATCAGTAGCAGCAGTGGCTCAGCAGCAGCAGCAGCAGCAGAGCCCTACTTTAACAATGCCTTAAAAGTCAAGTAATAGAAGCAGAACCCTACTTTAACAAAGACTTAAAATACTTTCGAGTAATAGGCTTGAAAATGAGAAACAATGGAGAAAAAATCTGATGATAGAAGGTTATAATGGTTACAAGGAAGATCAAAACACATACTCAGAAGAGGATAGCTAAGTTAAAGTTTCTACATCCAAACTCTCCAAGAAAAATATGACTTGGTCTCATGCCATGGAAGAGCTCAAAAAGGATTTTGGAAAACTTGGGAAGAGAAATGAATGATGTAACAAAATCATGAGAAAAAAGTCAACAGCTTGGTAAAGGAGACACACGCAAAAAAATACTGAAGAATATAACACCTTAAAAACAGACTAGGACAAAAGGCAAAAGAGGTCCAAAAAGCCAATGAGAAGAATGCCTCAAAAAGCAGAATTGACCAAATGGAAATGGAGGTCCAAAAGCTTACTGAAAAATTAATTGCTTACAAATTAGAATGGAGCAAATAGAAGCTAATGACTTTATGAGAAATCAAGAAATTATAAAACAGAACAAAAGGAATGAAAAAAATAGAAGACAACATGAAATATCTCATTGGAGAAACAACTGATCTGAAAAAAGATCCAGGAGAAATAATTTTAAAAGTATTGGACTACCTGAAAGCCATAATCAACAAAGGAGCCTATACATCATCTTTCAAGTAGGTATCAGAGAAAACTGTCCTGATATTCTAGAACCAGAGGGTAAAATAGAAATCGAAAGAATCCACTGATCACCCCCAGAATGAGATCCTGAAAGAAAACTGCCATGAATATTAAAGCCAAATTCCAGAGTTCCCAGGTCAAGGAGGAAATATTGCAAGCAGCCAGAAAAAAAAATATTCAAGTATGATAGAGCCACAGTCAGGATAAGTAAGACAAGATTTTGCAGCTTCTCCATTGAAGGATTGGAGGGCTTGAAATATGATATTCTGGAGGGCAAAGGAGCTAGGCAATCACCTACCTAGTAAAACTGAGTGTAATCCTTCAGGGGAAAAATGGATATTCAATGAGATAGAGGGTTTTCAAACATTCTTGGTGAAAAGACCAGAGTTGAATAGAAAGTTTGACTTTCAAATACAAGACTCAAGAGAAGCATAAAATGGTAAACAGAATCGGGAAATCACAAGGGACTTAATAAGATTAAACTGTTTATATTCCTGCATGGGAAGATTATATTTGTACCTAATAAGACCTTTCTCATTATTAGGGTAGTTAGAAGGAGTAGACAGACTGCACAGGTGTGAGTTGAATATGAAGGGATGATATCTAAAAATAATATTAAGGGCTAAGAGAGGAATGTACTGGGAGAAAGAGAAAGGGAGAGGTAGAGTGGGGGTAAATTATCTCACATAATAGAGGCAAGAAAAAGCTTTTACAATGGAGGGGAAGAGGGGAGATTTGAGGGGGAATGAATGAACCTTACTCTTCTCGGAATTGGTTCGAAGAGGGAATAAGATACGCAGCAAATGGGATATAGAAATCTATGTTATCCTACAGTAAAGTAGAAGGTGAAGGTGATGGGGGGATGAGAGAAGGGAAGACAGATTGGGGGCAAGGGTAGTCTAAAGCAGAACACTTTTAAGGAGGGACAAGGTAAAAAGAGAGAGAATAGAATAGATGGGAGTAGGGAGAATAGAATGGAGAGAAATATAGTTAGTAAGAGTAATTGAAAAAAATGAAGAAGGCTTCTCTGATAAAGACTTCATTTCTCAGATATATAGAGAGCTATGTCAAATTTATAAAAATAAGAGCTCTTCCCCAATTGATAAATGATCAAAAGATATAATCAGTTTTCAGATGAAGTAACTAAGTAATTCTTTCAATTTCTATTTTACCCTGTGGTTATAGAATATCAGGACAGTTTTCCCTGACAATTCCTTGAAGGATGATATCTAGGATCTTCTGTGTATTATGGCTTTCATGAAGTCAAACAATTTTTAAATTCTCTTTCCTGGATCTATTTTCCAGGTCAGTTGTTTTTCCAATGAGATATTTCACTTTGTCTTGCTTCCTGATTTGTCATAAAGTCATTAGCTTCCGTTTGCTCCACTCTAATTTCTAAGGAATTATTTTCTTCAGCGAGCTTTTGGACTTCCATTTCCATTTGGCCAATTCTGCTTTTTAAGGCATTCTCCTAAATGGCTTTTTGGGCCTCTTTTGCCATTTGTCCTAGTCTGTTTTTAAGGTGTTATTTTCTTCAGTATTTTTTTGCAAGTGTCTCCTTTACCAAGCTGTTGACTAGTTTTTCATAATTTTCCTGTATCACTCTCATTTCTCTTCCCAAGTTTTCCTCTGCCTCTCTTACTTGATTTTCACAATCCTATTTGAGTTCTTCCACGGCCTGAGACCAAGTCATATTTTTTCTTTGAGGCTTTGGATGTAGGAGTGTTGACATTTTCTTCTGAGTGTGTATTTTGATCTTCCTTGTCACCATAGTAACTTTATGTAGTCAGAGTTGTTTTATTTTCCCCATTGTTTGTTCATTTTCCTATCCTATTCCTTAACTTTTAACTTTTTGCTGAAGTAGAACTCTGCTTCTAGGGTGGGAGGGTGCACTGCCCCAAACTTCAGTGGTTTTATGTAGCTATTTTCAGAGATTCTTCTAGGGACCTCTAAGTTTTCAGTTCTTCCAAGGTGATATGATCTAAGGAAAGGTAATTTCTTCTCTCCTGGCTTGTGCTCTGGTCTGTGAGTGACCACAAGCACTCTTTTGTGGCTGTAAGCTCTGTGGTGCTATCATTTCTCTTTGCCCTGGGACTGCCAACCAGGGCTGAATCCCAGATCTAAGTACAGGCAAAGAAACAGAGTCCTGTCTCGTGATAACAAAAAAATACAACCCTGCAATATTCTTCTGATCAGTTGTTAGCCGACCTTACCATCTATAGGTGTAATACCAATAAAATTGGGACTTTTTTTTTAATGTTTTAGAATGATAAATTAATTAAGTGTCTTTGATTGAGCCTTACTAGGTACAAAACCCCAGGCCCAAACCCCTATCTACTAGGTGCTAAGCCTATGTGGGCATGAAGCCCTCAGAGTCCTAAGAGGGGTTGCTAAGACCAGAGCTAATAGTATGTGTCTAAGTTCTGGTGGCTCAGGTGATGGTTGATGACTGTATAAAAAGAGAGAACAGAGCTATTTGCTTGGGGATCTCACTCACTGGAAGAGTAACGTGTGCCTGGAAGAGACTCTGGACAGCTGTTAAGAGCCCCCCAGTTTGTAAACCTGGATTTTGGAACTTTGTTAAACCCTGGTAACTATTTATTGCAATTTGAATGAGACAAGGTCTGTCTGTTGATGTTTGTGATTTGTTTGAATTTGCTCTGAAGTTCAGGGTGCTGGCTTTTTCCCCTGATCTAAGCGAATGATGTTTGTACATTGGATTGAATAAGACATTACTTTCCTTAGTAAAGCAGATCAAAAGATCCTGTGCTGGCAGTGTTCTTGTCGTTGGGCTTGTGTTGGCCTTTCACCCCCGCAACATCTCCTACCTGAATTGTTGCAACAGTAGGCCAGGAACTCCAAAAGGGCCACTTCTGCTGCCACTGCTGATTCAGTCACTCACAAGGCCTTTTCCAGGTTTTCTTGCGCCTGGGTGCGCTAGCACAGCCTGCACTGAATTGTGTTCCACTCTCACTCAGGTGCAACAGGCCTTTCCTGCCAACCTTCTAAGCTGCCTTTGGGGTCTGTGGGCTGAGAGGTCTAGAAAACACCATTGCGGCCAATGATTCAGCTTTTATGAGGCCTGCTCCCATCTTCCCTGACTGTATAATTTTAGTCCTAGATATCTCTCTTTTAGGGCAAACCAAGTTTGCATTATTCTTTTTTATCTGTTTATCTGCCACATCCTAGTTCTGATTCATGTTGAGCAGCACATTTAAACTCCTAGGAATTTCGCAAATAAACTTTTCTCTACTGAGAGAAGTTACTCCTCCATTTTATTTGTGAGAGTATTTTTATTTTCATCCAAATACAAGATTATAAGTACTGGCAGAATCTGAACAAAGCCCAAAAGAAACATCACTTCATGGGAAATGGTTATCTTTTCATGAAATTCTTTGTCAAACTCCTTACTTTAACATCCTTCTGGTTAATTATTCTAGTAACTTTGCTTTTTAAGAAAACAGGATATTAAATTAGTCTGGAATGACCTCTTATTGCTGAAAGTTTTCTGTGTCTTTGGTTATCACTGCTCCCTTTTTTGATGCTCATGAAACAGTCACTTTTATAATATGTTTTAGAGTTGTCTGTGACATCCTTGTCTGATGATTAGTGAACTGGAACACTACTTGAGCAACAAATATATAGCAACAGTGGTTTCCCACTACAAACAAAACCAAAATAAAATTAAAATGCAATTAAATGAAGTGTCTACTAATAGGTTCTCCTCAGAAGATCAATTAAAGTTTTGGCAGAGTTTGATTCCTCATGTAAACAAAAACAGAAGGAAACAGCATTGGTTGGGAGACTTGATTATCTTGTTGTGTAGTTTAAAAAACACAAATTTTTTATTAAAAAACAGTAGGTCACATTTTCATAGTTGCATGTTTAGCTGAAAGATAAACCTAAGAGATTATATGGTGTTTGTTGTTTCTAATTTTTAGAGTATTTGACTCAGAGGCTTGAAGGTTCTTCTCCAATAAGAAGCCTCTCATGCATATATTAAAATCATAAAAAAATTCCCTCAGAAATTCTACCATAGAGATATTTCTGTTCCACAACCCTCCAGCTATTAACAAACTTCTCTGATTAACATTTAAAGCCCTTCACAGTCTGATTTCAGCCCACCACCCCAGAATTATTATAAATTATTTCTCTTATCAGGAATTCTACCTTATAGATCAACTAGCCTACTTGCTGTTTGCTACTTGTACGGGACATTGCGTCTCCTATCTCCGGACCTGTTCACAGGCTCTTCTCTTTGCCTAGAAGGTACTCTTTCCTTGCTTATGTTCCCAAATTCCTACACTTTAAAGTTCAAGTCAAGTGATAATTACTACATGAGGCCTTTTTTGGTTACCTACTTTCTGAACTCTTCCTTCCAACTACTAGCCTTTAATATTGGCTTGATCTTGCATATGTTGTGTAGCTATTATATGTTGTTTCCCTTGATAAAATGCAAGCTCATTGAAGGTAGGGATGATTCCTTTCTTGTGCTTGTATTCTGCATTACTACCAAAGAGCCTGACCACATAATGATATAAGAAGGCAAAAATATTAGACAAGGATAAATAAATAGCAGAATCACTGAATTTCAGAATGAAAGAAATCTTTGGGATCATATTGTGCAACCTCCTCTGAAACCCCAGAGTCAATACAATCCCACTTGACTTCATAGTCTCCTCCTCCTCCTCACTAGCATTTTTATAGTACTTTAAGATTTGTAAAGAGCTTTACAATCATTATCTCATTGTTTTCGTCCTCACAAAAATTCTTTAAAATGTGTTAACTCCATTTTTTTACAGAGAAGGTAACTGAAGTGCTTTACAAATATCTTTTTGTCCTCATGCCAACTCTGAAGGAGGTAGATGCTATTCTTATCCATCTTTTCTGAATGAGGAAACTGAGGTACTTTGGAAATATATCTCGTTTGATCTTCAATAACTCTGGGATTCAGATTTTAGTATTACCCTCATTTTACTGTTGATTATACTGAAACAGAGTTTAAGTGGTTTGACCAGGATCACCCAGTGAATAAGTATATGTGACTGGATTTGTACTTAGCCTGACTTAAGTCCCAGAACTCTACCTACTGTGTCACCTTCTAGGTCAGCATGAAGTATCCCTTCTATTCTTATTTCCTTCTTTCATCATTTTTGTCATCCCTTTCAACCAGTAAGTTCAAAACTGAGATTTTTTTTTACCATAAACTCATGGTGGTTTAGTGAGATTGAATGCATTACTCCCTTCCTCAGTTCCAAAGAGTCTAAGAGAGCAAAGACAGAAAGATCAGGAGTCTGGATTAATCCAAAAATTTTATTTTATAGTTCTGAAACAGCCAAAGGGGCACAGTGACTAGTTGGTTATTAAAGTGGAAGATTATGAAAACAAGATTGGGTTTGAAAGCAACTGAAGGCAAAACAGGGGAGATGAACAGAGCAGGAGAGAATGTGGAGGTATCAAGAGAGCAGAAGTCTTAATTGAGGCAAAGGAGGTTTAAGGTAATTTAAGTAACGGGAGAAGTGTATCATTCCATGTATGTATGTATATATGTGTTATGTACATACATGCATGCACACACACATATACATATGTATGTATATATGTATACATTTATGTTTAAATATGCATATATCTATGTATATGCATGTAGGCATGTATGTATATGTGTATATATATGTATATAACACATAGATAGATTTAGATATAGAGATATCTATATATAGATAGATATAGTTAGGTAGATCTGGTTACATTTATTTATATACATTTATCTTTATGAGAGCAATATAATTTTCCATATATGGCACAAACCATAGTGCCTTGCAGTTAGTGGCAACTTATGGAAATGATTACTGAATTGAACTGATCTGAAATAAATTGAATTAGATGATTGTAGGAGCCAGGTCCTGGAGGACCCAGAAGGACATAGGGTTAAAGACAACAGCAGTGGGACTGCATAGCAAAGATATGGATTACTTCCTCCTCTGAGACAAGAGGGAAAGAGGAGAGACTGGGCAAAGATGCAGATATGATGCTTCTTATGACAGTCTACTGTAAGGGCAAGCAAAGTGGGACTTTTTGCTGGTTTTTCTTTTGGAGTTCTGGTTCTTCCCAGAACTAAGGCAATCAAGTGCCTTTGATTGGCTCTTACTTTTGATTGAATCAAGTTTCTCTGATGACTTGCTTAAGCCACAAGAAAGCCTAAATCATATGAGTTTGAGTCACATGAGCCAGGGTCATGAGGGTTGCGATGCCCTCTGACTCTGAAGAAATGTATATATACTCTGATGTTAGCATTTTGCACTGGGGCTCACTCATTGGAAAAGCGTTTCTGTGCTATAGCCAAATAAGACTCTGGGTAGCCTTTGAAGAGCCCCAGCTTTGAACACCCAGACATGGGCACTTCTCTGTCTCTGGTAAATATGTATGTATGTAATGGTCAGAAAGTTAGAATCTCTGTCTGTTGATTTGTGTTATTTTCTTTGATTGTAATTTCTGTTTGTATTTTCTCTGAAGGTCAAGGCGCTGACTTTTTCCCCTGAACTAAGCAAAGGATCTATATGTTTAACTAAAGTAAGATTGTTTACTTCTTTAAAGTTGCTTTCCTTTAGAAAAGCAGATGAAAGAATTTGTGCTAGCCGCCCTCTTGTGCGCTGGTGTTATTGGTCTTACACCCCCACAGCAGCTGATAGTAACGTTGTTGTTACACCTCCTTCAGTATAGACAGTACTTCTTTCTTTTGTACCAATCATATCTTGAAAGCACAAGATAAATTGGTGATATGAGCATGATTATTTTCAGGAGAGTGATGAAAATGTTGCATCAAATGTGTGATATTTGAATAGTATCACACTATGAGGTAGAAATTTGAAAAAATGTCCTCTACTTTATAGTATGAAGTATTAAGAAAGTAGACTATGATATATCATGGAAAAGGTGGGAGAAAGGTCAAATCAACTTTTAGAATTCTCCAGCTGGTATAGCCATCATCCATTATTATTTGCATAGATTTATAATGACTAATGGGATTAGACTAAACTATTATTTTTTTCTTTAATGACAGCATCTCTTTTTCAATTTTAGGAAGTTAAGGCCATTTGAGATATATCTTAGTCAGGGGATATGATAAGTGTTAGAAATTAAAATTAACTTCTAGCCATAAATGAAGTGAGACTTGAACTGAAGTGCCCTAGGGATAGACGCTTATTAAATATCAACTGTCTCAAGCATTGTGCTAGTGCTAGGAATACAAAAAGAGACATAAGATATTCCCTGCCCTCAAGGAATTCACAATCTAAGAACTAAAAAAATGTAGTTCATAGAATTCTAAGCAGAGTTAAAGGAATGGGCCTGATTTCAGTCTATGCTTCTCTACTATCTAGAGTAGTCTGGCTTTGGGATAAAACTTATTGTTTACTGGCTGAGAAAACTGATTTAAAAAAAAACTACTGTGAACTTTATAGCTATTGGCTTGAGAAATCTGCTATAGCGAATGCTTCATAGATACCCATAGAGAATGCTGATTGAGAGCATCTCTATGTAGTCTTTCCCACAAGGGAAAAGCTTCCTAATAAAAACACCTCCAGTATATGAAAGCCTGTGTACCAGATGATTCCAAAGATAGGACCTCAGCTGAAGTCTATATCTAGAGAGGCAAAGAAGGCAGGTGAAAGCACAGGTTAAAAGAGCAGATTAAAAAGCCATAACCTCTCTACTACAGGGGAAAGCCTATTAACCACAGGACCCCAGCTCCCTCTTTCAATAACTTAGTGGAAAGGTTAAAAGAGCTGGTGTAAGAGCTGTAACCATAGCCTCCGTAGTAGAAGCTATACAGGGTATTTTGCAACCATGAGGAAGAACAATTTGATCACTATTTAGACCAGAAGGCCGTAAATAATAATAATAATAATAATAATAAAAACATGGAGGAGAGTGGAAGAGGAAAATGGCTGACAGAGAACAGCTGAGATAACCACTGTCATGGAGCAGGATTCCCCAGAGTAGTGTGGGGATATTATTCACTTTAGCCGCATTAGAGAATGTGCCTCATTGCATAAATATGCTTCACATGGTCTTTGTAGGTGGTTTGAGATTGTTATTCTTGGGGCTTTATTTTTTACCAGAGGATTTTTTCATTTGGAACCTTTACATCAAGATTCCCTATGTGTACATGCTAGGAAAAAATTCTCACAAAGGTTCTCTCTTCCCACTGAATGTATATTTGGGGAGAAATAAGTTGAGGTATATTGGATGTTAAGAAGAAATGGTCTGTGGCAGGTGTTCTCAACCTTTGAGGTATATCATGAATCTTTTGCTATTGAAATCTACAGGTCTCTTCTTAGAATAATGCTTTTAACTAAATAAAATACATAGGAAAAAGAAAATGACTTCGTTGAAATAGTTTAAAATGCAAAAAAATTCAACAGACTTAAGAACCCCCTTTCTATGGCTTCTTTATTTATATTGATATTTATCTAAATAACTATTGTAAACTAAGTTCATAATATCTAGCCAATTGATAAAAAGTTAAAAACTCATTGTAGGAGAGGTAACACTGGAACTTTTGGGCTCTGGCCTCTTGCAGGTTCACTCTTGATCTGAGCAACCAGAAGGACAGCATTAGAGACATAATTTCCAATTAATTAATTACTTTATTCTTCTCAATGGGATTGCTGATAATGGGAGTTCCAACTCCTACCGTATCCCCTAAGTCTCGATGGGGACCAATTGAGACAAGCACACACATTCACAAATTGAGACAAGCATACACATTCACAACTCCTACAGTATCCCCTAAGCCTTGATGGGGGCCAGTTGAGGCACACACAGCTTTACATTTCCATTTTCTGTGTGTATTCCCCTTCCCCACTTACTGACCAAGGCTCACTTGATTTATAGAAAAGCACACAAAGAAGGCACTTTGCCAGTTTACATTAACTTTAGCAACATCATAATGATTTAGCATAGCACAGGCTCAGTAGGTGTTTATAACTTTAAGTACAAATGTTTACTTTACCTCATCACTATATCTCACTGCACAGTTATATTGTTAATGTATTGTTAATACAATGGGAAGATTTTTTCCCATCCATTAATAGGCCTACCTGATCTTCCTGAGTTACATGAGTCTGAGTCACATGAGCTTTGTGGGAGGAGCTTGCCAAATAGGTGGAGCAGGAAGTGGTGCAGCAGGAAGTTGGAGTGAGTCAGAGCTGGGAGAGAGACAGTGGGAGTTGCAGCTTGGAGAAAGCAGGGGGCAGCAGCTAGCATTAGTGAGAGAGGGAGTGATTTTGCTTAAGGGAGTCTGCTTGTGGGAAAGCTGATGGAGGGAAGGCTTGGGGATGGTGGTGCCCCTGCATTGATAATGTGTATAGATTTCTTTGTTGCTATGAGGGATTTGACTTTCTGGTGTTGGAATAAATGTTTTGATTCTGTCTTCCATAAAGGGAGTCTGTTACATTTTGCAATTCAGAACTACGCTGGCATATTCATAGCAGCAATAGCCATTGTGGGATATCACATTGGCACTACAACAGTCAAAGTAGAAAGTAGGAATTGTTTATAATGTGAAACCTGGAACTAGTAGATGGTTTATGGCCATGGATCCTGGGAGCTATTACCTAAAAAAGAATAACAAAATCCACCTTACACCCATCAGTGGACATTACTCATGATTTGAAGAAGAATATGAATAATAAACTACCTAACACCTAGAGTCCTTAAAATAAGCTAGAGATTCCAAACATCAGAAGATATCTTTCTTTGCCTACATGCTAACTGAGACTTCTGGAAGAAGAGGCAGTCCTGGGAATAAGACACTGAGACAGCACCTGAACTCTGAAGTTCTGTTGACCAGCCTGTTAAAATACCATACTGTGCATTTCACCTGCTGATCATCCAAGTTAAAAAAATATATATATCTATAGAAGTCAGAGGAATGATCACTGCTATTTAGGGACCTTGAGTGAATAGCATAGTTCTGAGAAAGTGGCTTTTTGCCTTCTACAATCTCTTTTAACTGAGATCAATCCCTCCTCATTATAAAGGCCTTTTAGATTTACAAGTTTCCATTATGACAGCACTGTCATAGAAGAACATTCATCTCAAACACAAGATGAGAAGAGCAGATTTTGGAAAATTTAGACTAGCATAAGTATCCATTACTTATTCGACTACTTATGTTCAGGAGACTTTTGTTGTATATATTTGACTTATTGAATTTAGCAAATATATTCTAATTTATATGGAATGATGAATCTTTTCAGTTCATGAAGTTGGTAAGTAAGTTAAATTCGTGGTGGAATGTGGTGAAGAATATTACCAATTTTGATAAGATTATATTATACTCTCATATGATATCAAAGTAAGAAGACACAGAAAGAGAAAAGACTGGTCATTTCCAAATTTGTGCAAAGGGACTGAAATGAATTTATGACCTAAAGGTGTGATATACCATTTGAAGTTTCATATTTACTAGGTAAGGGCTTTGAAATTTATCTGGTAATTTACCTAATCTTCATGTCAATGTAATGCAAGTGTTTCTGGGAGTAGAACACATATTGTATACACAAAGAAGTGTTAAATATTGAGGGAACTACTGTCAAATTTCCTCCACCTTCTTAGGCCAAATAATTTGCCATCAATGTGTTTGTGTGAAGTGAGGATGGTAGACTCTTTAGAAGACTGTAATTCTTAGTTCTTCATTTTTGCCAAGTGATTTTTTACACTTTTCATTTATACCCATTCTGATTTGTCTCTTCTATTTTTAGTACTAGTATTTTATGTGATCTGCAGAAAAATCTTCAAAGACTTGACAATAATGAGGAAATGGAATAACAGCCCTCTCCTTCATTGCAGTTGAGGCTTCTTTTGTCCTCAAATTTTATCAACATCATCACTTACATTTTTCCTCCCCAAAAAAATTTTAGAGAAAAACACTTTTATTCCAAATGAAGATAAATTACCTCTCTATTCTACCAATTATCTCTTTATTCTACCATATAATAGATTGTATGGAACACCTTTTCTCTAAATAACTATATAGTTTCTTAAATTAGCTGTTCATTTGATACTTCTTCAGTGGTATCACTTCAGTGAATTGGGTATACCATCCACTATAACAACTTTTTACTCCTCAGGTCAAAAAAAGACAAAGTAAAACATGAATCTTCAGCCAAAATGATATTGGCTCTCTACAAACTTAAAATGGCTGGTCCATGTACCACAGACATGTAGTAAATCATAAATTGAAATTCAAACCTTTCTAGGTTGCTAAATACTATCAGAGTTTATACTCTGCAACATAGCCTTTGGAATGTAGTGTCACCTCAATGTCACAGTAGGGCATCAGAATAGAAGTTTAATGGAGAGGTCATTTAATACATATGAAAACAAACTCACACCCCTGACCACATCCAGTTAATTCGAAAGCAGACAACAAACCGAAAAAGAGGAGAAAATAAATATAATTAAAAACGAGATAAGATTGCCTTATGTCAGTAGGTTAGTGAGAAATATAGAGTAAAAACATTAAAACAAAGTTCTTCTCTGACAACTGAGTCCAATAAGAATTATAAAATACAATGGACAAAACTGTCCTTTATGTTTGGAAGAGTTCTGAACTCCAACACAGGGGAAATGAGTACTTTTTGACCAAAAGTAGTGTGAGACCTTGGAAAATTTTGGAATTTGTATGTGCCCTTGTTTCTGCTTTTCTACAATATGATATTAGTCTCTTCCAACCTTGGCTTGCCACACTGTTATGAAGATCAAATGAGATAACTCAATCTACAAAGGCCTAAGAACTATATAAATATAAAACAAAAGAAAATGACAATTGAAACTGAGGGAAAATATTTGGTTAAAAATGACAGCATTAAACTGTATGGGATAACAAAATGCATTTCAATTCCCTGGAAACCAATTAATTAATAAATTGATAAACATTTATTGAGGTCTTTTTTGTTTTATTTTTTATTAAGATTTTTTATTATTTGTTTACAACACTCAGTTCTGCATGATTTTGAGTTCCAGATATTCTTCCCCCACCCCTCCACAAGATGGCATGGAATCCAATATATCTTCTACACACAACTTCACATTGCACTTATTTAGACAATAGTCAAGTTGTAAAAAAGAATTATGACCAATGGAATGAATCACGAGAAAGAAGAAACAAAACAAACAAACAAAAATGAAAACAAAAACAAAAGAGAAAAAAAAAACAAAAAAGGAGAGAAAACAGCTTCCCTCTATCTGCATTCAGTCTCCATAGTTCTTTCTCTGAATGTAGATAGCTCTCTCCCTCATGAGTCCTTTGGAGCTGTCTTTGAAACTTGTATTGCTGAGAAGAGCCAAGTCTATTAAGGTTAGTCATCACAGAATCCATATATCTGTGGTTGTCTATAATGTTCTCCTAGTTCTGCTCCACTCACTCAGCATTATATCATGTAGGTTTTTCCAGGTTATTATGAAGTCCATATCTTCCCCATTTCTTGTTGCACAATAGTATTCCATTACTTTCATATACCACAACTTGTTCAGCCATTCCCCAATTGATGGGCATTCCCTTGATTTCCAATTCTTTGCTACTACAAAAAGAGTCACAATAAAAATTTTTGTATATATGGATGGGTCCTTTTCCCACTTGTGTGATTTCTTTGGGATACAAACCTAGAAGTGGTACTGCTGGGTCAAAGGGTATGACATTTTTATAGCCCTTTGGGCATAGTTACAAATTGCTCTCCAGAATGACTGGATCAGTACACAACTCCACCAGCAATGTAACAGTGTTCCAATTTTCCCACATCCTCTCCAGCAATTATCATTTTCCTGTTTTGTCATTTTAGCCAATCTAACAGGAGAGATGTGGTACCTAAGAGTTGTTCTGATTTGCATTTCTTTAATCAGTAGTGATTTCGAGCATTTTTTCATATGTCTGTAGATATCTAATTTCTTCCTCTGAAAACTGCCTGTTCATATCCTTTCACCATTTCTCAATTGGGGAATGATTTGTATTCCTATAAATTTGGCTCAGTTTCCTGTATATTTTAGACATGAAGCCTTTACCTGAGATACTAGTAAATATTTTTTCCCAATTTTCTGCTTCCCTTCTAATCTTTGTTGCTTTGGCTTTTCTATACAAAAACTTTTCAGTTTAATATAATCAAAATTATACATTTTGCATTTTGTAATGCTCTCTATCACTTGTTGTGACATGAATTCTTTGCTTTTCCATAAATCTGATAGGTAAACTATTCTTTGCTCTCCCAAATTGCTTGTAGTATCAGCCCTCATTCCTAAATCATGAACCCATTTTGACTTTATTTTGGTATATGGTGTAAGATATTGGTCTATGCCCAGTTTCTGCCCTACCATTTTCCAATTTTCCCAGCAGTTTTTATGAAATAGTGAATTCTTAGCCCAGAAGTGGGATTTTTTGGGCTTATTAAAGAGGAGATTGCTATAGTCAACCTATTCTAGTGATCCACCACTCTGTTTCTTAGCCAGTACCAGGTAGTTTTGATGACTGCTGCTTTATAGTACAGTTTAATATCTGGTATGGCTAAGCCACCTTCCCTAGCATTTCTTTTCATTAATTCCCTAGATATTCTAGACCTCTTGTTCTTCCAGATGGATTTTGTTATTATTTTATCCAGCTGTGTAAAATAATTTTTGGTAGTTGGTAATAAATTAATTTAGGTAAAATTGTCATTTTTATTATATTAGCTCAGCCTAACCATGAGCAGCTAATATTTTTCCATTTATTTACATCTGACCTTATTTGTATGAAAAGTATTTCATAATTATGTTCATATAGTCCCTGGGTTTGTTTTGGCAGATAGACTTGCAAATATTTTATAGTGTCTACAGTAACTTTAAATGAAATTTTTCTTTCTATCTCTTGCTGTTGGGCTTTGTTAGTAAAGTATAGGAATGCTGAGGATTTATGTGGGCTTATTTTATATCTGGCAACTTTGCTAAAGTTGTTTATTATTTCAAGTAGTTTTTTACTTAATTCTCTAGGATCCTCTAAGTAAATCATCATATAATCTGCAAAAAGTGATAATTTAGTTTCTTCTTTGCCTGTTCTAATTTCTTTTTCTTCTCTTATTGCTACAGCTAACATTTCTAGTACCAAACTGAATAGTAGGGGTGATAATGGACATCCTTGTTTCATCCCTGATCTTATTGGGAATGCATCTAGCTTATCCCCATTACAAATAATAGTTGTTGAAGGTTTTAGGTAGAAGCTATTTATAATTTTAAGGAAGGCTCCATTTATTCCTATGTTTTCTAGTGTTTTTAATAGGAATGGGTGTTGTATTTTGTCAAAGGCTTTTACTGCATCTATTGAGATGATCATATGGTTTCTGCTAGTTTTGTTGTTGATATGATCCATTATGCTGATAATTTTACTAATATTGAACCAGCCTTGCATTCATGGAATAAATCCTACCTGGTCATAGTGTATTATTCTCATGATAAGCTGATACAATCTTTTTGCTAATATTTTATTTAAAATTTTTGCATCAATATTCATCAGGGAAATTGGTCTATAATTTTCTTTCTTTGTTTTGACTCTTCATAGTTTAGGTATTAGTACAATATTTGTGTCATAAAAGGAATTTTGTAGGACTCCTTCTTCACCTATTTTCCCAAATAGTCTGTAAAGTATAGGAATTAATTGTTCTTTAAGTGTTTGATAAAATTCACATGTAAAACTATCTGGCCCTGGAGATTGTTTCCTAGGGAGTTCATTGATGGCTTGCTCAATTTCTTTTTCTGACATGTAGTTATTAAGACATTTTACTTCCTCTTCTGTTAACCTGGGAAATTTGTAGTTTTGGAGAAATTCATCCATATCCCTAAGCTCGTCAAATTTATGGGCATACAGTTGGGCAAAATAATTCCTAATTATTGTTTTAATTTCCTCTTCATTGAAGATGAATTCATCCTTTTGATTTTTGATACTAGTAACTTGATTTTATTCTTTCTTTTTTAATCAAATTGACCAAAGGTGTATCAATTGTATTGGTTTTTTCATAACACCAGCTCTTGGTTTTATTTGTTAATTTAATAGTTGTCTTGATTTAAATATTTTATTAATCTCTCCTTTGATTTTCAGTGTTTCTAATCTGGTATTTAACTGGGGATTTTCAATTTGTTCTTTTTCTAGCTTTTTCAGTTACATGCCCAATTCATTGATCTCCTTTTCTCTATTTTATTCATGTAAGCATTTAAAGATATAAAACTTCCCCTAACAACTGCTTTTGCTGCATCCCATAAGTTTCTGTATGTTGTCTCATTATTGTCATTCTCTTGAATGAAGTTATTAATTGTTTCTGATTTGTTCTTTGGCCCACTCATTCTTTGGAATTAGATTATTTAGTTTCCAATTAATGTTTAGCTTATTTTTCCATGGTTCTTCATTACAAATAATTTTTATTGCATCATGGTCTGAAAAGGATGCTTTGACTACTTCTACCTTTCTGCACGGGATTGTGAGGTTTTTATGGCCAGTACATGGTCACTTTTTTGAGTATGTGCCATGTACCACTGAGAAAAAAGTATATTCCTTTTTATCCCCATTTAGTTTTCTCCAGAGGTCTATCATATATGCCTTTTCTAAAATTCTATTTACCTCCTTAACTTCTTTCTTGTTTATTTTGAGGTTAGATTTATCAAATTCAGAGAGGGGGAGTTTGAGGTCTCCCACTAGTATAGTTTTGCTGTCTATTTCTTCCTCTAATTCCCTTAACTTCTCCTCTAAGAATTTGCCTGCTATACCACTTAGTGCATACATGTTAAATAATGATATTGCTTCATTATTTATGGCACCTTTTAGCAAGATGTAGTGTCCTTCCTTATCTCTTTTAAGTAGATCTATCTTTGCTTTTGCTTTGTCTGAGATTAGGATTGCTACCTCTGCTTTTTTTTACTTTAGCTGAAGCACAATATATTCTACTCCATCCTTTTGCCTTTACCCTGTGTTTATCCCCCTGTTTCAAATATGTTTCTTCTAACTGGCATATTGTAGGATTATGGTTTTTAATCCATTCTGTTATCTGCTTCTGTTTTATGGGAGAGTTCATCCCATTTACGTTCATGGTTAAGATTACTATCTATGTCTTTTTCTCCATCCTATTCCCCCTGCCCCACATTTATGCTTTTATTTTTATTTTTCCCCTTCTACTCCTCAACAGAGTTTTGCTTCCTCAGTTTACCCTCCCTCTTGATTCCCCTCCCTTACTTTAACCTTTTCCCCTTCCTATTTCTTCCCTCCCTTCCAACCACTGCCTCTCTTTTCTTGGAAGAAGCAAAAAATAGGTTTAATTTAAAAATATAAGGAAAGAAACTACATCCTGCTAAAAGGTGTTGTAGGCAGTGAAGTAATATCATTGCTAAACATATATGTACCAAAATGCTAAAGCATTCATGTTCTTAGAGGAAAAGTTAAGGGAGTTACAGGAAGAAATAGACAACAACACTATATTAATGGGGAACCTCAACCTCCCACTTTTAGAACTAGATATATGTAACCACAAAAATAAATAAGAAAGTAGTTAAGGGGGTGAATAGAATTTTAGAATTTCTTGGAAAGAGATATTAAAAATTAATTGGAAACTAAATAATCTAATCCTAAAGAATGAGTATGTCAAACAACGAGTCATAGAAAAAAATCAATGACTTGATCTAAGAAAATGACAATGATAAGACAGCATATCAAAACTTATATGATGCAACCAAATATGTCTTAGGGGAAATTTTATATCTTTGAATGCTTAAATGAATAAAATAGAGAAAAAGGAGATCAATGAATTAGGCATGCAACTAAAAAAGCTAGAAAAAGAACAAATTTTAAATCCCCAATTAAATACCAAATTAGAAATTCTGAAAATGAGAGAGATTAATAAAATTGAAATTAGGAAAATTATTGAACCAATAAATAAAACTAAGAGCAAGTTTTATGAAAAAAAGATAAAATTTGATTAAAAAAAGAAAGAATAAAACCAAGATGCCAGGGAAAAATTCAAAAGATATATTCACCACCAATTAATAGAAAATTAAAACAATAATTAAGAACTTTTATACCCAACTATATGCCAATAAATCTAATAATCTAAGGGAAATGGATAAATTTTTACAAAAGTATAAATTGGCCAGGTTCACAGAAGAGGAAATTAAATACTTAAATAACCCCATTTCAGAAGTAGAATTTGATAAAACCATCAATGAACTTCCTAAGAAAAAAATTTCCAGGGCCAGATAGATTTACAAGTCAATTACCAAGCATTTAAAGAACAGTTATTTTTTATACTATATAAACTCTTTGAAAAAATACACAAAGAGGGAGTCTTTCCAAATTTTTTTTATGATTATTTGCTGATACCTAAACCAGGAAGAGCCAAAACAGAGAAAGAAAATTATAGACCAATTTCCCTAATGAATAGAGATGCAAAAATTAAAAAATATATATATTAGCAAAGAGATTATAGAAACTTATCTTCAGGATAATACTCTATGTCCAGGTGAGATTTATACCAGCAATGAAGGACTAGTTCAATATTAGGAAAACTATCAGCATAATTTACCACAGCAATAACAAAATTAACAGAAACCATATGATTATCTCAACAGATGAAGAAAAAGCTTTTGCCAAAGTGCAACCCCCATTCTTAATAAAAATGCTAGAGAGCATAGGAATCAATGGAGTTTTCCCTAAATTGATAAGTAGCTTCTATCTAAAACTATTAGCAAACTATATATGAAAGGGGGATAAGCTAGAAGCATTTCAAGTAACATTAGGAGTGAAACAAGGATGTCCATCATCACCATTGTTATTAAATATTGTACTAGAAAAGTCATCTTTAGCAATAAGAAAAACTAATTGAAAGAGTTAGAATAGGCAATAAAAACAAAACTATCACTCTTTGCACATATGATGATATACTTAGAGAATCCTAGAAAGTCAAGTAAAAACTACTTGAATTAATTAACAATTTTAGCAAAGTTGCAAGATATAAAACAAACCCACATAAATCACTGGCATATCTCTACATTACTAACACAGCCCAGCTTCAAGAGAAAGAAGGGAAATTCCATTTAAAGTAATTGTAGACAATATAAAATATTTTTCAGTCTTCCTCCCAAGATATACCCAGGAACCATACAAATGCAACTATAAAACACTTTTCACACAAATAAAGTCAGATCTAAACAATTTTAAGAAATATCAGTTGCTCATGAGTAGGCTGAGCTAATCTAATAAAAATTACAATTCCACTCAAATTAATTCATGTATTCAGTACCATATCAATCAAACTACCAAAAATTATTTTATAAACCTAGAAAGAATAACAACAAAATTCATCAGGAGGAACAAAACGGTCCAGAATATCAAGAGAATTAATGAAAAGAAATGCAAGGGCAGGTAGCCTAGCTGTACCAGATTATTACTGTATTATAAAGCTTCAATCACCAAAACTGCTTGTACTGGCTAAGAAATAGAGTGGTGCATCAGTGGAGTAGATTAGGTACACAAGACACAGTAGTCAATGACTATAATAATCTATTGTTTGATAAACCCAAACTGTAAGAACTCACTGTTTTACAAAAAGTTAGGAAAGTTTTCACACAAAGCTAGGAAGGTTGGAAAACATTATGGCAGGAACTAGCCTCAGACCAACATCTTACACTGTTGTGTCAGTAAGCAAAATGGGCTCCTTAGCACTTACTTGAACAGGTGCCCTTGAGGAGTTTGGCTTTTGTTTGCTTTAAGTGATTCAGCTATTTCATTGAATCTTGCTAAGTGCTAAGGCCCAGGCCCAAACCCCTATTGGTGTAAAACCTATGTGGGTGTGGATTGGCAACTTAGGTGGGACCCAAGGTGGGGCTAACTCCAGGAAGGGCCTGGTTTGCATGTCTGGGACAGCAGAGGCTCTTGGACCACGTGGGTGTGGGTTTGGGTCTGCCTCTTTGTGACAATTTTGGGTCCACCTCTTTGTGACGATTTTGGGTCACGTGGGTGAGTTGCATGTGTGGCTCACCCATGACGCTGACAAAGATATAAAAACCAGGGGTTGGCCTCTTCTTCCTTGGAGCTCTTTGCCGCAGCAGTGGTGGCGTGTGACTCTGGGCCAGCCCTTATTCTGAGCTCCT
>CM053622.1:188133045-188165414 GCA_028646595.1 Phalanger gymnotis
CCCAGCTCCTTCTTGGTTTATTTCCTCAAGCTTAAGTTACTAAGTGGTGTAGAGAAATAACCCCCTAGGAGGGATTTCCTAGCTGTCTAGAAGGCTGAAGACTCTCAAGGGAAGTTCCTTGTACCCCTGAAATCATATGCTTGGTTTCTTAATGTTAACAGCAGCTCGGGGAGCTATGAAGTAGCCTGGAAATTTTCCTTTTGAGCCTGGAGAGGTGGAGAACCAGGCTTTTCTCATGTAATGTCCCTGAATTATGCTTATCATGTTAAAACTGAAGGCCTCTGTATTAACTATCTACACTAAGCTGTTATTTAAAGAGGAAACAGACCCAGAGAGAGGAAGGATATTTTGGGGGGTATCATGAAGCAGGTTAATAGAGCCACGACTAGGACTCAGGTCTGACTCAACACAGACTTGTTCCTTTGCCCGGCCCTGCAATCTGGAAAAGAAGAGTTTCTGCTGACTTCTACTTATCCAAGCCTCATCCTGCTGTTCCATGGGTCACCTTCTCAGGTACTAAACCACTCCCAGTTCTACAAGTCTCATTAGTATATGATTGGGAAAAGTGTTTCAAAAAATTACCCTGATTATTGTTTCATTAGTAACAACCCAGCTAGCCCCTCCAGAAGAATTGAGAAAACGAACCGAACCTCCTTGCTATGTTTCTTAGTTTTGCTGAACTGCTTCCGCTCCGCCTCCCCCCAGCTTTTTTAATCTTTGGAAATGAAGGTAATGTACAAATAAAAGATAGCAATTAAAATAAGATTGAAAAGAAAGAAAAAAAAGGTTGCACATGTAAATTGTCTTTAAAAAGGGTTTAGTGTCATCAGATTTTAGAGGTATGGATAGGGCCTGAAATAGTTTCATCCAATCCTCTCATTTTAGAGACAAAAAAACTAAAACCCAGTGATTTGTAAATTCCTCAGAGTAACACATATAGTAAATAATGTAGCTGTTGAGATTTAGTCTCTGTCTACCAAGGGCCAAAAACTATTGGAGTTTCATGATGTGGTGTGGTGGAACTGTCTCCAAGAATTCAGTCAGACCACCTCTAATCCAAGTTTAGGCATTTATTGAGATTGATGCCTCTCATAAAGCGAGCTAAGTATGAAGAGGAACCAACAACTTCAGAGAAAGCAAGATAGACTTTTATAGGGTAAAGATGCTGATTACACAATCAAAATTTACATAGAATATAGGAATATAATTAATATTAAAAAGGCAGGAGGAGTTTGTTAAGGGATTAGGTAATGGAGGAGGGATCTTAGCCTCAGTGGAACTGAATCTTAAAGGGGGCCCATTCTACCATTTGGTGGTCAAGCATTCTGGTAATGCTGCCCTTCAACTGACTAGCTGTTGTGGTCCTGTCTGGGCTAAATGGATGATGTGATTTTGATGGCACACCTGGTTAATGGGAAAGGGTCACATGGGCATTACTGCTGTTTCTGTGGGAACTAAGGTTCAGGGACACAGGTGTCCTAGTGAGCAGTGAGGCATAAGTTAGCACATTGGTGAGGGATGGGGTGAGTGGCTTAGGTCAGTACAATGGGCCTATAAGGAAGTTAGAATATTGGGGTTGGGGGCAGCTCTATTAGGACTCCATCAGTAGCAAGGATTTGAACTAGGACCTCTAATTCCAAAACCAGTTCTATTTTCTGTAAGCATAAAGCATCATGAAACAGCAATTCCTCCTGTTACCCACTTTACTCCTTTTCCATCTAAATCAGAATCTCTTTTATCCAGCAACAAATGCTGATAAAATTCCTAGAAGTTTACAAAATTTATGGGTGTCAATTTAGGCAAAATTTAATCATTTATCCAATTAACACACATTTATTAAGCATATGTTATGTACCAAGCACTCTGCTGAGTAATGGTAATAAAAAATAAACAAAAATAGTATCTGGCCTCAATGTACCTCAATTTATTTAGGAAAATAATAAATTAATATAAACATAAATGCAAAAGTATACTGCAAAAGAAGCTAGGTGGTTCAGTGGATAGAAGGCAAGAACTAGTCATGAAGATCTGAGTTTATATCTGGCCTCACACATTTACTAGCTGTGTGCCCCAGTGCAAGTCACTTAACCCTTTTTTCCTCAGTTTCCACACCTGCAAAATGAGCTGGAGAAGGAAATGGCAAGCCACTCTGATATCTTCAGACACAACTAAAAAATGACACAACAGCAACAAGAAATTTTAAGGGTTAGATCTAGATAAGGAAGAAGGGCATTCAAGGCACAGGGAACAATCTACCACAAAAACAGAGAAATAGGAAGTAGCATACAACAAAAATACATAGCCAAGTTTAGATGGAACAAAGTGTTAATGAGAATAATATTCGATAAGCTTGAGAAGGTTGTCAAGACGTTTTTATTTTATCTAAGAAGCAATGAAGAGATAAAGGAGCTTACTGAGGAAAAAAAAAAAAACATGGCATGGACAAACCTGTCCTTATGGATCTCTCTTTGCCTTGAGTAGATAATGACTTGAAGAGTGGAGAAATTAGAGGCAGAATGAAAGATATTGCAAAAGTCCAGGTAAGAAGTGATGAGGGCCTGAACTGATGTGATAGGCAAGTGACAAGAAGGGGAGAAATGTGAGGATTATTTAGGTAAAATCAATAAGAATTATTAACCGATCAAATATCATGAAATATAAGGTTTACCCTGAAATTGTGAATGTAGGTGAGTGAATACTAGATGAGTGAATAGTGTTATTTAATGTAAAAATGGAGAATTTTGAAAGGGGGGATACATTTGTAGGGAAAGAAAACAGACAAGAAGTTCTGTTATTGATATGTTAAAATTGAAATACCAACGAAACATTTAGTGGAAAATACCAAAATACCCTGTAGGTGCTTAGCACATGGTAAGTGCTTAAAAAACCCATGAGTGACTGATGGAAGGACTGGTACACAGGAAAGAGAATAGGCTACATGTATAGAACTGATAGGCATCTGCATGAGGATGTTGATTCAGTCCATGAGAGCTGATTTGCAGATATATGGTACAAATTTGAAATGATATAAATACGTATGTAGTAAGAATGCATGCCTGAAAATATGATATAATTATCAAATTATATGAAAATATGCTTTGGAGAAAGTTTACTTTTATAAGAAATATGACTTCCCTTAATTTCATATGAGGAACATTGAACAAACTGGAATTGAATGTTGTTTTTTCTATAATGCATACTGATTGATTTTCCAAAATGATAAAATTATTTCAAGACCTAGCTACGAATAAATTTAAAACATCTATAGATCAGAATTGGACCTTGTGGTAACATTAAATCAAAAGGAATCAAAAATTTCAAATATAGGCAAAAGAAAAAGTTAAATTCACTATTGAGAAAAAAATACCTATTAAAATTGGTTTGTATGTCAATGAATTCCACTTCAAGACTTAAAATAATTCACAGATCTACTCTCTACCATGAAACAGATCACATATCTTATACTCTTTAGCAGATGGTGCATTAAGCTGTTAAGACTAAAGCAATTCATTGCCTGATGATCGGTCTGCTGGTGTGGAACCAATCACTATCTAATCCTCTCTCCACTGAGCATTACATGACAATAGCTGCTGCTCTATGCACCTTACAAACTTTGCAAATTTGAAGTACCTGCTAGAGCTGGTAATTGGTAATCTACTAACAGAGCTTTGCCTCTATAAAAATCAATCAATAAATTAATAAGCATTAATTAATTTATTTCTCTGTTCCAAGCACTATGTTAAGGTCAAATATAAAGAAAAAGCTCTGATGCATGCCTATTAAAAAATTTCCATGTTCAGTGAGACTAATATTCTAGTTGGAGTGGGGGAGGATTAAGAGCTAATATTCCCACTATATCTAGGTTTATACTAAATGCATACAGAGCAAATAGAAGGTAACCTTAGAGGGGCTTTAGCATGAAGAGGAAGGCAGGGCTAGACATGGCAGGTTCGGCCTCTTGGAAAAGGTAAAATTTAATTTTTATCTTGGAGGAAGCAAAGATTCTAAAATCAGAGTAAGATTAGTGGGTAATTTGGCTAACCACACACTTCACAAAATCGTGGGTTTATGATAACAAATTCTCATGTCGTTTTCAAAGTACTGATAATTCTTAATTTTTCAAGACCCCACAGTAGTCCATGCAGCCTCCTTTTTTATTTAGTCTTACATAACAGTACCTCCATCAAAGGCAATAAAAAGAAATAAAATTTCATATCACTAAACATCCAATTGTGATTCCATGTTTAACACTTCTATTAAAAATCCAAAGACTTTTAGAGAGAGGGACAAAATGGAGAAGCAGAAGAAGCTCTACAGCTGAGCTCTCTCAATACTCTCTTCCAAACAACTTTAAAATAATACCTCAAATCTAATTATGGATTAGCAAAGCCAAAAAAGGTCAGAATGAGACATTTTTTCTACCCAAGATAATGAGATGTTGGAATGAGAAGTCTGTGACACTAGGATAATATCTGCTCTGGATGCCATGTGTTGGCAACCTCAAGTGTGGGCCTTGAGGGTAGCAACAATAGCAATAACAGCTTCTGGACCCCTCAAGCCAGAGACAGGAATATGAGATCAGAAGGAAAGATTTGTGAAGCTGGATCCGGGGCTGGCTAGAAGCATAGGACAGTACTATATGTGGCCCATGGAGTAGTATGTTTTGGGAGTTTTTGGGAGCAGCAGTTTTGGGGTTTGAACAACTTGTCAGAAAGAGATTGCATGGGACCCCTGTACTAGCACTGGATACAGGACAAGACTGTTTGGCATTTCCATTGCCTATCTATACCCTCTTCTAGGATATAGTTTCAGGGCAGAGAGGAACACTTTCAGTCTAAAGGGGGCAAGGGCCCTGAGGAGCAATATCTCTTGTGGATACAAGGGATCGGAGGACTTTCCTTGGCAAGGACCAGGGAGCAGAGTGGGAAAACAGTGATCACAGATCTCCATAGGTCACACTACCTTGGAAACACCAAAAACATACAAACCCCCATAATTAGCTCCAAAAACAGCAGTGTGAAAAAGTCTAAAACTTGGGACAGTAGTATCTCCCACCTTCACCCTAGGAACAGATGCTGATTTTAACATACAGTTTAAAGTAAAGAAATAGCCAAGAAAAATCATCAAAAAAGAATGATAAAGCCTGGCCATAAAAAGCTACTTTGGTGACAGGAAAGATCAAGACATAAATTCAGAATAGGACAATGATATCAAAATAGTTACATGCAAAACCTTGAGGGAAAAAAAAAAACATGATTTAGAAATAACCCCAAAAAGATCGGGAAGAACTAAAAAAAAAAACCAAAAAAACAAAAAACCAAATAAGAGTGGTAGAGGAAAAATTGAGAACAAAAATAAAAGCAATTCAAGAAAAGTGAAAATACAATTTACAGCACATCAAAAGAAACAAAACCTAATCATAAAAGAAGTACAAACCTTCACTGATGAAAATGACTCTTTAAAAAGCAGAAATAACCAAGTGAGGGAAAAAAGAGGTACAAAAGCTCACTAAGGAAAATAATTCCTAAGGAGTTAAGAGAATAGAGTGGTGATAGAAGGGAGGGCAGAGTGGGGAAGGGGATAATTAGAAGCAAACAGTCTTGAGGAGGGAATGTGGTAAAAGGAAACAGCATGACTATTAAGGAAGTGTTTTGCATGACTATACAAGTATGACCTCTGTGGAATTGCTTGCCTTTTCAATGTGGGTGGGTAGGGAGGGAGAGAGAGTGAGAATTTGGAGTTCAGAGTTATAAAAAAAAAGAAGAATGTTAAAGATTATTTTTACGTGTACCTGGGAAATAAGATACACAGGCAATGGAGTATAGAAATCTATCTTACCTTACATGAAAATAGAAGGGGAAAGGGATAAGAGAAGGTGGGGTAGTGATAGAAGAGAGGACAGAATGGGGGAAGGGGTAGTCAGAAGAAAAACAATTTTGAGGAGGGACATGGTGAAAGAAGAGACAATAGAATAAACAGAGGCAGGGGGAATAGGGTGGAGGGAAATATAGTTACCAATAGTAAGTGTGAAAAACAAAAAAAAAACTTGAAGCAAGCTTCTGTGATATAGTCCTCATTTCTCTAATATATAGAGAATTGTGTCAATTTTATAAAAAATAAAAGCCATTTCCCCAATTGATAAATGATTAAAAGATATCAGTTTTCCGATAAAGTCATTAAAGCTATCTGTAGCCATATGAAAAAAAAATATTCTAACTCGCTATTGATTGGAGAAATGCAAATTAAAACAATTCTGAGGTACTACCTCATATATTTTTGGTTGGCTAATAGCACAGAAAAAGTAAAAGACAAACGTTGGAGGAGATGTGGGAAAAATGAGATATTAATGTGCTGTTGACAGAGTTATGAATTGATTAAACCTTCTACAGAACAATTTGGAGCTATGCTCAGAGGGCTACAAAACCATGCATGTCCTTTGACATAGCAATACCACTACTAGGTCTGTATCTCAAAAGAGATAAAAAAAAGAAAAAAAGGATCTATATGTACAAAAATATTTATAGCAGCTCCTTTCTGGGGGTAAAGAAATGGAAATTGAAGACATCAATTGAGTAATGGCTGAATAAGTTGTGGTATGTAATTGTGATGGAATACTATTGTGCTATAATAAGTGATGAGCAGATTGCTCTCAGAAAAATCTAGAAAAACTTACACGGGTTGATGCAAAGTGAAATATATTGGGTACAAAGTAACAACAATATTGTATTATCAGCTGTGAATGACTTAGCTATTCTCAGCAATATGACAATCTATGACAAATGTCTGAAGGACTTAGGAAGAAAAGTGCTATCCATCGCCAGAGAAACAACTGATGGTGTCTGAATACAGAATGAAGCAACTTTTGTGTTTTTTTTCACTTTATTTTTCTTGAGTATTTTTTTAATATTTGTTTTCTTTCACAATGTGACTATTATGGTAATGTTTTGCATGACTACACATATATAACCTGAAAAATAATTACTTAGAAATTAGAATTGAGCAACTGGAAGCTAATGTCTCCATGAGACATTAAGAAACAATAAAAAAATTAAAAGAATGAAAATATAAGACAGTGTAAAATAATCTCATTGCAAAAGCAACTGACATGGAAAATATATCAAGAAAAATTAATTTAACAATTATTAGACTACGTGAAAGCCATAATATAGACATAATATTTCAAGAAATTATCAAGGCAAACATCTCCAATATCCTAGAACCAGATGGTAAAATAGAAATGGAAAGAATTCACCAATGATTTCCAAAAGGAGATAAATAAAAGCAGTTTATTTTTAAAATGTTCTATGAGACAATTTGGATACAATTATTTATGAGGAGAATCAGTTCAGTGGATGAATACCTAATATCATAAATAAATGTAATAATGTCTATATGACTCTCAGGATAAGGAAACGGAAAGAGGAGGAGTGAAAAGTGGAAAGACTGAATAACTATAGAAATGTGTACAATGCTGCTGAAAGACAAGTGGCCTTGACCTTAGAAAACCTGTTGGAATTGAATTCTAACATTTAACCTGCTGATACCTTGGGCAAATTAACTTTTCTGAAGCTCAGAGAACAATATGTATACATCCTATCTCACTGTGCTCTTGTGAGGCTCAAATGAAATAATGTACATTTGTAAACCTTACAACATCATATACATGCAATTTATTTTTATGATTTCATATGTTTGCACAGTTCTCACCTATTAGAGCTTGAAAAAGTTTGAAATTCAATCAATTATCATTCTGAATATCTCATATAAAATACATTTTAGTTCTCCTTCCCCTCCTAAATTGTATAAGTTAGCTAGTTCTTTTTATATTAGCTAGATACAGCCTAAATGTGGTACAGATTTCACAAAAATAAAACTGGGTGGCCATTCATTTAGGTCATGTTTATTTGATGAAAAGGTATGGAAATAACAAAAGGGTATTCATAATTCTTATAGCTTTCTTCCTTTACATTTCCTCAGCAATACAAAAGCATGTCAGATCTAAACTATTGCTGTGCTTTCAGAAATGCTGTACATAGGTAAAGAGATCTAAATAGGCTCTCTGTGAATTCGAGTAGAAATCTGAACAATGCATTTCCCTCTTCTGCATAATAATTATGCACAGTAGCAGCTGTCTGCTTCTGAGGCAGAAAGCAGATAGAACTTGGCCAATGGTCATAGGTTGTACCTTGAACTCCGTCAACAGCCATCTTCAAGTGAGTGCTGCCAAGTCAACAATTCATTGTCGAAAGTGACCCTGATTTGAGCCATCTCTGTTGCAAACAATGCAGTGGATTGGAAAGTCACTAGGGGTACAGAAATAAACATCATCGGCTACCATATCTTCAAATTTAAACTAAAACATTCATATCATCGCTTTTTTTTTTAGCGGAGAAGATTAGGGCGGTAGGATGCTGATGCGGTGCTGCGAGTTACGGCGCGTGGCGCAGGCTCCCGGGAAGCTTCGGGGGCCCGGGCTTGCCTGTTCCGTTCGGGAGCCATACTCCTAAAGAAATGAAGAGAACTTGCCCAAGATCCAAACCCAAAGTGCTGAATACTGTTAAACATATTCAGGAAATGAGCTTGCCCAGGATCTGAACCTAAAATACTGAATACTATTAAACCTATTCAGGAAATGAAGAGAGCTTGCCCAGGATCTGAACCTAAAGTGCTGAATACTGTTAAACCTATTCAGCTCTTGATGAAGATGTGTAGCGGCGGTGATGCAGTGGGAAGTAGAAGACCAAGAAGCTAAAGTTTCTGCTTGAATGATGATGTAGATTTGCCACCACATTGCCTTTAGTCCAGCTATACTGTTGTCCTTCAGTCATGTCTGATTCTTCATGATTCCATGCACCTTACCCTTCTATCCACTATCTCCTGAAGTCTGTCCAAGGTCATCTGCTGTCCCTTTCTTTTGCCTTCAATTTTTGGTAACATGAGGGTCTTTTAACGAAGCTTCAAGCCAGTTTTTGCACTCACACTCATCATGAGGCTTCTTAATTCTTAACTTTCTGCCTTCGGTGGCATTGTCTGCATATCTGAGATAGTGCCAATCTGGCATTTTGCTTCATGTGCTCTGCATGTAAGTTAATAAAGTGACAAGTATACAAAAAAAAAACATTCATATCATCATCAATACTTGGAAAAAAATCATTCAGGAAGATACAACCTATGTTGCTGTTTTTTTTAAATTCCTTTCTGCTAACTTTTTATTGGGAATTAATATTAGAATAAGTTGGTTGATGATTTAATTTTAAATACATTATCTGTTAACAATGTACATTATCACCTGTCGATATTAATTGTATATTTTAAGAAGTTGTTTATGAAAAAAGATAAAAAGTCCATTAGACTGTGAGCTTTTTAACATTATAGTCTTTTCTTCTTCTTTTTTACCTTCCTTTGCTACAAGTATTTGGTACTTCATAAACGCTTATTGATTTGGCTTGATTAGGAGATTTTATATTTATTTTTTATCTCTGTTATTGTAAGATTTCAAAGTGCTAAGAGAAGGCATCAGCCGAATTCTGGTTACACATTTATCAGGTTGAAACAAATTTAAACCATCTTATATAATTTACTTATTCCATTATAGTATCTTTTTGAATTAATTATCTGGAGAATGGTTCTGGACAAATATATGATCTACTTTTTTTTTTAAAATAACTGTGTGTGTGTGTGTGTGTGTCTGCGCGCATACATGTTTCTAGACAAGGTCCTTTTCTTGTTCTGTGTTAACTAGTATCTAGTCTTAGGAATATTGTTGTTATTGTTCATCCTGACACTTTATGACCTCATTTGAGGATTTCTTGGCAAAGATACTAGTTCTGTTTGTCATTTTCTTCTCCAGCTCATTTTACAGCTGAGGAACTGAGGCAAACAGTTGTAAGTGACTTGCCCAGGATCACACAGCTATTAAGTGTCTAAGGTGGGATTTGAATTCATAAAGATGAGTCTTCCTGACTCCAGGCCCCCCACTCTCTCTACTGTACCACTTAGCTATAAGAATTACATTTTGATTCAGCAGTTGAATGAAACGTTGTCTTTTATTGCCTGAGTTTATCAAACCTCAGGTTGACTTGGAAAATGACTCTACTGTTTCCTCTATACAATGGTTCCATTTGAGAAAAAAAAAATAGTTTCTTACTATGTCTTCTGAATATCTGCTTTAAGAGCATTTCCTCTGTCTTCCTATTCTGATGTTAGAAGATGCAATGATATAATATAACCTTGTGTATGTGTGTGTGGGGGCGTGTGTGTGTGTTGCAGTGGTAGTCGTTGTCATAGTTGCAGTAGTAGTCATAGTCCTAGAACCTAGATTATGACTGATTCTAGTTAGGCTTACTTAATATAGTTGAAAATGACCCTTGAAGTTGCTCTTGATCATAAAATATTGTGAAGATAGATTCAATACAAGTCATAAAAAAATTTGGTATTGCCTATTATCTTAGGAAAATACTTCAAATGAAAAAATTACAGTTAAATTTGGCTATCATTTAAAAAATAACTGCTGTATAGTAGGCATACTCAAATAGCAAAGGGATGAATAGTTAGGGAACTATTAAGTAAAATATGATACACTCATATTGCCTACATGGTACTGCCCTTTAGGAGGATATAATAATTTAAACTTTAATTAAATTAAAATATAACAGTCATCATCATATATATGTACATATATATATACATATATATTTACACACATACATACATATATACACGCATTGCAATATCAATTAAGTTAGGATTTTCTTACTGTTTTAAAATGATTAATTAAGTGTCTTTGATTGAGCCTTACTAGGTGCAAAGCCCCAGGACCAAACACCTATCAACTAGGTGCTAAGCCTATGTGGGCATGAAGCCCTCAAGTCCCTAAGTGGAGTTGCTAAGACCAGAGCCAATAGGAGGAGCCTGAGTTCTGGTTGCTGGTTTGATGATGGCTAAAGAGTGTATAAAAAGAGAGAGCTATTTGCTCTCGCTCTTGGTGGTGTGCTGATATGGAGACTCTGAGCAGCTGTAATTAAGAGCCTTCCAGCTTGCAAACCTGGATGTTTGGACTTTGTTCAACACCAGTAACTGTGCATTGAGATTAGAATCAGACAAGGTCTGTCTGTTGATGTTTGTAATTTGTTTGTATTTGCTCTGAAGCTCAGGGTGCTGGCTTTTCCCCCTGAACTAAGTGAATGATAGTTGTATGTTGGATTGAAATGAGATGGTTAACTCCTTAATGTAACTTTCCTTAGTAAAGCAGATCAAAAGAACTTGTGCTGCCAGCATTCTTGTTGTTGGGCTTGTATTGGTCTTTCACCCCCACGGCAGCTGCTAGCCAAATTGTTGCAACACACATATATAACAAACACACACACACATATACATATACATATATTATATATATATATGCATATATATATATATGTATAGTATATATAAAGAAGTACAAAGTACCCCTATGATACATGGAAGAAAAAGATCTTAGACTGTGGTTGTATACTAAAATGACTTGGCTTTTGTTATAACTCTGACTGAAAGCAGGTAGACAATAAGAGGTATTAAAACTTGTGGGTCATTCCATGAAGATTATTGTTAAAAAAATAAAAATAACATGAGTATACCAATCTTTATTGGCATTTGTACATATTATGATGTGCTGGAAGAGAAGGACTGATCAGCAATAGAAGTGTCTTAAAGAGTGGAACAGATAAATTTCTAGGATGCCTAGATTCCAAATTGGCTTGCTAATTTATAAAATACCAGCACTGTGTGACATGGTGTAACTTGTTTTAATGCCTTTGACTAATCAATTGATTCAAGACAAATTTTAGGCCTTTTTCATACTTAATCCATATTTCCGATTGGTCAATTAAACTGAGAAGTCATATAGTTGTCTGAGTTTTCATCACTCCTGTTAAACACAAGATAAGTAGAAGATACAGAGGGACAAAGACTGAGATACTAGGAAAATTTGACTCAATCAACAAGCATTTATTTCATTTTGATAACAAATAACATGAATGGGATATGTAAGATGTATAACAAATAAATGAAGGATAGCCTTAAAATGGAAGATAATAGTAGCTGGAAGCCTGAGGGGAACCAGCAAAGGCCTCTATAGACGGCATTTGAATTGTGTAGTAGGAAGTCCGAATTTATAATCTCAAATATAATCATATATATGTCTGAATGGTTCGAAATTGCAAGGTATGAAGGATTCTCTAAGTAGAAAGCAACAGAACGTTTATTTAGGCCCCAGAGGAAAAAATTAGCAAACCAGCCTCCCCATTCCGACATCTTGACCAAAAAATCCCAGGTCAAATAGGCCCACCTCACAAGAGTAACCAGGAGGCCACAGAGAAACAAGATAGTATTTAGCCAAGTCATATTTACTAGCCTCCAGTCCTTGCTCACACTCCTGGGTTCACACAGGTCTCCTGCCTCGGTTTTTTTCAGCTTCAGCTGTAGTTTTCTAACCCCGCCTCAACAACCAGAGACCAGAAACCATTGGTTCCTGAGTTGGCCCCTTTTAAGTCATTAATCTACACCCACACAGGTTTCACACCTGATAGGGCTTTGGGCCTGGGGCTTAGCACTTAACAGCTGAAAGTTCTTTCACTCAAAGTAAACAAAGTAAACAAAAGCCAAACTCCTCAAGGGCTAAGGAGCCCATTTTGCCTTAAGGACACAAATTGCATCTTTAAGGAAGAAGGAAGTAACAATAAGATGGTAGGAGAAATAGAAAACTAAATGAGTTCCTTGTAAGCATGGAGTTTCCTTATTTAAAACAAGATCTAAAACTAGGATAGACAACCAGATATTTACCCCAGAGTATCAAAAGTGACAAAGAGTTTGTATTTTCATCAGAGAAGTCACATCTCAGGTGGGCTTCTTCCCAAGATGCTCCCTGTTTAGATTTCTAGATCAGTAAGGCAAGATTCATAATGTGGAGGATGACCATGAACATGCCTGAATGGTGCAGGAATTGCAAAGCATGAAAAACTATGTAGAAGGCAGAGGAAATATAACATTTATTTAGACTCCAGAGGATCAAATCCAAGAACTAATACCCCCAATTCAATATAGTAGCAGTTATATTCTAAAACCATTAAGCCCACCTCCATGTAGTAACAAGAAAATTATAACACAGTATTGTATCAAGGAATCAAGTCATCCTGTAACCTTCCCCCCTGCTAGGGCCTTCCTGTAAACAATCACTCATGAATCCTGACTCTCTGCTCAGTGCTCTCTCTGCAGTTCTGTCAACTCTGAGTTCCTGCTCTTTTTCCTTAGGCTGAATTTTGATTCCTGTAGCTCCCTGCATGTTCTGCTCTTTGATCTCTGCAACTCTCTTGTTCTGTACTCTCCACTCTGCAGTCTCTCTCAGTGCTGGCTCTCCCTCAGTGTCTGCTGCATCAATGTCCTCTTCATGTCTTCTTCTGAATTCTGCTGCTCTCAGTTTTACTGCTCTCAGTTTTGGGCTCTCTTTGTATACAGTCCTAGCCAGCATCTGATTGACTAGAACTCAGGTCTTTGATTGGCTGAATTCATGATTGACTAGAATTCAATGCACATACCATTGGCTCTGGTCTTAGCAACTCCCCTTAGGATCCTAAGGACTTCACACCCACATTGGCTTAGCAACTAGTAAGTAGGGGCTTTAGGCCTTCTTATAAACAAAGATATTATCAAGCTTCCCACCTAGGCTCACCTGAGGCCTCTTGAATGGATGGAAAAGATCTTAGATCTCATTAATACTACAATCCCTTAGCAATAACCTCCATATAAACCTGTAGCAGCTGGTATCTAGGGTGCCCATATCTATACCACAGGTAAGCACCCTGGGATCTCTACCATCATGACTTGTGACCTGAAGTTGGAGTCTTCTCCCTACCAATTTTTTTAAACAGAAATGCTAGATGTACTTCTGATTAGACTTTATGTATGTACAGCATATACTTTTTAGATTCAATTTTGTTTATCCAAGATGAATCAATATTTAGGGTTTTTTTAAATCATCACATATAAAGGCAGCTGCATTTTGAAAACTAAAAATGGCCATAAAGCGATGGCAAAAATAGCCCTGCTGTTGCCTGAAATAAAAATCTTCCTATTAGCTGGCATATGGCACATCTAAAACACAAATACATTGTGGTGACGAATATCATGTTTGAATAAACAAAATGTCATTGAGATATTTCCAAGATACTCAACCAATACTAATGAACTTCCTGATAACTGAACCTTTCTCTAGTACATCTAAAGAGGATTTGGTGTCCCTGGAATTCTTTAAGTAAAAAGATGTTCTCTGGTCAGCATATTGAATGGAAATTATTAAAGCAAAGACTAGAATTCTTTCAAAATTATCTCCCAGCTCAAATCCTGCTCGAATCGTGTTGTTGTTGTTTTAAGGTGACTACGAATACATGAAGATAACATTATTTTATTCCTTTTTAAGAGAGATTCATCTTTCCTCTTGGGTTTAAAACTGTGAGAGATCTGTTCTTTTCAGTTCTCAACTGAACATCTCATCTCCCTAACCTCATAAAAGATCCCTTTGGCATCTTCTGTAACACAGAGCACTTTGGTCCCATTTTTATTCTCTACATATCAGCCTTTATTATTGTATCCCTTCACCTCAAATTGTCATCTCAATTCCATTTCAAGGGAAAGGCATTTTTCTCTTTTTTTAAAAATTTTTTTTGTTTTACCAGAACACAAATACAGAATAGAGAAAAGAAACAAAAACATGTCATAAATATTGAAACTTAAATACAACATAATTTTTATTTACTAACCTGAACTTCTGCTGAGTGAAAATTCCTGTGTCAGGAAGATACATGGTACATTGGAAAATGTTCTGAATTTGAATTAGAGGACCTGAGATTGACGTCAGGTTCTGTGTTTACTGCCTCTGGGACTTAGAGCCAATCTTTTCACTTCTCGACACCTGAGGTTCCTCAACTGTAAGATAAAAGAATTTGAGTACTTAATCGTTAAAGTACCTTCAAGTTATAAATCTATAATCTGACTACTAAAAGTTTTGTTACATCCTAAGTATTATGTGTATATACATGTACACATATGTAACAGAATGTACACATATCTTTTCATAAATATATTGTATTTGCATTTATGCACAGTGCAATATATAAAGTATATAGAGCCCTTGTATGTATATACACACACACATATACACACGTACGTATACAAATCTATATACACAGATATATGAATGTAAATATATATATGTATGTATATAGCTAAAGAGATAGAAATATATCTATAGATAGTTATCGATGGCTTTAGATCTCTCTCTCTCTCACTTTCTCTCTCTCTGTCTCTCTCTTTCTCTCCCCACACATGTGCATATAGTTCTTTCCAGCTTTATCTTATTTTACTCTCCTTCACATGCTCTGTGATCCAACCAAAAAGGATTTCTGCCCACCCCTTCAAATTCATCTTGCCTTTTCTGCCTCCTGTGTTCCTGTGTCTGGGACATCCTCTTCCTTACCTGTATTGGAGTAATAAAACTTCAGAACGGAAAGGAATCTTAGAGATCTTTACATCTGTGGATCTTATTTAAAGATAAGGAAAGTATGGTAAAGTGGCTTGCTTAAAAGGTCATTCAACTTGTTAATGGCAGGATAAGAACTGAAACACCAATTTTCTGAACATCTGTACCATTTTATTTGCACTTTATTTCTTCTTTTGGGAACATAAAACCTACCCTTTGAAACTCATTTTAGAAAATATCAATACCACCTCTTCTACAAAATTTCTCTGATCCCACCCACTTGGACTTTTCTCCTCACCAGATTTCAGGGTACTTTGTGCTCTTCCTATATAGTTATCCCTTTGTAATTTTATACTACATTTTTCTCCACATATATCTTGTTACTGCTACTAGACTAGGAACTCCTTAAAGATAAGAACAGATTTTATTTTTTTTGTTAACTTTTCTTAAGTGTTTATAATTTTAATTGTATTTTTTTACTTGTGTTATCATTCGTGTAAAGGTCTCCCAGTAAGGAAACTCTCTATTCTAGCGAATATTTGTATAGACACTAAAACTCATAGTCTTAGAGAATTTCTTAGGGAAAAGAGAGGGCAAGGATGTTTTCCGCCATCACAAAGCAAGTATATGTCAGACCCTGAAGTTGGACCTAGGTCTTCCTGGCTCTAAGTCCAATTCCGTGGCCCACATTATTCTATCTTGATAGATACTTAATAATTCTATTGAATCAGTAAATGATAAATTTCTGACATTGTTGATAACCGTCCAAACTAATGATACAATACTAGTTGAGTCTTAGAGGCTAATTTGCTCATGTATTTTTAATTCTGTAGCATTTAAGATTGAAGTAAATCTTATTTTTTATTGGGATATCTCAGCAGCTAAACTGGATTTATCTTATAGGATTATTCTCTATTTAAAAATAACAGTATCAATCTATTAAGCATCCATTATGTATGAGATGAT
Organism: Phalanger gymnotis; assembly: GCA_028646595.1. Classification (NCBI taxonomy): domain Eukaryota; kingdom Metazoa; phylum Chordata; class Mammalia; order Diprotodontia; family Phalangeridae; genus Phalanger; species Phalanger gymnotis. The sequence continues at coordinate 188,149,520 of CM053622.1, forward strand.
GGTGGAGATAATAATAAATCACCACAATACCTGGCACATAGCCATTATACAAACTTTATACAAACTAATTTATTATTATCACTATTATTTATCTTCAGGTGATATGTAAACGGTGACATACTTATCAAACACCTCCATCACTGTAATGTGAGAAATTCAAAGTAGTATTCAAGTGGATTAGTTATTTCTTGGAAATGATGTGGTCCCTCAGATTCAAGTTTATGGACAGCATTGTTTTGATTGCATCAAGCCTAGGGAAGTTTTGCCTGTCCATCAATACAGGCAAAAATAAGTGAATGAAAAATGTGTCTTACCTATTCACAATACATTTGGATGGCTATCCTATACAATTTATTAGTAAGTATATGTTGGATAGTAAGTACAAATGAACCATGAGATTGTCCTGTAGATGAAAAGGAGAGTGGACTGGATTGTTTTGGGGAAATTAAAAAGTTCTCTTATTGACCCCAAATTTCCCATGAAGGCAAAGAACAATCTTTTCAATGCCAATATTTTAAGAGTTAATATATAGCAGTGAGATGTGGAAAATTTCTGCATTCAAAGAACTGAATGGGGACCTGACACTAAGTCACAAATGAGTTGATGTATTAGGCTTCTCATCTATCACCAACTCACTGATTCCACTACTTTGGTATCTTCCCTTGTTCATTAAGGTGCAAGCATTTACCAAGAAATTGTGCATTTTAATAAAATATCCTATGCCATAAAGGCAGTAATAATTGTAAAACAGACTGTAGCAATATAGAGACTATACAATTTTAGAGGAACAACTAAAAAGAGAAGCATAGCCTTGGAAAATGGACCAAAATTGAGTCCATGTTAAAGAGTTGTAGAATGGCAGGAGCAGGGTGGTGAACACAGAAGAACTATTAACTTTCTGAAGTATTCAGTGACACTGCAAAGCAGGCTGAAGAAGGTGTAGCATTTAGGATGAATGAAGCAGAAAACCTTTAGGGTTTATCAAAAGAGTATTTTTCATCAAAAAATACAATGGCTTTTTGAACCAATTTTAGTCACTTAGACTAAATAAATAAAAGCAATATTTATGTCATCAAAGTGTCATGGTGAATCATTTGAGCTCTTCTGTCCTTGAAGATTTTATTGGAATAAGGATTTTGGCTATTATGGGTGATTAATATTATCATAACCTCTGTTGCCCAAAGTATATACCTAGTTTAAAAATCCTGTGTGTTATGACAAAATTTTTATTTCTTTTTCCATTTCTAAATGGATTTTGTTAATTTTTTACAAAAAGTTTCTTTTCAAATTATTTATTTTTAGTTTTCAGAATTATCTTTTATAAGATTTTGAGTTCCAAATTTTTCCCCTCCTTTACGTCCCTCAACCCAAGATGCAATCTGATCTAGGTTATACATGTACGAATATATTAAACATATTTCCACATTACTCATGTTGTGGAAGAAGAATTAGAAAAAATGGGGAAAAGCACAAGAAAGAAAAAATACATAGGAGAGAGAAAAAATAGTATGTTTCAATCTGCATTCAGACTCCATAGTTCTTTCACTGGATGTGGATACCATTTTCCAGCACGAGTCTTTTGGAATTGTCTTAGATCATTGTATTGCTGAGAAGAGCCCTCTCAGAGCAGGGGAGGAATAAAATTTGGAACTCAAAACTTTAAATAAAAATGCTAAAAAATAAAGAGAAAAAAATATGTTAGGCTATGCTTAGTGTCTGCTACTATTTTCCTATTTTCCCAGCAGTTTTTGTCAAATAGTGAAATACTACAGGACATGTAGTATTTCAGTTTATCAAATAGCAGATTACGATCATTGACTCCTGAGTCTTGTGTAGCTAGCCTATGCCAATGATCCACCACTCTATTTCTTAGCCAATAACAAGTGGTTTCGATGATTGCTATTTACAATACAGCTTTACATCTGGTATGGCTAGGCCACGTTCCCTTACATTTCTTTTCCTTAGTTCCCTTGATATTCTTGACCTTTTGTTTTTTCAGGTGAATTTTATTATTATTTTTTCTAGTTTTATAAAATATGACAAGATTTTCAAACTGCTATTTAACTCAGCAAGATGAAGCTCCACTGATCATGGAAAATAAAATCCTCATCACATTTCACATATGAAAAGCTAATGTTGCCATGTATTTTTCTCAACTTTTAAAATATTGTTGCTAATCAGACTGTTGGGTGTGAGGAAGTATTTATTACTTAAGGAAAAATATGACTCAAGGATACAAAAATATAATTTATTTTTTACATTCAGAGAGTTAATTAGCAAAATGAACTTATAATTAAAGGAGTTAACACTTTCAAAATTGAGAAATGTATTTTCTCACAAATATTATAATTATTGTTTCCATCATTTGTATTACTAAAAGTAATAATCATATAATACCAAGTAAACTAGTGACTGAAGTAAAAGACAGCATATATTTTTTTTTGCCCTTGGTGAGTTTCCCATCTTAACAGGCACAGATAAAATATATTATATGAATATGATAAAGGCGAAGAAAAGGAGGAGGAAAACATAACGTGAGTAGAATTAGATCTATGTCCTTTTCCCTGGCACAGGGAAGTTCATTTGAAAATGTGCTCATCTACATAAGTAAAGCAGGGACACCTCTTTCTCTTGAGGATAGAAATGTCACATGGTAAACTACAAGGATTTACTTATTTATTTTAGTTGGTCACAATTGTGTGTTACTGAATTTAAATAAAACAAGGTTCTTGGAGGTTAGCATTTAGCTGTCAAGAATGTTTAACCTGTCAAAATTATGCCTTTTAATTTGAAATGCTAGTCAAAATTTTCCATCTGGCATTATAACTCTAATACCATATATCTTTCAAAGTGTCCTTTAGAACTTCTAAGATGTGTGTGAACATTGTATATTAATAGTTGCTGTCAAATGCAAAAAAAAAAAATCTTATCAAAAACAGGTAGTTTGATTGAAATTAACTGCTATTTTTGTATGTGGCTTTTCAGTCTTTCAGCTAATGAGGGAAAGACCCAGATAACAGACTTGGACCTGGAAGCAATTTTAAAGGTGATCAAGCTCATTCCAAATAGGAGCCTAGAGAGATTAAGTGACTTATCCAAAGTCACACTTATAATATGTCCCAGAGGAAGACATTTAAATTCAGATCCCTTGACTTAAAACCTATAATTATTTCCTTTATATCGTATCTGTTTTTCTGTTAAATATTGTTTTGTCCATTGGTAATTTCTAATCTTCTTAAAAACAGAACTTCATTTTTGAGTTTGTTATATTTGTGTTTGTGAATCTATTAATACAATATGATATACCTCAATATTTCTGCATTTTTGAGGTATAATATTTTTATTTTAAAAATTTAAGAGTAAAGAAAACAAAATAAAAGAGCATCTTTTTTTCCTCTTAAATGATCCCTTTTTGGTAGTTGACTAACCTGTTTGGAGTTTCTTTTGACTATAGACATCATCAAGTTGGAGCTTATTTCTATTAACATAAAATAAGTGGATTTGTACTGATACTAGTTCATAAACCTGAGTGCACAATGAGCACTTTTAGTGATATTTTCATTAGTATACATTTGAAGAATTATTTTTATTAAATTAAAAATATTAGTCATAATCTCTTCTGGTTCAAACAAGTTGTTTGAAGAATGTAGGTATAGTCATTTGGGAATGAGTAGCTCATGTTATGGGCTTGCCTTATTTGCAGAAATACAGTCTGTAAATCCCTGAATTAATCCCTAAGGCATGTTAATGTGTTTCTTTGACAACTCTTATTAATGATAACAAGGCATTTAAATTGCAGATACCCTGCTGAGTGAATATTTAAAAAGCACTTGACAGCCAAACACCAACATACCAGATGCTTCTTCCAGGAGAAAGTGCATTCTCTTATTTTGGGACTTGGAAAAGGTGGATTTTGTGTCAAAGTGCCCTGATCAGAGTTTAATGGAGTGTGAGGTCTCTTAGAAATAAAATCAAAAGAACAAAAAGGGCAATAAAGTTCCCCTCATGAGTTGGGAGAGAAGAAATAGGATCAAACCTTAGTAAGAGCAATAAAGTGGAGACAAAATGGATAATGTAAAAATGATAAATTTGGTTAAAGAAGTCCCTGGAGGTAAATAATTATGTGAGAGTTAAGTTTGCGTATGCTTGGAGGCAAGTAGATTAACAGAGTAATATAAACTGAGTTCCTCCTGGTGCTAAGGTTTTTGATTTTGTGAATACCTACAAATATCTTTATTTCATGAATTTAAAAAGATTAGAGGAGACAGCTTAGGGTAGAAAATGTGCTGGACATGGAAGTTAGAAAATCTAGCAGCTTAAGTGGCTCAGTGGATAGAGCACCAGGGCAGGAGTCAGGAACACATGAGTTCAAATCCAGCCTAATAGACATTTACTAGCTATGTGATCTGGGGCAAGTTACTTTAACATCTGTTTGCCTTAATCCACTGAAGAAGGAAATGGCAAAAATGCCAAAAAAACCAAAAACCCATACCGAGACTTGCAGAGTCATGCATGACTGAACAATTCAGTGCTGTTGAACCACTAGGCCTGGCCTCATGTGTTCTAGAGCAGTAGTGTCAAATTCAAATGAAAATGTGGGGCACTAATCTGGATGTAAGGATCCCTGTGCTGCATATCTATGTTGGGGCAGCTAGGTGGTGCAGTGAATAGAGCACCTGCCCTGGAGTCAGGAGGACCTGAGTTCAAATGTGGCCTCAGACACTTGACACGTACTAGCTGTGTGACCTTGGGCAGGTCACTTAACCCCAACTGCCTTGCCTTCCCCTCTCCAAAAAAAAATCTGGAATAAAACACTATCTCTGACACTTGCTATTAGAACTGCAAATAGAAAATTTTGCAGCCCTAGGGCAGAAAAAAGAAAACTCAGTGCAGGTAGCACCAAAGTACCACAAAGCAACTTTGAAATTAATAATGTGAAAATAATGCAAAAAAAGTAATTAAGACAAAAACTAGTCTAGAAGGAGGAGAAATTAAGTAACTTCATTAAAAAAAACTGTTCTTGCTAACTGAGTGCTAAACAGTTATTTCTGTGCTGTTAGACTATATCTTTTAAATATTTTCACCCTTTACATTCTCTAGCACTGGGTCAAAGTTGATCAGCTCATCTTGTATTAGCTGGATGCCTACTGTAGGAAAATCATTTCATCTCAATAAACTTTAATTGACCTAATCTATGAAATAGGAGTGACTACCTATGCATATATCATCTATCTTAAAGGAATGCAAATCATAATGTGATTTATAAGTGAGGTATTATTATTAGCAAAATCATAGCATTTGTCTATTTTTCTCAGTTTCTTAAAATACAAAACGAGGGAGGTGAATTGAATTCCCTATTTCTAAATCTGAAAGTCTATTATTTAGAGCTAAAAACCATAGATTCTATAAAGGCAGTATCATGTAGAGTATAGCAGAATAGACCTGCATTTCAACAGTGACCTCAGATATGTACTTTCTGTGTGGTTATGGGTAGGCCATTTATCCTTTTGCAGTTTTGGATTTCTTATTCATAAATAGAGCTGATATTGAGAAAATAATTTACTTAAGGATATTGTGGAAAACACTTTACAAAGCTCAATGAACTATATAAATATGAAGTGTAATCAAACACATATAAGTTGATGAGATCAAAAGGGAGAGATTATAATAAAGAAAAGGACATTTAAGAAAAAGCCTTGCTTGACCTTCGTGCTTGGGATATTGATGGATAAAGAATCAGCAAAGAGATGTTGTCCATGATTCTCTAATGATGTGAGCATTTATATCTGGGCTACATACTCACTTCAAACTTATTGTTGTATAATGTTTCCACAATTCAGCTAGCAGCTGCTGCGGGGGTGAAAAACCAACACAAGGCCAACAACAAGAATGCTGCCAGCCCAGGTTCTTTTGATCTGCTTTACTAAGGAAAGCAACTTTAAGGGGTTAACAATCTTACTTTAATCCAACATAACATGTCATTCACTCAGCTCAGGGGGAAAAGTCAGCACCCTGATCTTCAGGGCAAATACAAACAGAGCAAATAAACATGAATCAACACACAGATTTCCATCTGACAAAATCACAACATACAGTTACCAGAGAAGCATCAACATCAGAGTTTTCTCCAAAGCCGGGGAGCTTATAACAATGGCTGGCCCAGACTCGCTCGCCACTCCAGCAGTGGCTCAGAGCTTGAAAAGAGAAAGCCAACCTCTGGGTTTATATATCTTGTTCAGAGTCAAAGGTGAGTCACACATGCAACTCACCTATGAGACCTAAAAGTGTCACAAAAATGTGACTTAAACCCATGTGGTCTAAAAGCCTCTGATGTCACAAACATGTCACTCAAACCCATGTAAAATAGGCTTTCCCTTGAGGCAAGGAGGTCATCAAGGACTCCTAATTTAATCAAGGAAATAAAGGCCAAACTCTTCAAGGGCACTTTTGAATAAGCATGAAGAGCCCATCTTGATCACCAGTACATGTAGGTGGGAAAACAGAACAATGTCATAGAAGACAAAGGAATATCTGTGGAGACCATTTGATTGACAGACTACATAAAATTTTTGGAGAAGTCAAAGAAAAATGGAGACTTGGAATTTCCCATTAAATTTAGTTGACCAGAATTCAGTTTTTTTGAAAGATAAGTTTTAGTACAGCTGTCCAGTCAGAAGCTTGGTAAGTGGCACAGGAAGGAGTGGGAGAAAGTGGAAGCATCCAGAGAAAGAGAAACAACTCTTTTTTTTGGAGCCTGACAGTGAAAGTTAGGAAAAGTATAGGTTAATACTGTCAGCTTGAGAGAATGGAAAAGAGAAATGAAGTCTTTCGGTGGTGGTGGTGGTGGTTGATGTTGTTTTAGAGCTCATAAAAACATATTTAAAGTGAATATAAAAATGTTTTAAAGACAGACTTAGGAAGATTTCTCTATAATTTACTTTCTAATTGCTGCTTGGATGAAATCTTGCAATTCGTTCTTCTCTCATACCAAGCCCATAAAATTATCATTAAGGTAAGCTTTGTTTTAGTACAATGTTATTAGTTAGCTTCTAAGATCTTATGACCCTGTCTTGACATGTATTATAATATTATCTGTGTCATAGATGATGCTGAGGAAACACTCAAAGATGATAGATTATGTAAATGTACAGAGACTGACAAGTATAAGATTGTATCTGCTAATATTAAAACATTCCAATTTAGAGGGTGTATATGATAATAGTGTGAAATAAGGCTGGACAGGTTATTTGCAGATAGCAGGAAGGGTCTTGTGGCTAAGAATTTCTATTTTATACTCTAGGAAAAAGAGAAATATTGAAGGCTTTTTGTTTTTCTGTAGTTGTTTCTGTTATCTAATGCCTTAAACAATAATATTAACATTAATGCAACTAATCACATACACATACACATATATATGTATACATGTGTACATATATATGCATATATATTAAATATAATCACAGTTATTATTTTTCTTATTTTATTTTTTCTAATTGTATATATAGTTTTCAACATATAGTTTTATAAAATTTTGAGTTCCAAATTTTTCTCCCTCCCTCTCTCCACTGACCCCTTTATAAGAGAGTAAGAAATCTGATATAGATTATACATGTACAATCATGCTAAATATGTTTCCACATTAGTCACCTTGTGAAAGAAGAATCAGAACAAAAGGGAAAGACAAAGAGAAAGAAAAACAAAAGTGAAAGCAATAAACTTCTATCTGCTTTCAGACTCCATAGTTCTTTCTCTGGATGTGGTTAGAATTTTCCATCATAACTATTTTGAAATTGTCTTGGATCATTGGAATGCTGAGAAGAGCTAAGTCACTCTTAGTTAATCATCCCACAATGTTCTTGTTGCTGTAAACGACGTTCTCTTGCTTCTGGTCACTTCACGTGAGTTCTAAGTCTTTCCAGGTTTTTGTGAACTTTTTATAGCAAAATATCATTACATTACATTCATATACCACAACATCTTCAGCCATTCCCCAATTAATGGACATCCCCTCAATTTCCAATTATTTACCACCACGAAAAGAGCTGCTATAAATATTTTTGTACATGTGGGTCCGTACCCCTCGCCTTTTTAATGATCTCTGGGATACAGAACTACTAGTGGTATTGCTGGATTAAAGGATATGCAGAGTTTTGTAGCCTTTGTGCATAGTTCCAAATTACTCTCCAGAATGGTTGAGTCAGTTCACTACTCCATCAACAACACATTAATGTTCCAATTTCTCCACATTTTCTCCAACATCATTTAACTTTTTCAATCATATTAGCCAATCTGAGAGGTGTAAGGTGCTACCTCAGTATTGTTTTGATTTGCTTTTCACTAATCAGTAGCAATTTATAGTTTTTCTTCATGTGACTATAGATAGCTCTAATTTCTTCATCTGAAAATTGCCTGTTCATATTCATTGACCATGTATTAGTTGGGGAGTAACTTCTATTCTTATGACTTTGACTCAGTTCTCTCTATATTTTAGAAATGAGACTGTTATCAGAAATACTGGCTATAAAAATTGTTTCCACGCTTTCTGCTTTCCTTCTAATCTTGGTTGCGTTGGTTTTATTTGTGCCAAAATTTTTAATTCAATGTAATCAAAATTATCCATTTTGCATTTCATAATGTTCCCAATGTCTTATTTGGTCATAAATTCTTCCCTTTTCCATATCTGGAAGGTAAACTATTCCTTGCTCTCCCAATTTGCTTATGGTATCATTCCTTATGTCTAAATCATGTACTTCTTTTTAACTTATCCTGGTATACAGTCTGAGATGTTGGTCTCTGCCTAGTTTCTGCAATATCATTTTGCAGTTTTCCCAGTAGTTTCTGTCAAATAATGAGTTTTTATCCTTGAAACTGGGGTTTTGGGCTTTATCAAACAGTAAATTACTATAGTCATTAACTACACACTGTCTCGTGTACCTAATGTATTCCACTGAATCACCATGCTGTTTCTTAGCCAGTACCAAATAATTTTTTATGATTGCCACTTTATAATTTACTTTTAGATCTGGTATGGCTAGGCTACCATACTTTACATTTTATTTTCATTACTTCTCTTAGTTTCTTGGCCTTTTGTTCTTCCAGATGAATTTTCTAGCTCTATAAAACATTTTTGGTAGGTTGATTGGTATGACACTGGACGAACAAATTAATTTAGTTAGAATTTTCATTTTTATTATATTAGTTTGGCCTACCCATGAGCAATTTATATTTTTCCAGTTATTTATATATGATTTTATTTGTTTGAAAAGTATTTTGTAGTTGTGTTCATATTGCTCCTGGATTTGTCTTGGCAGGTGGACTCCCAAATATATTATATTGTCTACAAGTATTTAAATGAAATGTCTCTTTCTATGTCTTGCTGCTGGGCATTGTGGATAACATATAGAATTGCTTATGATTTATGTGGGTTTATTTTTTATCCTGCATCATTGCTGAAGTTGTTAATTATTCCAAGTAGTTTTTTTTTTAGTAATTCCCTAGGTAGACCATATCATCTGCAAATAGTGATCGTTTTGTTTACTCAATCCTTATTCTAATTCCTTTGATTTATTTTTCTTCTCTTGTTGTTAATGCTAACATTTCTAGTACAACGTTGAATTATAATAGTCATAATAGGCATCCTTGTTTCATCCTTGATGTTATTTGGAATGCTCCTAGCTCATCCCCACTACGGATAATTCTTACTGATGGTTTTAGATAGAACTCCTTGTCATTTTAAAGAAAATTCCATTGGTTCCTGTGCTCTCTAGAGTTTTTAATAAGGATCGTGCTGCATTTTGTAAAAAGATTTTTCTGCATCTATTGAAATAAATGAATTATTGAAATATTTCTGTTAGTTTTGTTATTGATATAGTCAATTATGCTGATAACTTTCCTAATATTGAACCTGCCCAGCATATCTGGTATGACTCCCACCTACTCATAGTATATTATTCTGGTGATAAATTGCTGTCATCTCTTTGCTAATATTTTGTTTGAATTTTTTTGCATCAATATTCATTAGAGAAATTGGTTTATAATTTTCTCTAATTTGGCTCTTCCTTGTTTAGGTATTAGCACGATAGTAGTATCTTAAAAGGAATTTGGTAGGATTCCTTATTCACCTATTTTTTCAAATAGTTAATGTAGTACTGGAATTATTTGTTTTTAAATGTTTGGTAGAATTCTCTTGAAATTCTTCTGGCCCTGGAAATTTTTTCTTAGAGACTTCTGTTATGGCTTGTTCTATTTCTTCTACTAAAACTGGCTCATTTAAGTATTTTATTTCCTCTGCTGTTAATCTGGGCAATTTATATTTTTGTAAGTACTCATCCATTTCACTTAGACTGTCAGATTTATTGGCATATGTGTTGGCAATCAAAATGGTCTCTTAGCACTTAGTTCAACCAAGTACCCTTGAAGAGTTTGGCCTTTATTTCCTTGATTAAATTATGAGACCTTGATGACCTCCTTGCCTCAAGAGAAAGCCTAGTTTACATGGGTTTGAGTGACATGTCTGTGACATCAGAGGCTTTTACACTGCATGGGTTTAAGTTGCATCTTTGCGACTATTTTAGGTCATGTGGGTGAGTCACATCCTTGACCTTGAAAAAGATACAAAACCGGGGGTTGGCTTTCTCTTTTTCGGAGCTCTGAGCCGAGTGCTGGCAAGAGTGACTCTGGGCCAGCCCTTGTTGTGAGCTCCTGGGTTGAACTTAGATGTTGGTAACTATGAATTGTATTTCATCTGTCTGTCCATGTTTGTAATTTGTTTGTATTTGCTCTGAAGTCCAGGGTGCTTGTAACAGTGGCAAGTGGAATTAAAGTATGCTTGTCAACCCCTTAATGTTGCTTTCCTTAGCAAAGCAGATCAAAAGAACCTGGGCTTTTGCAGCGTTCTGTGAGCTTGTTGTTGTTGATTTTATACCCCCCACAGCAGCTGCTAGCCTGATCGTTGAAACAGCATGCAGTTATTTAATATTTATCAATTATAGCTGGAATGAAAGCAAATACTTTGGGGATATAAAAAAACAATCTCCTGACTTGAAATGAGACATGGGTCATTGTTTCTTTGACCCTTAGTTTCTTTTAAAAAAAACTTAAATGAGGGGTAGCTAGGTGGTGCAGTGAGTAGAGCATGGGTCCTGGAGTCAGGAGTACCTGAATTCAAATCCAGCCTCAGACACTTGACACCTGTACTAGCTGTGTGACCATGGGCAAGTCACTTAACCCCAATTGCACTGTCTTCCCCCTTTGCATAAAAAATTAAATGAAAATATTATTTAAATAATAAGATTTTTGACTTGAAGGGAAAACAATCTAGGATTAACTTCTTTATAGTAATTTATCCTTATTGAGAGTCAAAGATTGCCCTATGTGTAACAGCCATGTACAAAAAGTTATAAAATCTTCCTTTGTTTTACAATGATGAAAAGAAAAAAAACATTGACATTATCCAATCAAACAAGTTATGCAGGTATTCTTTTTGGTGTTTTTTTTTAATTTGTTTTGTTTTTGTTAAGCAGTGAGAGCAAAATAACTTACTGGAATATAAAGAGAAAACTTGCATGAGTATGACACTACGGGAGAAAATAGGACATTTTCACAGAATCAGTTTTTTTTTTCTCCCCCATTTGATATTGATCAAAACTTATGGGCCATTTAGTTAAAAATAAATTCATAATATACTTGTGCACATTCATCACTAACTTATTGTATAATAAAAGAGTGGAGGAAGGGAATCAAAGAAGAGAGAAAACTCTACTGTGGTAGTCAGGATGTGGATGAACCAAATCTTAGTTTTCTAATTGTGAATGTATCATTTTACTTGGGAGAACAGTTGTGGAATAGAGTTGCAGGTTCTCTTTTTAATAAATACCTCTTCCCTGCTGCTGGGATGTCAATTGTATCTTCAGACTCCATTTCCAGCTGTGCAGGTTTGTCTGTTTCATTGATTGGCTGCCCATCAAATTGGAATCTGATCTGCCTCATTGACAAACCTGGTCATTCACAATAAGCTTTCATTGGTTTACTAAGCAGTGTGTGCCCCTTAGTGTTAAACTACACCCATCAAGGAATCATCTTTCCTGCCACCTTCAAATTAATGTACTTGTTTTCAGTCTAGACTCCTTCCTCAGGTTTCTCATTGGCCATGGTGAGTTAGGGGTTTCCTCAGCCACTGTTTCACAAAAGAGACATCAGGATGGTCCACACCAAGGGAATAGAGTGGGGGTGAAGGAACTAACAGTGTCAAGGCAGGGAGGAAGAAAATGATGAGAAGGAGGAGGAGGAGGAAGGTGATGATGATGAGGACAAAGAAGAAAAGGAAAAAGGAGGAAGAAGTAGAAAAGGAGGAGGAGAAAGAGAATGAGGAAAAGGAGGAAGGTGAAGAAAAGACCTTGAGCCTTAGTTTCATAGAAAATAAAGGCCCCCAAATGAATTATATCAATTTTACTTTGTTTTTATTTTATCTTTTTGCCTTCAAAATCTTCATTATTAAACTTTAATATTATTGTATCTATTATATATATTTCTGAGGATGCAACAACTAAAGTTCTTTTTTTTTTAATTTAAATCATCTTAATTCAGGCATTGAATTAAGTTCAATAAACTTTTATTTGTAAAGAAGTAAAGTAAGGGATAGTTAGGTGGCACAGTGAGTAGAGCACTGGCCCTGGATTCAGGAGGACCTGAGTTCAAATCTGGCGTCAAACACTTGACACCCTAGCTGTGTGACCTTGAGCAAGTCACTTAACCCCAATTGCCCTGCCTTTCCCCCTCCAAAAAAAAGGTGAAGTAAAACTGAGTTGAAAATGGTGCTAACATTAATCACTATTTCAACATTTAATGAAAATCTTTTTTAAGTATTTAATCTTAAAGAAATTATGGAACTAACCATTTATTTAAGGAAATACTTATTAAATTGACCACACTGTATAATTGATTTCTTTGTTATCTAATAGTTCTATTTCAAAAAGCATGAGTTAGAAATATGTGAGTGTAACAACTACATTTTTTTTTTGGAATTTGTGATCTGAGGACTTTCAGTACAAAAATGATCTTAATCCAAATGTATGGTGCTTTACTTGGTGAACTGTTCTTTCATTCTTTATATCTAATAAATGAAGAGATCATACTTGGATTTCTATGATTTCAGAATTAATTTGGACAATGTAACGAAGGCATTTCTGTATTTTATTTAAGAAAATTATGCTAAACATTTATTTATCCGCTACAATGAGAAATCTGATGTTTAGACCGTCAGACCACACCAAAAATATCACTTTCCCTGGTGTGTCGGCATGATATCTAAGAGGAAATAAAATATGTCTGGAGCCCTAACTTCACAGGGACTGACACGAAAAGTAATTGTAACATCAAACAAGGTTAATAAGTCTAATTTCAAACAGAGGGGGAAAAAAGACAATAATAATAATGTTTAATAGTGCTTTGTTGATCTAAAGTGTTTCAATTATATTTTTTCTAAACTTAACAAAAGACATTTGAATTAGATTGTTCATGTGTTATTTGTCCACTTAAGGTCATAGGATCAGAACTAGGACAAGATGGGATTTCAGAGTGCATCTAAGTGTAGTACAACTTCCTAATTTTTTAGATGAGGAACCTGAGTTCCAGATAGTTTAATTGATTTGTTCAAAGTCACACTGCTAGTGAATGGCGAGGCTGACACTCAAAGTTTGGTCTTCTGACTCCTATTCCCATGCATTTTGGGTAATGCAGAATAATTGAAAAACAGTAGCAGCAGACTGATCAGTTTGGCATGCTGCTAAATCAAGTTGGACAGCTCTTTGCAAAAGGCTGAGACAGAGTTCCAGATGCTGAACTCTGACAACCATTGATCAGCCAAAAATAAAAGAATAGTATTTATCTATGATTATATTATTTAAATAATTGCCACCATTGTCCAAGACAAACATGAGGCCACTGATGATGATCATTCAGAATTACAAAGCCATTAAAAACACAATGAGATGAACAACAAAATATTCCACATTGTACCATTTAGACTACACACACACACACACACACACACACACACACACACACATACACTCTTGTTTGCAGTGCCAGCTGCTATTTACAGGGCCTGTCACTGTGTACAGCTCCGCCTTGTGGATCAATAAAAGTCCTAAGCCCTACATGTGCCTTACTTACATTAGCAATTTTTTTTACAATAATAATCACCAAACATTGCTTTAGAATACATATTCCTCTAAGTATAGCAGCTGTATCCTTTGCAGACAGATCACTCCCATCTCCTTTTATTCATGTCGACATTGGAGAAAAATTACAGAAGCAATTGGGCAAATATGAGAAACTTTAGATGTGACTGTTAATGACTTTGTGGTTCCTAAGAGCTTAAGGCAAACAGGTAACAATTCCCAGGGAAAACACATTAAAATGAGTCAGCCTTTTCCTGGCTGAATCTAGGAGTGAATCCCCAAGACACATCTTCCTCAAGTTGAAATGAATGAAAATAATTTGGTGGTAGAGAAACTGTATCTCCTAATGAGAAATGAGACATGGGTCAGTCTTTCTTTGACCTTTGTTTGCATAGAAAACGAGAGGACCCTCAAATGCAACATTATATTGCTTTTACTTTTTTTTAATTTCATCTTTGTGCCTTCAACACTTTTATTATTCAACCTTCTTGTTATTGCTATCCATTATATAGATTTCCAAGTGTTTATGCAATAACTAAAGTTCTTTTTTTTTGGTTTAAATCATCTTAGTTCAGGTTTTGATGCGTAATTCATAAAAGCTTTTCAAAAGTTTACAATATGTCTTCCATAGGAACATATATCATTCTCCATCAAATCTCCTGAGTATTATCCTTGATTTAGGGGTGGCTACATTTGTTTAAGAAATTAAGCTCAGTGTCTTTCACCTAGAATTATATGAAATCCGAATGAAAGGATAGGGAATTGAGTTTTGGGAGGACGGTTCAGGGACATATCATGTTGTCAGCATTTGAATTATTTTTTCCCTTATTAACCTTTCTTGAAGAACAAAGGAGATAAAGGGAACACTTCACTGCATTCAGCCCATAAACCAAAAGTGTGTTCTAACAACCTCATGCCACATTTGAATACTGCTCTGTTTAGTATAAGGGGCATAGGAGTTAAAGTTGTATTTCTGAGAAGCTAAATTTTATTGACTGAAAAGCTATCATCTTTCTCCATCTTAGTACATTTTATTATTTTGAACCTACAAGAATAGGGAAAGGATCACAGGGTTCACCTTGGTTCCATGTCCACATAGTTCTGATAGTTTGATGGATAAGAGAGGACTAAACTTTATTTTATATGATATTTATTATTTTATCCATTATTATCTTTCAGCAATGGGAAGAGAGGAGAATGAGGTTGTAAAAGGGCTATTTCATAACATTTTTCCAATCTAAAATTCCTCATGTGAGCTCTACACTTTTGTTCAAATTGTATTGTAAATGAAAATAGATTCCCTGCACAATGAATGGAATTGAAAGAGTTCAAGCACATTAGGTCAGTTTTTAACTCTCTAAACTCTTCTTTGTACAAATGAAACTACCTCTCGCTATGTGACTTTTATATGTAGGGAGGAAAAGATTAGGGGATGGAAAAAGACAATCTGTGTGGAAGGGGAAATGCCATGGTAGTTAGGACCCAATGACTCTTCTGATAAGTGCTAGTTGAAAAATTGATTGCCTACTGAATGAAGCTCATTGAAATACTATCTCTCCATTTATATCCTGAATTTTGAAAATGAATCAGTTCCCTGCCTAAAGACCTGTATCCCTTTTAATGTGGATACATGCTTGCTTCAGGCAAGTTTCTATCTCCTTATACCTGAAATAGAAACCTATGCTAGCCCCTCCACTCTGATCTTTTAAAATCTT
>CM053622.1:188165514-188188387 GCA_028646595.1 Phalanger gymnotis
ACACACACACACACACACACACACACACACACACATATTTTTTCTTGATCCTATGTAGCAGTTTAATGTGATTTTTTCAACTTTCTTGGTGTTTACCATCTGCTATATTTGTCAAATATCTGTGTTACTATTCTCTTTTTAAAATTTGAAACTGCTATTGGTTTTTTTTTTCATCTAACTGACCTCAAATTTTAGAAACAAGAATGGAATTGTGAGCATAGGAAAGGAGAATATGCACTATGATCAATACTGTGCTTAAGATGTCAAAAGTCTTCATATGTTTAAGTCTCCATGTCTTTCATGATTTAATTTAATGTTCTATGTAAATTCTCTATCTTGTAAAGTGCCTTCTTAACTGTGTCATTGAGAACTGAATAAAGCATTTTCACTGTTTGACCTGGATAGTAGAGCAGACCTCTCTTCTCCATATCACTACAAGCTATGCAGCAATTATCATTTTTATTGTCACTCTGTAGCCTCTCAGAAAACTCATCTGCAGTAATTTTAGAGTGCATTTCTACCCCAGCTTTATCCCTTTGTCGCGTAGTTTGTAATTGGTCAACTATCTGCTCTGGGCTTCAAGTTTCCCTTCTCTAAAATAGGGATGATGCAGTACAACTTAATTTTATAGACTGTTGAAAGTGGGAGAGAATTTAAAATATCATCTTAATCTGTTAAATTAATATTATCTATTAATGAATCTAAGGTATCTAGAAGGTATATATGTATAGGTACAAAAACAAGAGAAGTTAAGTGAGGATGTGTAATGTGACATAAAGAATCGCGAGCAGGGATCAGAACACAGATCTGAGGATTCCTAATTGAGTTCTCTTTCAACTGCACGTGGCTGCCTTCCAGTTTTTAATCTCTAAAACAAGAGATAGAATGATGTGCTGGGAAGAATTGTGAGAGTTAGAACTTAGGAAAACTTGGCCTTCTTCCTGGCTATACAACTAATTATTTAAGTGAGCTTGGGAGAGTCACTTTTACTTCCTTGTTTTCTTTTATACCATTATTCTCAAGAATATCAGAAACTCCTTTATGATTAAGCAAAATTTGAGTAGATTATTTTAAAAAAATCTAGCACCCATTTAACATCTATATTTTGTTAGAGGAAAACTATATTCATTCTAATTGTTTATGTAAATGGTTCTTCAATTGTAACAGAAAGGCCAACCAATTTTCATTTTCCATTTTTTACTCTTTTTTTCTTTCCTTAACTGCTCAAAAACTGTTGAAGAAAGGCAAATACCTACAGGAGATTTTTTTCCTTAGTTTTATTTTTTACTTTAAATGATTCGTCTCATAAAACAAACAAACATAAAAACCCAAAAATCAAAAACAAATCTTAATAATTTATGTGAAACTTACATCAAATTAAATACTGACATTAAGCTAGGTGACATTGTAAAGTATGGTTTAAACATGGATTTATGAAGAACTGAGTACAAATCCAATTTCTGACAATGGCTGTGACTACGGGCAGATGTAATGGCAGGCAAAGTGAGATTTTTTGTTTTGCTCTTTTACCTTTGGGAATTCTAGTTCTTCTCTGCACTAAGGTAATCAAATGCCTTCGATTGAGACTTGCCTTTGTTTGAATCAAGAATCTTTGATTAGTCAAGAGTCTTTGATGACCTGCTTAAGTCACAAGAAAGCCTAAGTCACATGAGTTCATGTCACATGGTTGTGATGCCCTCTGTGGGCTGACCGTGAAGAAGTATATATATATATATATATATATATACATATATACTCTGAGGTTAGCATTTTTCTTTGCTGGGGACTAAATCATTGGAAGAGTGTTCCTGTGACATGGCCAGACATAGCCAAAAGGAGCCCCCGGACTTTGAAAGCCAGGGTGTTGGTGCTTTTCTCTCTGTAACTATGAATGTATTGCTATGGACAGACAGAAGCCCTTTCTGCTGATTTATGTTATTTGCTCTGCTTGTATTTCTTTTTCAAATAATAAATTTATCTTTTTTTTTTTTATTTTTAGTTTAGAATGCTCACTCAGTTCCACAGGTTTTTGGCTTTCAAATTTTCTCTCCCTCCCTCTCCTTTCCCTTCCTCCCCCCAAGATGGCATGCAATCCAGTGTAGGTTCTACATATACCTTCACATTGAACTTATTTACATAATAGTCCAGTTGTAAAGAAGAATTATAACCAATGGAATGAATCATGAGAAAGGAGAAAAGTTAAAAAAAAGTAAGAAAAAAAAAGAGAGCAAAAAGTTTGCCTCAATCTGCATTTAGACGCCATAATTCTTTTTCTGGGTATACATAGCTTTTTCCATCATGAGTCTTTTGGAGCTGTCTTTGAACCTTGCATTGATGAAAAAAGTCAAGTCTGTCAAAGTTAGTCCTTACAAATACCGTGTGTCTGTAATTGTGTATAATGATCTCCTGGTTCTGCTCCCTTTACTCAGCATCAGTTCATATAAGTCATTCCAAGTTACAATGAAGTGCATCTACTCCTCATTTCTTATAGCGCAATAGTATTGCATTACATTCATATACCACAATTTGTTTAGCCATTTCTCAATTGATGGGCATGCCCTTAATTTCCAGTTCTTTGCCACCACAAAAAGAGCCGCTATAAATATTTTTGTACATCTGGGTCCCTTTCCCACTTGTATGATCTCTTTGAGATATAGCTGTAGAAGTAGTATTGCTGGGTTAAACAGTATGTACATTTTTATAGTCCTTTGGGCATAGTTCCAAATTGCTCTCCAGATTGGCTGGATCAGTTCACAACTCCACCAACAATGTAACAATGTTCCAATTTTCTCACATCCTCTCAAGCATTTATCATTTTCCTGTTTTGTCATGTTAGCCACTCTGACAGGAGAGATGTGGTACCTTAAGAGTTGTTTTGACTTGCATTTCTCTAATCAGTAGTGATTTAGAGCATTTTGTTCACATAACGATAGGTATCTTTAATTTCTTCCTCTGAAAACTGCCTGTTCATATCCTTTGACCATTTCTCAATTGGGGAATGACTTGTATTCCTATAAGTTTTGTTCAGTTCTCTGTATGTTTTAGATATAAGGACTTTATCAGAGGCACTGGTTGTAAAGATTTTCTCTCAATTTTTTGCTTCCCTCCTAATCTTTGTTGTATTGGCTTTGTTTATACAAAAGATTTTTAATTTAACATAATCAAAATTGTCCATTTTGTAACATGCTCTACCTCTTGTTGGGTAATGAATTCTTCCCTTTCCCATAAATCTGACAGGTAAACTATTCCTTGCTCTCACAAATTGCTTATAGTATCAGCCTTTATTCCTAAATCAAGAATCCATTTTGACTTTATTTTGGTATGTGGTGTAAGATATTGGTCTATACCCAGTTCCTGCTCTATCATTTTCCAATTTTCCCAGCATTTTTTGTGAAATAGTGAATTCTTAACCCAGAAGCTGGATTTTTTGAGTTCATCAAAGAGTAGATAGCTGTCGTCGTTGACTACTGCCTCTTGTATATCTAACCTATTCCATTGATCCACCACTTTCTTTCTTAGCCAATACCAAGTAGTTTTTATGACTGCTGCTTTATAGTACACTTTAAAATCTGTTATGGCTAGGCCACCTTCCCTAGCATTTCTTTTCATTAATTCCCTTGATATTCTGGACATTTTATTCTTCCAGATGAATTTTGTTGTTATTTTATCCAGCTCTGTAAAACAATTTTTGGTAGTTTGATTGGTATGCCACTGAATAAGTAAATTAATTTATGTAAAATTGCCATTTTTATTACATTAGCTCAGCCTAACCATGAGCAATTGAGATTTTTCTATTCATTTAGATCTGACTTTATTTGTGTGAAAAGTGTTTTATAATTGTGTTCATATAGGCCCTGCATTTGTCTTGGCAGTTAGACTCCCAAATATTTTATAGTGTCTACTGTAACTTTAAATGGAATTTCTCTTTCTATCTCCTGCTGTTGGGATTTATTACTAATATATAGGAATGCTGAGGATTTATGTGGGTTTATTTTATATCCTGCAACTTTGCTAAAATTATTCCCTCCTGAGGTCAAATCCGATGAGAGCAAGATTCACTCATTCTCCTTCACCTGCCTCCTCTTCCCTTCCTACAGATGTAGGAATGCAAACAAAACAGTTCAGCTTTAGTAAGTTGCTTATGATTTCTCTTTCTTGGTTGCCTTTTCATGATTCTCTTGATTCTTGTGTTTAAAAGTTAAATTTTCTATTCAGCTCTGGTCTTTTCATTGAGAAAGCTTAAAAGTCCTCTATTTTGTTGAAAATCCATATTTTGCCTTGGAGCATGATACTCAGTTTTGCTGGGTAGGTGATTCTTGGTTTTAATCCTAGCTCCATTGACCTCTGGAATATCGAATTCCAAGCCCTTCAATCTTTTAATGTAGAAGCTGCTAGATCTTGTGTTGGCCTGATTGTGTTTCCACAATACTCAAATTGTTTCTTTCTGGCTGCTTGCAATATTTTCTCCTTGATCTGGGAGTTCTGGAATTTGGCAACATTATTCCTAGGAGTTTATTTTTTGGCATCTTTTTCAAGAGAGAATTGGTCAATTCTTTCAATTTCTATTTTACCTTCTGGCTCTAGAATATCAGGGAAATTTTCCTTCATAATTTCTTGAAAGATGATATCTAGGCTCTTTTTTTGATCATAGTTTTCAGGTAGTCCAATAATTTTTTAAATTATCTCTCCTGGATCTATTTTCCAGGTCAGTGGTTTTTCCAATGAGATATTTCACATTTTCTTCCATTTTTTATTCCTTCAGTTCTGTTTTATAATGTCATGATGTCTCATAAAGTCTCTAGAGTCCACTTGTTCCAATCTAATTTTTAAGATAGTATTTTCTTAAGTGGTCTTTTGGACCTCCTTTTCCATTTGACTAATTCTGCCTTTCAAGGTATTCTTCTCATTGGCTTTTTGTAGCTCTTTTGCCATTTGAGTTAGTCTTTTTTTAAGGTGTAATTTTCTTCAATATTTTTTTTTTGGGTGTCCTTTAGCAAGTCCTTGACTTGCTTTTCATGGTTTTCTTACATCACTCTGATTTCTCTTTACAATTTTCCTGTACTTCTCCAACCTGCTTTTCCAAATCCTTTCTGAGGTCTTCCGTGGTCTGAGACCAGTTCATGTTTTTATTGGAGGCTTTTGATGTAGGCTCTTTGACTTTGTTGACTTCTTCTGGCTGTATGTTTTGGTCTTGTTTGTCACCAAAGAAAGATTACAAAGTCTCAGTTTGCATCTGAGTCCATTTTCGCTGCCTGGCCATGTTCCCAGCCAACTACTTGACCTTTGAGTTTTTTTGGGGGGTATGACTGCTTGTGCACTATAGAGTACTTTGTCCCAAGCTTGAGGGGCTGTGCTGTTGTTTTCAGAGCTATTTCTACATAGCAAGCTCTTCCACACAAGTGCTCCTCCTCCTGCAAGAACTGCCGACCCAGACCAGACTGGAATCAGTTCTAAGCAGTCTCTGCACTCCTCCTCTGATTTGCCACTTAATTCTACCCACTAGGTAGGTCTGCAGCTGGAAGCAACTGCAGCTGTAGCTCTGTAGCTGCACCTCCTCCACCGCCCCGGGGCAGTGGCCTGAACTCGGAACTCTTTTCACTCTGTCCCCCGCAGTTTTTCCCACTAACATTCTCTGTTGTCTTTGCTGTTTGTGGGCTAAGAAGTCTGGAAACTGCCACAGCTCACTGATTCAGGGTGCTAGGGCCTGTTCCACCAGGCTCCTGGTCTGGTTGGTCTGGGTGCAGCCCACACTGGGCTGTGCTCTGCTCCCAGCTCTGTGGGATGGACCCTCCCCAGCAACCATCCAGGCTGTCCTGGGCTGGAGCCCTGCTTCCCTATGCTATTCCGTGGGTTCTGCAGTTCTAGAATTTGTTCAGAGCCCTTTTTATACGTGTTTGGAGGGTCCTGGGGGAGAGCTTTAGCCCAGTCCTTCCTTTCCAGCTGCCGACTTGTCTCTGTCCCCTCTAATTTGCTATTTAATTGGAGATTTTCAATTTATTCTTCTTCCACCTTTTTCAATTGCATCCCCAATTCATTGATCTCCTTTTTTATCTATTTTTATATAATCATTTAGAGATATAAAACTTCCCCTAAGAACTGCTTTTGCTGCATCCCATGAGTTTTAGTATGTTGTCTCAGTATTTCCATTCTCTTAAATGAAGTTATTTATTGTTTCTCTGATTTGCTGTTTGACTCACTTATTCTTTTGGATTAGATTATTTAGTTTCCAATTTTTAGTTTATCTTTCCACGGTCCTTTATTACAGATAATTTTTATTGCATCATGATCTGAAAAGGATGCATTGAGCATATCTGCCTTTCTGCACTGGACTGGGAGGGTTTTGTGCCTTAGGACATGGTCAGTTTTTAAGTATGTGCCATATACCATTGGGAAAAATATATTCCTTTCTATCACCATTCAATTTTCTCCAGTGGTCTACCATATCCGCATTTTTTAAGATTCTCTTCACCTCCTTAACTTTTCTCTTGTTTATTTTGAGGTTAGATTCATCAGTTTCAGAGAAGAGAAGTTTGTGGTCCCCCAGTAGTATGGTTTTGCTGTCTATTTCTTCCTGTAACTCCCTTAACTTCTTCTCTAAGAATTTGCATGCTATACCACTTGGAGCATAGATGTTAAGTAATGGTATTGCATCATTTTGTATTGTGCCTTTTAGCAGGATGTAGTGTCCTTATCTGTTTTAATTAGATCTATCTTTGCTTTTACTTTGTCTGAGATTAGGATTGCCACCCCTGTTTTGTTTTTACTTTAGTTGAAGCATAATATATTCTACTCCAGCCTTTTACCTTTACCATATGTGTAGCCCCCTGTTTCAAATGTGATTTTTGTAAAAAACATTTTGAGGGATTATCGTTTTTCATCCATTCAGCTATCCACCCCTGTTTTATGGTAGAGTTCATCCCATTTACATTCACCATTATGATTACTATGTGTGTATTTTACTCCATGCTATTTCCTCTCCTGTTTATGCTTTTATTTCTCCCCTCTGCCTTCTACTTCAAAAAAGAGTTTTGCTTTTGAAGGCTTCCTTCCTCAGTTTTCCCTCCTTATTGACTCCCCTGCCTCATCTTACCCTTTTCTCCTTGCTACTTCTTCCCTCCCTTCTAACTACCTCCCCATTTTTATTTCCCCTTTCCACTCCTACTCTCTATAGTTCAAGTTTGGTTTATATACTTATCAGAGTATCTTATTCCCTCCTTGAACCAAACCCAATGAGAGCAAAGGTCAAATACTGCTCTTCTCGTTCCCTTCTTCCCCTCTAGTATATTACATTTTTGTGTTTCTTTATGCGATGTAATTTACCCTTTTCTAACACCTCCTTCACTCTTCTCCCAGAACCATCCTTTTATACCCCTTAATTATGTTTTTATCATCATATCAGTTACTTTGTATTGACAACTTCAGTGTATGTATTTCCCCTTCAGTTCTCGAGATTGACATGTATAGAACATTAATAAAACAATATAATTCTGTATAAGGATGTAAACAATTTGTCTTTATTGAATAACAAATTTTTCCCTTCTGTTTGCCTTTGTGTGTCTCTCTTGAATTTTATATTTGAAGATCAAATTTTCCATTGAGCTCTGACCTTTCCATTAGGAAGGTCTTGAATTCCCTTATTTCATTGAATGTCTATCTCCTTGTCCGAAAAATTATGCTCAGTTTTGCTGTGTAGTAGATCCTTGGTTGTAGTCCAACCTCCTTTGCCTTTCAGAATATCATGTTCCAGCCCTTCCTTTCTTTTAATGCAGAAGCTGTAAGATCCTGTGTGATCCTGACTGTAGTTCTGCGATATTTGAATTGTTTCTTTCTGTCTGCTTGCAGTATTTTTTCCTTGACCTGATAATTCTGGAATTTGGCTACAATATTCCTTGGACTTTTAAATTTGGGATCTGTTTCAGGGGGTGATTGGTGTATTTCTTTGATGACTATTTTACCCTCTGGTTCTAAGACCTTAGGGCCGTTATCCTTGATGATTTCTTGGAAGATATTGTCCAGGCTCTTTTTTTCATCATGGCTTTCTGGTAGATGGATCTTTTTTTCAGGTCCACTGTTTTTCCAATCATATATTTCACATTTTCTTTTTTTCATTCTTTAGATTTTGTTTGACTGATTCTTGAGGCCTCATAGAATCGTTAGGTTCTATTTGCCCAGGTCTCATTTTTAACAAATTGTTTTCTTCAGTTAGCTTCTGATCCTCCTTTTCCTTTTGGTTAATTTTACTTTTCAAGACCTCATTCTCTCCAGTTAGACTGTGAACCTCCTTAAACATTTTACCAATTTTACTTTTTAAAAATTTGATCTCATCAGTGATTTTTTTCCATTTTTTCTTTTATTTCTCTAATTTTTTTTTTAAATACTCATTGAGCTCTTCCAGGAATGCTTTTTGGGCTTTATACCAGTTCACATTCCATTTTGAGGTTTCAGATGTGGGTATAGTGTCAATGCTGTCCTCTTTCGAATTGGTATTTTGATCTTCCCTGTCTCCATAAAAAGAATCAATAGTCCTTTGCTTTCTGGATTCCTTCTTAAAGTTGTTTGTGTTTTTCTTGCCTTTCAAAATGGATGTCTGCTTCTGGGGCCCAGAGGGCACTATCTCAAGCTTCTTGTGTTGGGAACTGGGGCTCTAGTTACTGGCTTTCTGTGCTATGGCCTCTGGTTTTGTGCGGTATGCAAGAGGCATAGTCTGGCTGCTGTAAGTCTCCTTTTCCCCTGGTGCTGCGCTATAGCATCAGTGGACTCAGTTGTCTTCTACTTCCCCTGGCTGTGCAAAGGCACCTCTGGGTTCCTGATGTTGACTCTTTCTGGCTTCACCCTTCTGGGGCTGAGGAGCTCCACGTTTGGCTATTGAAGCCCCACTTCTGGCTTCTCTATTTTAGGGTTTCTCCCAAGTAAGTATTATCCGGGTGAGAAAGGGAGGAATGAGAATCACTTTACCTGGTCATCATGACTCCCAGAAGTTCAAGAAGATGAGTTTCAAACCTTTAGACTGTGGCCTGCTAGCCTTAGTAGTAGCTGCTCTCATGTCTGCAGGTGCTGTGCTGCTGTCTCCTGTAGCACAGACTCTTGTCCTGGGCTGGGAGGCTTGGGGCTTGCCACCAGTTTTATGTGCCCAATGTTCTCTCAGCCTGGATTACTGGCTGAGTTCCGCAGCTGCCCCTGCTTTGGTGTGGTCTGGTTCAGTTCCACACCAGGTGCTCCCAGCCAACAGATCTACCCTGTCCACCCTGCGGACTCTTCTGGCTTGGAAATTTACTTTATTCAGTCTACTTGTGCCTTCTAACTCTCTCAAATCTGCTCAGATTCAGTTTTTCAGAGGTCTCTGACAGAATTTGTGAGAGTGCTCTGGTAAGTTGCTTCTTTTACAATGCTATGTTGGCTCTGCCCCTGTTTATATAATTTCTGCTTCTGATTTCTGTTTGTGTTTTCTCTGAAGTTCAGGGTGTTGACTTTTTCTCCTGAACTAAATGAATGATATGTGTATATTTAATTAAAGCAAGACTGTTAACCCCTTAAAGTTGCTTCCCTAAAAAAGCAATTTGAAGAAACTCTGCTAGTCACCCTCCTGTGTGTTGGTGTTATTGGTCTTACACCTCCACAACAGCTGCTAGCAACATTGTTATTACAGCAGGTTGCTTATTATTTATATTCTTCAATCAACGCTCTAGGACTGATTTACTAAGTCATTCACCCATGGCGATTTCTGTACATAGAAAGAATTCCCACAAGAAGCCCCAGATCTTTGGTATAGTAATGTAATACCGACATTATTATGTTTATGTTTTCATAGGCAAAGGGAAGTGGAAAGTTGGAACATGCACATATAATTGAATAATTCTATTGCTGAAACCTTAAATGTTATCAATCCTTTCCATCCTCCATTTTATACATAAGGAAACTAAGGAATGTTACTCCAGCTATTAGCCATCAGAGCCTAAAGTACAGTTTGCATTTAAAATATTAAAGATATTAAGAGTATATCAGTAAGTACAAGCACCTTGGGTATTCACTCTCCAACATCCTATTATTTTTGTTTCTGGAGAGTAGTTTCAGACTTAAGGAAGTTTCTGTATAACATTGGTCCCTCTCACTTCACATCTAAATTTGGCACCATTGCTTAATGAGACATCATTGGGCTGTATGCATGCTGCTCAGGCCATTGATACTGCGCTGCCTGCAAAACCTTGTGTGGACAATCATTTCTGCAAAACTGTCTTGATTCTTCTTACCTATGAATAATGTAACATAGGAAGAGCCTAAACTCCTTCTGCCTTAGATTACCTGCCCAACACTCTATTTAAAAACAAAACAAAACCACAAAATAACTTTATGCTCTAAAATCCACATTTTTTACACGTGCACTATATGGGAAAATGTAGCTAAGATTCCCATACCTTGCAATCACTGTATGGATTCTCAATAAACTCACCTGAGTACCCTATTTTGTGGGTATAATAAATGATATTAATGGAGGAAAGAAGGAGGGAAGAAAGGAAGGAAAGAAAGGAAGAAAAGAAGAGAGAAAGGAAAGAAAGAGAAAGTAAGATAAAGAAAGGAAGGAAAAGGAAAGAAAAAGAAAAGAAAAAATACTCCTAGACTCCTGGACCTCAGGTCTTGATCCCTCTCCTGATCTTTGAGAATTCACAAGACTGTAGCCCTGGATTAATGTGCGTTTACAACAGGAAAGAACAAATACTAAGGCAATGAACTTAGGATAATATTCATGGGCAACATTGTCATCATCGGGGTGGGGGGGAAGAATAAGACCTCTCCCCTTACAGCATTGTCTGTCTTTGCTCATTAGACTACCATTAATGGTAAGAAATGTAAGAAAATTAGCAGATTCTGATCTTTTAATGCCTTTTTAATGCATATTCGACTCACGATATGGTTAACAGAATAGAACCAGTTACATAATGTCTATGCATGCACCAAAGTTTCTCCAAGCCATGCCCATTACATATCATCATGACTTTCCTAAAAGCAGGCTTCTCAGACTCTGTACAATGTGGGGATAACACTATCAGCATCCAACACATGCTCATAAGGATAGCTAAGTGATGCAGTAGATAAAGTACAGGGCCTGGAGTCAGAAAGACCTGAGTTCAAATCCAACCTCAGATACTTACTATCTGTGTAACACTTGGTAAGTCACTGAACCCTATTTCCCTCAGTTTCCTCATCTGTAAAATGAGCTGGAGAAGGAAATGACAAACTGCTATAGTATCTTTGCC
The DNA here is from genome assembly GCA_028646595.1 of Phalanger gymnotis. NCBI lineage: Eukaryota > Metazoa > Chordata > Mammalia > Diprotodontia > Phalangeridae > Phalanger > Phalanger gymnotis. The sequence goes on from CM053622.1 coordinate 188,176,767, forward strand.
AAGAAAACTCTAAAATGGGGTCACAAAGAGTAAGGCATGACTGAATAACAACAGAGCAACAAGTTCATGAGGACTAGTCTCAGTGTCCAGTATCCATTATAATAGCTAACATTTAAGTGCTTTCAAGATCTTTAAAGCACTTTTCATGTTATCTTATTTACAGCTACTATTTGAGGGAGATAGTACAGCGAAGTTATTCCATTTTATAGATGAGGAAACAAGCTCAGAGAGCCCATGTTATTTGCCTAAAGTAATGCAACTAGCAAGTGTCAGAATAAGGGCTCAAATACTCCTCATTCCAAGCCCAGTGTTCTTACTGCTACCCTATGATCCTTTTGCCCTAATCAAAGTACCTGGGTAATAGTTCACATCTTTCTCTCTCTCTGTCTCTCTCTCTGTGTCTCTCTCTGTCTCTCTCTCTGTCTCTGTCTCTCTCTCTCTCTCTCTCTCTCTCTGTCTCTCTCTCTCTTTCTTTCTTTCTCTCTCTCTCTCTCTCTCAGCTATACCCATAGGGTTTATAACATTGCTAAAGTAGAAAGAAAAATTCAACTCTCAATCAATACTTTTTTATAAAGAAGAATTTAGCCCATCAAAGTCTTATATAAAGAAGCAATCTTTTATAATAGAAGATGGCATATCACTTCAAGTTTTATTTATTACTATGCTACATGACACTAAACAGATATTTTTTCCAAGCAGTCACACAATAAAAGCCAGTTTATTTTGATATATTTTGATAAGCAAAGCAATTTAGTGTTACCATCATAAAATTAAATTTCGTATTTGCTTAAAGAGTGCTTCATATTCAGGGGCATAGGTACTGATGAAATTTCTCCTACTTGGTTTTAGCTGGTTATTTCCTATTTCCTAGAAGTATTTTTGGAAAATCTTGGCTAAATAGCAACAGAACATGAAGAGGATCTAAAGATGGAAGAAGCAATAAATTTAATACTTTTTTGTTGAGATGAATTCTAATATTAGGATTTTGCCATGTTGAAGAGGGTTTTGACTTATCGTTTTTGGATCCAGAAGGTAGAACCAAGACAAGTATGCAGAAATTATAGAAGTAGATTTATATTGGTATTAAGAAAAGAAATTCTAAAATTTGGACCTGTCTAAAAGGAATATGGTCTATCTTGGCACTAATAAGTTGTCTCTGAGAATCTTTTTAGCAAAGCCTAGATGATCACTTTGTCCTGTGTTGGAGGGAGGCTGTCACACTCAGGTATAAATTGACTGAAATGGACTCAGAGCTTCCTTAAAACTTTGAGATTCTGTAATTCTGTTTTCAAAGAGGCTACGACCTAGTAGTTTATAACACAACAAGAGTGATAAGAAACATATTTATGTAAAATGTAGGCTACAGAAGAGCTGACTTCAAACCAAACTGCAGGATTTGTAACTAAAAATATTGTATAGTATTATGAAAACAATGAAAGCTGCATAATCTTCCCATACAAATACTTTACAAGACACCATTTGCATAACTTTCCTTACCCCTTTATTGCTTTTGCATGCTTAAGTAACTTGTAGCAATTCTATCTTTGGAAGTAGACTATCACCCTGTAGAGATTTATTGTTCTCTAAAAACATACAAGCAAGAAAAGTACCATTGTTTTAAAATCAAGAAGCAGTATGGCATTGTAGAGGAATGGCTTGATCTAGAACCAGAGGTGTTTTGTTCAAATTCTATTTTGGTATGGCCTTGGGAAATTCACTTAATTTTTCTGCCTGGAAATTTTGTCCTTTGTCCAATGAAGAGTTTGTACTATCAGAAATATCAAACTCAGACTCAACCAGATGAAAATGTAATTGGAGAATATTTGTCAAAATTTTTCAAAAAAATGCAATTCATGTTCAGTCGTGTCTGACTATTCATGAGCCCATGAACCATATCAGCCAATGCTGTACGTGGGGTTTTCTTGGCACAGATACTGGAGTAATTTGCCATTTCCTTCTCTAGTGGATTAAGTTAAACAGAAGTTGAATTAATTGCCCAGGGTCACAGATAGTAAGTGTCAGAAGCTGTATTTGAATTCAGGTCTTCCTGACCTCAGGCCCAGCACTCTATCCACTGAGCTACCCTATGAGTATGTGCAAGGTGCTGCTAATGTTATTTCCTGCGTTGTAAACAGTCTGAGTAGCCTACTGCTAGCCAGACAGCTACCTATACTACAACACAGATAATTTTAATGTGTGGTTTATTGTGCAGTCTGCAGGAATCTTTTTTTAAAATTTGAATTTGATACAATTGATCTTTAACTTCTATATATTTCATAAGAACTGTATTAGTGAAAACAATTATGAATTGTTCTGATAAACAAATTGACTTTATTCAGTTTTACCTAAAAATTACACTCTTCTAAATCAGGGTCTACATATGCACTGAATATGATAAAGCTGAGGTTCTTGCCTTCCTCAAACTTTCTGTGATACAAAACTCTACAGTGGATGGACAGCAGGCTACCGATATATCAGTTTCTTATGGACTAATGAGGAGCAAGTGAATTAATATCTACTCATTAACATTTACCTAATTAGCAGCCTTGAGGTAGCTGTGAAACTTCTAAGAGCGGCAGAGAGAGGCAGATTAAAACCTGTATTCCAAAAAAAAAAACCCATAATCTTAGATAATTTGTGTGGAGCTCCCAAATTAGAGTAAGGGGCTTTAGAATGTACTATAATGTATGATCATTGATTTCTGCAAATGAATATCTGAAAAAAAGCTTTATTTTTCTCATATTAAAGAATGTTGTATTTTGAAATTAATATATTCTAATATTTTCTACTCAGATATTTCAACCTTGGCAAAAAGATGTGTGTGAATGTGTGTATAAGTTTGCCTATAATGCTTCAGGAGTTCAAGTTCTCTATAATTTTGTGGATGTGAATGCTCTCTCCCTCTGGTGATAATAACAATTCATTCATGCTTTCTCATTCTGCAAGGTCTGTGTCCTTCACAAAATCTTCTATGGGCTGTCCACCCACCACTTTAGAGGCTTTCTTCTACATTAGAGTTTCTTATCCCAGATTTTTGCTGTGTGATCCATGGATAGATTTCAAGGGTTTCATGAAATAGATGGGGAAAATAGCATCTTTATTTTCACTAACTTCTAATTTGGCATTTTCTTCAATTGTGAATATAGATGACAAATATTATTCTGAAAATGGGTCCACATGCTTCATCAAGTCATCATCAACCTAAAGAGTCAATGATACAAAAAAGAATAATAAGCCATTCAGTACATCCATTGACATTGTGTGGATAACAACAAAACATAAGGGCTACCTTCTGATGATTGCTTCTTTCTATATGATTGAACCACCTCCTCATTCAGTCCTCTTTCTTAAGAAAGAAAAAATACTTCAGACCTTTTCTACTGGACAGTGCTTTATTGCTGAATCCCATATCCTATTTGCAATCATACAGCATCACTGACTTTTATTTTAGATAGAAACTTGGGGGTCGTTGTAATGCCATTCAATTTCTTAAATGCAATCCATCTGGCTTTCATACTTCCATTCATTTCTGGACCCAGTTCATTGTCCAGATCTGTTTTGCTTTGCCCTGTTTTATTTTGCTTTCCCCTGTCAATGGGCTGAAAACTTAGTTTTGAGTTGTTATGGATATTATTTAAGAAGTGCTTGCAATATTCTGGTATTGTTGCAATCCACACAATATTATCCAATACCAACAGGATTAATTTTGAGGACCTCGTTTTTATAAGCATTCTCTCATTCATTTATCAGCAGGGTAGGGTCGTTCCTCCATGACAGTGAACATGCTTTCCTGCTTTTAAGGTTTCTTGATATCAATAATTAGAGGATCATTGGAAAAACTTAACTCTGCTGTTGCAACTTTTAAGAAACCTTATATGGTTTTAACACACACACACATACACACACACATATGTGATTTATTTTGTTAGAAAAATGCCTTTAGTGTTTCATTTTGCTCTACCAAACAAACTACTTCTTTTAAACTAATAAAGAAACAAAGTGGTTTGATAATAATATGCTTTTGTTTTTGGGAGGAAGGGGAAAAGGTGAGTCCAGGATTGAAATTTCATTGGTATGTAGAATAACCTTTTACTATTGAAGATTAGCAACTTCCTCTCTAATTTATAATCTTAAAGAATTTTGTGTATCACCTGGGCATTCTGTCTTGCCTTGGGTCTTAAACAGATTGTGTTTCAGAAATATGAAGGAAAATTTCAGTTGTATGAGACTTTGTCTACATGAAGTCATGACTATTTGCCCTACTCCTGAAATTTGAAAAAGCATATATTGAATGGGTACCCCACTTTTTAGAATTCATATTGATGTGTGATATGGTAGATTCCACTGAGCTCCTTTAAGGGAATGACACAGACTTATACTACATATGTAAATGAATGAAACAAACCACAGGCCAGACCAATTCTCTCCTTGTCCCTTCAGCAAATGATGATGCTCCAAATAACCAAAGGATAAATCTTGAAATGAAGATGAGAAAATATAAAAAATGTAGCACTTGAAGCATATCAGCGGTGATACTGAGCTATGGAGAGGTTTTCTTGCCACTGGAGAGATGCTTCAATACAGAGATGTTGGTTCTGAAATTTGACAAATGCCTTCAGTATAGTAAACTTCCTAGGCCTGGTTGAAATGTTTTTTTCATGGAAGAGAAGACTAAGATGTGTCAGGAGATGTAAAGAAGCCACAAAACTACAGTTTTCATTCCTTTGAGCACCTGAGGCAATACCATTTCATTTTATAAAACTCATCAGAATATGAATTTTATATAGAATCATACACTTCCTTACTTTTGTGTGACAGGAAACTTACCATACACTAAGAAAAATAGTTATGAATTGGTTAGTTTTGACCTGAGACGGCTCATCTCTCTGATCTCAAGGTTCTAAGTCTTATTTAATGCAACATTCAAGCCTCTGGAACCCAAAGTTTTGTTCTTAGAATAGCTATAATTCTTTGACCTTATACTTTCCTAAGGCTTCTTTCTCCTTTCTTCATGAAGTCTACCCTAATAATAGTAACTTACATTTACTAAGTAGCACAAGGGATTAAGTACCAGGCATGGAGTTAGGAAAACTTGAATTCAAATCCAACCTCAGACACTTACTACCCGTGGGACCCAAAGCAAATCACTCAGTCTCTTTCTGCCTTGGTTTCCTTAAATGTATAATGGGCATAATAATAACTGTTTCCCAGGGTTGTTGTGAGGATCAAATGAGATATTTGTAAAGCTCTTGCATAGTGCCTGGCACATAGTAAGTGCTGTATAAATGTTAGCTGTTATTATGTAGCACTTTAATATTGACAAACCACTTTATAGATACTATTTCATTTTATCTTCACCATAAAATTGAGCTAAGTATAATCAGTGCCTTAATTTTACAGATGAAGAGACATAAGCTGAGAGAGAATAGGTGATAAGAGTACATGATGTGGTCAGAGTCACACAGGTAGTACTTGAAACAGGATTTGATCTCATACCATTTTCAGTGCATTATTTTCTTTATTCCACAAGACCCTGTGCTACCCTTAACCCAGCTGAACTGTATTCAGTTCTTGTAATATTACCACATTTCCTACCAAGCAAAGATTAAGGAAGGAATGGGGGGAAAAACAGCTTTCACAGCCTATCTTAAATGATCAGATTTTGTATCTTTGAAATAGGTTTGCCAAATCTCACATTTCTTACCCTGGCCCCCTAGCTGCTAAGTAAAGTTATATTAGCTCCAGTGAGGAGATTGTTCTTCATTAATCTGATTATAAATACATTTTAATGAGTATAAACAATAGCCAAGTACAAGCATCAATTAAATATTCTGGAAGAATGTCTATTCTCTCCTTCAATTATTATCATTCTCCTATCTGATTGCCTGCAATCAAATTATCAGTTGGCCTACAAATAACCACCTGCCAGCATAATTAAGAGTTTGAAGTGTAGGTGGTTTATAACAAAAAGTACGCACATATTATCATTTTAATAAAAATCAGTGGAAGGCATTTAGTTTGAAAAATGAGTGTTTTAAATACATAATCCAACAATGCATTCATCATCTTAGGATGTTATTTATTGCATTACTGAAATATTGGTGAAAATCAGTTAGAATATTTTCATCAAGTTATCTTTTTTAGAGTGATTTAATTAAAAGAAATAATTAGAGTAAAATATTGATTATTTTATTTTGTCTTGAAATCCAGCATCTTGAAGTATTTGGTGTCATGGTAAACTCAGGTATCAATAAAAGGTTTTAAAGTAAATTGTAATGATGAGAATTTATACAGTACCTTTGGGAATGAAGGACAAACAACAATCTGTAAGTAGTAGTAGCTACCTCACTGGAGACCAAACTGGCCAGTTCCAATTGGACAATGTTCCTCCTTCCTTCCTTCCTTCCTTCCTTCCTTCCTTCCTTCCTTCCTTCCTTCCTTCCTTCCTTCCTTCCTTCCTTCCTACCTTCCTTCCTTCCTTCCTTTTTTGCTTTCCTCTCCTTCTATCCACACAGGGAAACATATCCTTACATTTGGGTGCTCTGCCCAAAGGAATGTAAATTTTGATTGATGAAACCTCAGAAGAAATCTTGGGATTTATGGATTATATTTCTTTTTATTCATTCTATCAGTTAAAAAACTGGGATAATTAACTAGTTTGCCCCATGTAGTTTCATTTGTGATTCCTTGAAATACAGCATTGGAAAATCATGCTTTGATAAAGCCCATTGGGACTCAACTGGAGCTACTTGGCTGTGCCTTAAACCCAAATCATTCTGGCTCTCATTGATTGGCCAAAAAATAGGTCCCAGCCCAAGCTTCACTTGATCATTGTTTAGATTTTGATTTCTCAGAGTAACTGTAAATAGTGACTGTTTCTGTTTTGTTCAGAAACCATGAGGATCTTACCCTCACAGATTGATTTTTTTTTTTGCCTCATTTCTTATCTAGTCAACCATTGAAAGGGTAATGCCTCAGACAAACTGAGACCTGGGAAAGATCTTAGCTTAAAAAGGCTAAGATTTCCCACTGCACTCAGGGCTATCTCTAGTTGCTCTGATCTATATCCTGCTACTGGACTCAGATGGCTCTGGAGGAGAGTGTGAGGGTGGTGGCTTTGCATGGTCATGCTTCACTTAAATAAAATTCTCTTGCAAGTCAAGACATAACTTTCCTGGTGTCATTGGTCCTATTCTAGAACTAACAACAAGAAAATGCTTTAAAATATAATCTTATTTTCTCTTCAGAAAAAAAGAAAACCTGGGAATTAGATGCTATTATAACCCTCTTTTTACAGATGGGGGAACTGAGGCAGAAAGAGGCAAAATGACTTGCCTATACTCCCACTGTGCAACCTAGCTACTGTACTGCATTTGGGAGAGGCAAAGATGAATCCATTATGTGTGTGTGTGTGTGTGTGTGTGTGTGTATGCAATTATGCAATTGCCAGAGCATTTATTGAAAAGAAAAATAAAAATCAAGTTATTCCTCTATTTATTATGGAGTTGTGAATATAGCCAATAAAGTGAATTTGCCTAATTACTGAGAAGTCCCACTTTGCTTGCCATTACATATGAAAGGCAAGACACAAAGGTACTTGATTTCCTTAGCATTCCAAAAGAGAAAACAGTAAAAAAGTACCACCCTTCTTACCATTGCAAGAAGAGACCCCACGATTTCAAGCACTATGTTATTAAAGTATAAATTCTAATGAGCTTTACAATTCCAGGGAGGTCTATGTGCAGTATGGTCATGGTAACAGATTGCATTTACTTTCCAAAGGACTAGGCTAGTACAATACAAAGAGACTGATTAGTGGTAGGCTGACCCCAGGTTATTAATTATTATCCCATGAGCAACCTTTGAAATAAAGAAAAATGTCGAATGGCTATCCATCTTGTATGGCTCCCTTCCACATTCGATGAAATGCAGAAGGTAGGAAAAGGACAGATGGGTGGTAACAATCATGTTCTTCTTACACTGTTTTTTGAAGAGAATCCTACTTAATTGATTTTTACACTTGGAAAGCAACTCAGAGACCACCTAACATACACAATATCCTAAACAATATTCTTCTGTGATATTAGGAGTAAATGGTTATTCTACCTTTTATGAAAAGACATAATAAGCTACTTCTAACTGTTAGGAATTTTTTTTGTTTCCCTTACATGATACCAAAATTTTCCTTTTTGTAACTTCTACGTTAATTATGTCCTCCAGAACAAAACAAAATAATTCTAGTCCGTCTTCTACATAATAGTTTTTAAGTATTTTAAGTAAATTATTCTATTTTTCTAAGTTCTCTCCATTGTCTTCAAGTGTCCAATTCTTCAAATATTAATTTAACACTTGGCGTTCTGACTGAATACTAATTTTACATAGTTGGCATAGACCAGGTCTGTGAGCTTGAAGAACTTGGATTCAAGTCCCGTCTCTAACACTAACCGGCTGCATGATTCATGACAAATTACTTAACCTTTCACTGTTCTTAGACAATTCTTTAAGACTACAAATTGTAAAGAAGTTGACAGTCTACACTGGTAAAAGTAGATTCTTCACTGGAGAGTTTTTCTTGTGCTAATATAATCACAATTTTATTTCTATCCTTTTTTTCTTCTTGACCAATCAGTCAATATTTATTAAGTGCCTACCCTGTGTCAAGCACTGTGCAAAGTGTTAGGAATACAGAAAGAACAAAAGAATGTCCCTGCCCTCAAGGAGCTTACAATATAATAAACAAAATACTAAACGGACATATTACTAGCAGAATCACATCCATTACATATTGACATAGAGATCCTATGATAGGGGCAAGGGAAACATCTACTACATTATGATACAAATGTAGAATAATTGTCATAGATTTTGTCCTTCCATGCATAGGTCTTGGATTGTTACTATGGACAGATAATGAGTTGAGTCTGGAATTTAATTTAGAAAAAGAAAACGGGAGCTGGATTAGATGTGAAAATTGTTCAATATGCCTTATAAGTGACCCTAAATTTGTATGTGGAACATGACACCATCTTTTCAACTCTAATATTCTTGCAGGGATGCGGTTTGGCTATATAATCCTTAGAATCCAAGTCTCTAAAAAAATTCAAGTTGTCAGTCACCTATAGGCAATGGGAAAATACATGAGTGACATAAGGTTGCAACTTATTGCCAAAAGAGAATTACACAGAAAATGTGTTTTAAGTTTATAGAAAAGTAAGTAACATCCAGAAAAAAAGAGTAGTCAGTTAATACACATTTAACAAACAACTGCTATGTGCCAGGAATAGTGCTAAGTGCTACGAACGTAAGGAAAAACAAAATACAGTTACTGTCCTTTAGGAGTTCACAGTCTAATGCAGGTGATCGGTTAAATCAGGTCATTTAGCAAGAGTGAGATATGAATGAATCAGTGAAAAAAATTTATTAGCACTTATTGTGCAATAAATCATGGTACTGTACATGGTGAATACAAATGTAGAAGGAGAGAGTTCCTGACTTCAAGGAGTTTAACAATGCAAGGAAGGATACTTTCAACAGGCTTAATGAGTTTAGCAAAAGATGAGTCAATTGTCATTCAATTGCAAAAGAAATAGGCCTATGCTTTAAGGAAAATTAATGCAAGATGAGGTGGACACACCCTCTCCAGAAGCAGTGGTTCAGAAGCAATTTGGGTACAAGTTCCAAAGTATCAATAGGACAAAAAAAAAGTAAGAGAAGAGGAGGGTAGGGTGATAGGCTCCTCTCCAGAAGCAAGGGGAGGATTGTTCTGATTGTAATTCTCAGAGAAAGAGGTGGCAATGGGGTGCGTGGGTCATACACATACAAACATACATAGGCACACTTTCCAGAAGAAATCAGCATTCATTTAATCGTAACTCACATGCAAGAAGTGGGGAAAGGATTGGGGATGGGGAAGAACTATGCGTGGTGATGGAATGGAAGGTAAGAAGATAGGCAGGCAGGATGGCTCAAGCAGCAGTTTTTTCTGGGGCTGGCTAAATATGATGGCTTTTCTGAATTTCTCTGTACTTGCAAAGAACTTCAAGCAAAATGTATTAAAGTAACTAATAGTTATAATTAGCATTTATATAGCTCTTTAAAGTTTGCAAAGTGGCTAAAAGGTGGAGCCAAGATGGTAGAGAAAAGGTAGAGAGTTTCCTGAACTCTCCCCAGTTTCCCTAAGAACAACCTTTTCTTTTGTGGGGGGAGGGGGCGGTGAGGTGAGGCAATCTGGATTGAGAATCATCCAGGGCTTTAAATCACACCTTGACATGAATTCTGGAGCAACAGAACCCACAAAAATAAAGAATGGAATACTTTTCTACCCCAAAGTGGCATCTGGGCAAGCCGTGAGGAAGCTCTTAGCTCCACAATACGTCAGCAACTGAGACCCTAGCTCAAAAGGCCAGTATCATAGCAGACTACCTGTGAGGCCTCCAGTTCTAATGCAGTAAGCTAGTGATCAAGCCTGGTAGGCCCAAAGGTTCCAGCACAGCTAGCTAGACCAGTCTTTACATACCAGGGCAGTAAGTGAGCTATCTGCCCCAGAGGCCGCTATGCAAAAAGCCAGCGACCAGCTCCCTGGCCCCCAATGCAAGAAGTTTGGGACAGTTCTGCTTTGCACTCCAGGAGCAGATTTTAACTTTAAAAGTCAAAACATAGCCTTGAAAATGAGTAAAGAAAAGTCTTGACTATAAAAATCTACTATGATGACAGGGAAGAATAAAACACAAACTCAGAAGAAGACAACAATGTCAGAACACCTACATGTAAGGCCTCAAAGAGACATGAATTGATCTCAGACCAAGAAACATCATGGAATAGCTCAAAAAGGATTTTAAAAATTAGAAAGGTAAAAGAAATATTGGTAAAAGATATAAGAATTATGCAAGATGATTATGAATATAAAAAAGAGTCAACAGCTTGGAAAAAGGAATCAGCTCCTTAAAAAGCAGAATTGGTCAGATGGAATGGGAATTGCAAAAGCTCACTGAAGAAAATCATTCCTTAAAAATTAGAATTGGCGGGGGCAGAGCCAAGATGGCGGCTGGGAAGCAGTGACTGGTGTGAGCTCAACACCAAGTCCCTCCAACAACGTATAAAAAAATGGCTCTGAACCAATTCTAGAGCTGCAGAACCCACAAAGTGGCAGAGGGAAGCAGGGCTCCAGCCCAGGACAGCCTGGATGGTCTCTGGGTAAGGTCTGTCTCTCATGGAGCTCCCAGCTCCCAGCTGAAAGGAGCGGAGCTGAGCCCAGCAGAGCCCAGCAGAGCCCAGCGTGCGTGGCGTGACCAGACCAGCAGCCTAGCGGAGAGTGCCCTACAATCCTGAATTACTGAGCTTTGGCATCTACCAGACCTGTCAACCCACAAAGAGCAAAAACAACAGAGAAGGTTAGTGGGGAAAGCTGCAGGACTGAGTTTCGGTTCGGCAACAACCCCTGGGGCAGCGGAGGTAGGGCAGCTTTAGAACTACAGCTGCAGTTGCTTCTGGCCCCAGGCCCACCTGGTGGGAGGAATTAAGTGGCTGATCAGAGCAGGAGTGAAGAACCTGCTGAAGATTTAAACCCAGTCCAAGTAGGGGGTTCTTGGGGAAGGAGGAGTGCTGGTGAAGTAGCACATCCT
>CM053622.1:188188887-188206934 GCA_028646595.1 Phalanger gymnotis
CCCCATTGCCTGTGCCTCTTATTTTCTAGTTGCATTTTTGATGTTTCTGTGGAATAAATGAAGGGCTTTCTATGTCGTATAAGCTTTAAAATTGTATAAACAAAGTATTAATTTCTGTGTTTGTAAGCAGGTGAAGCTTAACTAAATGTTCATTTTAATAAATACTTTGAAAAACTAATTAGCATGTCAGTTTATAACATATGAAGTTAATTAATAAAAATATCTAGCATTAATATAGTGCTTTATGTTTTGCAAAGATCTTTACAAACATCATCTCATTTTATCCTCACCACACCACTGGATATAGGTGCTATTATTATCCTTATTTCACAGATGAGGAAACTGGGGTAGAGGTTAAACGATTTGGTTAATGTTATATAGCTAGTAAGTGTATAAGGCCAGATTTGAACTCATTTCTTCCTTACTTCAGATCCAAAGCTCTTTGCACTGCAGAACTTAGCTGCCTCTAGTATCTAATCATAAAAAGGTTTTCCTCCCTTACTCTGAATAATTGAGTTGACTGTATAGGAAAGAAAGCAGGAAGGCAGGAAAGAAGGATGAAAGGTAGGAAGGAATGAAGGAAGGCAAGAAGGAAGGAATGGAAGTAATAAAGAAGGAAAAATAATGATGTTCTCTTCTTATTATATACAACATTGAAAAATAATATTGTCATAAATAGTATACATTTGGATAGTGATATTTTAAAAGGTTAGGCTCACAAAATGTGGAGGAACAAAGCCCCATTCCTTTTTTTACATGCCTTGGAATCTGAGATAACTCTAGATTTTTATTTACTATTTCCATCTTTATGTAGTATTCTAAAAGAAATCCTGCCACCCATGTACTTTGTGAAACCAATTCTTCAAGTGATTTAAAGTAACTTTCTCTCCTTCCTGTCTCATTGACAAATGCACAGTCTTAGTGAAGCTCATAGAACACTGGCACCCTGCCAGAAACTCCAGCCATGCTAGATATTGTCAACAGTTCCTGTCAAAATGGGAATGTGTGATCTTATACTTTGTTCAAAAAAAATGTTGCTTATTATCTAAATATGATGTCAAAGGTGAAAAAATTGCCAATAACTATTTTCAGATATAATTACAAACAGAAAATGTACTTATTTCTTTTTATTAATTAATTAATTTATAAAATTAATTGATTTTAGTTTTCAACATTCATTTCCACAAGATTTTGAGTTTCAAATTTTCATATGTTCTTTTTTTACCTCTTTCAGTTGCATGCCCAATGCACTGATCCCATTTTTTCTCTATTTTATTCATTTAAGCATTCAGAGATATAAAACTTCCCCTAAGAATTGCTTAGGCTGCATCCCATAAGTTTTGGTATGTTGTCTCATTATTGTCATTCTCTTGAATGAAGTTATTGATTCTTTCTTTGATAATTTCTTTGAACCACTCATTCTTTAGGATTAGATTATTTAGTTTCCAATTTATTTTTAGTCTATCTTTCCATGGTCCTTTATTACAAATAATTTTTATTGCATCATGATCTGAAAAGGATGCATTGAGTATTTCTGCACTGGATTGGGAGGTTTTTGTGCCTTAGGACATGGTCAGTGTTTAAGTATGTGTCATGTACTATTGGGAAAAAATATATTCCTTTCTATCCCCATTCAGTTTTCTCCAGAGGTCTACCACATCTGCCTTTTTAAAAATTCTATTCACCTCCTTAACTTCTTTCTTGTTAATTTTGGAGTTATATTTGTCAAGTTCAGAGGTGGTGGTGGGTTTTGAGGTCCCCCACTAGTACAGTTTTGCTATCTATTTCTTCCTGTAACTCCTTAACCTCTCCTTCAGGAGTTTGGATGCCATACCACTTGGTGCATATATATTAAGAGATGATATTACTTCATTGTCCATGGTGCCTTTGTGCAGATTTTGTTTCCTTCCTTATATCCTTTAATTAGATCTGTTTTTGCTTTTGCTTTGTCTGAGATTAGGATTCCTAACTCGGTTTTTTTTTTACTTCAGCTGAAGCCTAATATGTTCTACTCCAGCCTTTTACCTTTACCCTGTGTGTATCCCCCTGTTTCAGATGTGTTTCTTGATAACAACACATTGTAGGATTATGGTTTTTAATCCATTCTGCTATCTGCCTCCATTTTATGGGAGAGTTCATCCCATTCACATTCACAGTTTTTAAAACTCTGAATTCCAAATTCCCTCCCTTTTTCCCTCCCCATCCTCCCTCATTGAGAAGATAAGCAATTCACGTGTGTGTTGTTATACAAAACACTTTCAAATAATAATATTGTGTAAGACTAACTATATTTCATTCCATCCTATCCTGCCCCTCATTTATTGTTTTTTGTCCCTTGACCCTGTCCCTTTTCAAAAGTGTCTGCTTTTGACTACCCCTTCCCCCAATCTGCCTTCCCTTCTATCATCTCCCCCTCAACTTTTAGTCCCTTTCCCCCCTACTTTCCTGATTGAATGTGTATGCTATTCTCTTCTTAAGACAAATTCAATGAGGGGAAGTTTCATTCATTCCCTTTTAACTCCCCCCAATCCCTTCCATTATAACAGCTTTTTCTTGAATATTTTATGTGAGATAATTTACCCCATTCTATCTCACTCTTTCTTCTCCTCCTAGTATATTCTTCTCTGACCCCTTAATTTTATTTTTTAGATATCATCCCTTCATATTCAACTCACCCTCTGCCCTCTGTGTATACACACACACATACATACACATATGGATACACATATGTATGTAAATATATACATGTAAATATATGTACATATATATGTGTATATATATGTACATATGTACATATATATTCCCTTCAAGTACCCTAATATTGAGAAAGGTCTCATGAGTTAGAAATATCATTTTTCCATGTAGGAATGTAAACAATTCAACTGTAATGAGTCCCTTATGATTTCTCTTTCCTGTTTACCTTTTCATGCTTCTCTTGAGTCTTGTATTTGAAAGTCAAATGTTCTATTCAGCTGTGGTCTTTTCGTCAAGAATGCTTGAAAATCTCTATTTCATTGAATGTCCATGTTTTCCTCTGAAGTATGAAATGTAGATTTGCTGAGTAGGTGGTTTTAATCCTGTCTTTTGACCTCCAGAATCTCATACTCCAAGCCTTTTGATCCTTTAATGTAGAAATTCCTAGATCTTGTATTGTCTTGATTGTGTTTCCACAATACTCAAATTATTTCTTTCTGGCTGCTTGCAATATTTTTTCTTTGACCTAGGAACTCTGGAATTTGGCTATAATATTCCTAGGAGTTTTCCTTTTGGGATCTTTTTAAGTGGTAATTGTTAGATTCTTTCAATTTCTTTTTTCGCCTCTGGTTCTAGACTATCAGGGCAGTTTTCCTTAATTATTTCTTGAAAGATGATGTCTGGTCTCTTTTTTTGATCATGGCTTCCAGGTAGTCCAATAATTTTAAAATTATCTCTCCTCAATCTATTTTCTACGTCAGTTCTTTTTCCAATGAGATATTTCACAGTTTATTTAGTTTTTATTCTTTTTGTTTTGTTTTATAATTTCTTTATTTCTCTTAAAGTCATTAATTTCTATTTGCTCCATTCTAATTTTTAAGGAATTAATTTCTTTATTAAGCTTTTGGACCTCCTTTTCCATTTGGCCAATTCTGTTTTTAAAGACATTTTTCTCCTCATTGGCTTTTTGGAGCTCTTTTGCCACTTGGGTTAGTCTATTTTTTACAGTGTCATTTTCTTCAGTATTTCGTGATCTCCTTCAGCAAGCTGTTGACTCATTTTTTATGATTATCTTGCATCACTCTCATTTCTTTTCCCAGTTTTTCTATATTTACTTGATTTTCTAAATGTTTTTGAGCTCTTCTGTGGCCTGAGACCAATTCATATTTTTCTTGGAGGCTTTTGAGGTAGGATCTTTGACTTTATTGTCTTCTGGTTTTATGTTTTGATCTTCTTTGTCGCAAAAGTAAGATTCTATAGTCTGAGTTTTTAACACTGCATGCTCATTTCCCTAGCCAATTGCTTGACTTTTGAGTGCATTGTCAAGGTGTGACTCTGCTTCCAGAGTGGATAGTGCTCTGTCCTAAGCTTCAGGGGTTTGTATACTTGTTTTCAGAGCTACTTCTAGGCACCTGTAAATTTTCACCTTTTCTGAGAGAGTATGATCCAAGGAAAGGTGTTTACTCCTTTACTGGCCTGTGCTCTGCTATGTGAGTGACCTCAAGCTCCCATCTCTGGCATGGAACTGTGAGGAGGATTCCCTCTCCACAGCTACCACAAGCTCTGCCACACCAATCCCCCCGCCCCGGGACCACCACCCAGGACTGCAATCCAGATGCAAGCAGGGTAAAGCAAGAAAATTTTCTCTCAGTGCCAGAAAAGAGATCCCTGCAATCCCCCTCTGATCAGCTGCTTGATCCTGGCAACATCTATAGGCCTGGAGCTCTGGAAGCAGCCACCGCTGCTGCTGCCACCACCCCTGCTGCCCTGGGGCAGGGGCCAGACCGCACTATTCTCTCACCCAGGTCTGACAGAGTTTTCCCACTGACCTTTTATGATGTCTTTGACATTTGTAAGTCAAGAAGTCTGCAGACTGCTGCAGCTGCCAGTGATTCAGTCAGCTGAGGCCTGCTCCAGCTCCATCTATGACATTTTGGGCCATGCTAGACTGCACTCCACTCCCAGCTTGGCACAATAAACCTTTCTTGTTGACCTTCCAGGATGTCTTGGGCTAGAAATTTGCCTCACTCCCTCATTTTGTGGGTTATGTTGCTCTAGAATTTTAGAGTCATTTTTATAGTTATTTGGAAGGGTTTGTTTAGTTTTTACAAAAAAGTTCAGGGGTCCATTTCAAAAGTTTAAAAACTCTAGTTGTTATTCAGTATAATGCAAGAGTTGACAATAAATTTTTAGTCTCATCTGAAGTAATTAAAATAAGAAATGTTAAGGTCTTCAACCTAACAGGTATTTTAGATTTTATGGAAAAATGTAATTATGTCCAAATTGAAAGTAAAATTTGAAGCAATATTAAGAGAAATTAATACTTTATATTTTCAGCACATGTAGCACAATTGGCTACATTTGACTTAAAGGCCCTTCATATTCACACTTTTCATTCAAAATTGCTTTGCTTAAGATTTATTCCTATATCTGTCACTAACCTTCCAGCCTGGAAATGAAATTACTTTTTTTCTTATCCATTTTTCTTGCATTTTCATATGTAAAACACCTAATAATATTTTCTTCAAGAAAAAGGAAAGTCTTAAGTTAGGATAATCATTGCATTTCTTTCTTTTGACAAGAGAAAAATAAAATAAACTGCAAGGTGATTTTATAATCACATATGTTAGTTCTTCACAAGCATATATGAATAAGAAAATAAGTGGGCACATCCATCATCCAGTAATTCTGAAAAACCTTCATGTTTAAGTGGTATCACCAAAATATTAAAATACCCCAAAGAAGTCCTTCAATACATTGGATAAATACACATTGGGGGAAATGTGTGTGGATATCGATAAGAATTTCACACATTAAGAAATAACGGATAGATTGGAATCTCTGATGGTGAAAGGACTACCAATAACACTGAAGATGTTTCAAATATGTTTGAAAGTTCACGCCAGCTGTCTTTAATCTATATTTTGTTTTTACTTGTTTGTATTTTACTTTTATATGGTATTTTTTGTATTTATTGTCCAATTTGATTTGAACTTCCAAAGTATAAGAGGAAAAACCTCTTCCTTTGTTTTAATGTGTTGTGATTTTTTCATGTGTGATTTTGATATATAACTCCTATGGCAAATACATGCAGGGATACCATAAATGTAATATTCAACTGTCCAGAACTAAAATGAGAGATAAATACTGCAAGCAGAAACAGTGGCACAAAGGTCAAACAGCTAGACTATTTGTTCAGCAGTGAAGAGAAATGGAGTGTAACAGTCTTCCTAGAGGCTCAGCTGTGTTTGCTATAACACATACTCCAGTGGGATAGCAGGAAACAAGGTTAAGATAGGGTTCATAAACAATAGAAGGACCATTACCACTCCTGCTAGGTGACAAAAAAGGATTTTTTGCATGATTACATCATGCCAGTTCTTGTGTATTTGTAACTGTATGAATGAATGTTTTGCCAAAGTGCAGGGAAGGAAAAAGGAAACATAAGTGCATATATTTGGGGCCATTTTCTATCAAACTTTAATGGTCCCAAAAGCAGCAATTTCTCCAGTATATGAAACTGCCTTGTGTTACAGAACAGCCAGTGACAAAAATATCACTACTAATGGTGATTTCATTCCACTACAGTTCCCAATTTTCCTAATCAGACTCTGAGTCAACTTTAGAACTTTTAAAAGCCATTTTTAAAAATTTCATTTTGGGTGCAATTAAACTTAAGATAACCAAATTATATAGGAAGAGGAGGAGGAAGAAAGAGGAAGAGAATGAAACTGAGAAGGAAAAAGAAGAGGAGGAAGAAACAGCAGCAAGAAGTTTAGAGAAACTATTCTATCATTTTGAAAATTTCCTCAAATGTAATAATTAAAAATATGAAAAAAAGTATTGTATATGTAGTGTGTGTAAGTTACAGAATGTACAATATAGGCCATGGAAATTTTATATTCAAAAAATCTGTTCACTTACCCAAGTAATTCTAAATTTATGACATAGTGAACAATATATTTAAATATTTCATGATATTCATTCATTTGTAAATATATATATTCAACAGTTTTTTGAAGAATAACAGGATAAAGTGCTGTACCTGTAAACAGGACACCCTGCATTCTAACTGCGGTTCTAACATGTTTTAACTCTGAGAACTCAGGCAAATCGCTTAGTTTCTTTGATCCTTTAGCCACATTTCTTTTTTTTAATTCTTTATTTTTTTATTTGATATTTTTAGTTTTCAGCATTGATTTCCACAAGATTTTGAATTACAAATTTGCATGTAAAAATAACTTTTTTTTGAACATCTGCTTTTAAAACTTTGAGTTCCAAATTCTCTCCCTCTTCTTTTATGTGACATAACTTACCCCATTTGATCTCTCTCTTTCTCCCTATCTCCGTGTATTAATCTCTTACCCCTTAATTGTTTTTAGGTATCATCCCTTCATATTCAACTCACCCTTTGCCCTCTGTGTATATTCCCTTCAACTACTCTAATACTGAGAAGAGTCGCATGAATTACATACATCGTCTTCCCATGTAGGAATGTAAACAAAACAGTTCAGCTTTAGTAAGTTCCTTCCAATTTCTCTTACTTGTTTACCTTTTTATGCTTCTCTTGATTCTTGTATTTGAAAGCCAGATTTTCTGTTCAGCTCTGGTCTTTTCATTGAGAAAGCATGAATATCCTCTATTTTATTGAAAATCCATATTTTGCCTTGGAACATTACACTCAGTTTTGCTGCATAGGTGATTCTTGGTTTTAATCCTAGCCCCTTTGACCTCCAGAATATCATATTCCAACCCCTTTGATCCCTTAATGTAGAAACTGCTAGATCTTGTGTTATCCTGATTGTATTTCCACAATACTCAAATTGTTTCTTTCTGGTGGCTTGCAGTATTTTCTCCTTGATCTGGGAGCTCGGGAATTTGGTGACAATATTCCTAGGACTTTTCTTTTTGGGATCTTTTTCAGGAGGTGATCTGTGGATTCTTTCAATTTCTATTTTGCCCTGTGGCTGTAGAACATCAGGGCAGTTCTCCTTGGTAATTTCTTGAAAGATGATATCTAGGCTCTTTTTTGATCATGGCTTTTAGGTAGTCCAATAATTTTTATCTTATCTCTTCTGGATCTATTTTCCATGTCAGTTCTTTTTCCAATGAGATATTTCACATTGTCTTCCATTTTTTTCATTCCTTTGGTTCTGTTTGACAATATTTTGATTTCTCATCAAGTCACTAGTTTCCACTTGCTCCAATCTAATTTTTAAAGTGGTATTTTCTTCAGTGGTCTTTTGGATCTCCTTTAGCAAGTTGTTGATATATTTTTCATGGTTTTCTTGCATCACTCTCCTTTCTCTTCCCAATTTTTTCTCTGTTTCTCTTACTTGCTTTTCTAAATCCTTTTTGAGCTCTTCCATGACCTGAGAGCAATTCATATTTTTTGGAGGCTTTTTATATAGACTCTTTGACTTTGTTGACTTCTTCTGGTTGTATGTTTTGATCTTTGTCACCAAAAAAAAAGATTCTGTAGTCTGAATCTGAGTCTGAGTCCTTTTATGCTGCCTGGTCATATTCCCAGCCAACTACTTGATCTTTGAGCTTTTTGTCAGGGTAAGACTGCTTGTATAGTAGTAAGTACTTTGTCCCAAGCTTTAGGGGCTGTGCTGATGTTTTCAGAGCTACTTTTCCTCCACTGTTACCATAAGCTCTGCCACAGTAGGACTTCTCCTCCCCCAAGAACTGCCAACCATGATTGCAACCCAGATCCAAGCAGGGCAAAGGAAGAAAACCTGCCTCTGCCCCAGGAAAGTGCTCCTTTCACTCCCGCTCTGATCTGCCGCTTGATTCCTCCCACTGTGTGAGCCAGGGATTCCAGAAGCAGCTGACACTGGAGCTCTGGAAGCAGCCACAGGAGATTCCTGCTGCTGATGCCACTGCCACCACCACTGAACCACCTTGACCCCCCCTAGGGCTGGGGCCAGATTGCTCTCACCCCAATCCAGCAGTTTTCCCACTAACCTGCTCCGTGGTCTTTGGTATTTGTGGATTGAGAAGTCTGGTAACTGCCACAGCCCAATGATTCATGGCCCTCAGGCCTGTTCTGCTCGACTCTCAGTCTGGTTGGTCCTGGCCCATCCCACCTTGGACTATGTTCTGCTCCCAGTACTATGTGATAGACCCTTCCCAGCAATCATCCAGGCTGTCCTGGGCTGGAGACCTGCTTCCCTCTGTTATTTCATGGGTTCTGCAGCTCTAGAATTTGTTCAGAGCCATTTTTATAGGTGTTTGGAGGGATTTTGGAGAGACCTTAAGCAAGTCCCTGCTGTCCAGCCTCCATCTTGGTGCTGTCTCCAGTCAGTTCACGTCTAAGAATTTTAGGTATATCTAACTTTCTCCCTTTCATGGCAAGATTTCATATTGCAAAATAATATAGTTTTAGGTAGTTTGAACTGAATAAATTGAAAAAATGTTCAAGTTTGCTCAGGAGATAATGAGTGCACAATTAAAGCAAATTAATTTTTAATGATGAACATCAAATACATAGGTTTTAGTAATATTCTTAAGAGGGTATAGGTAGCAGAGTGAATAAAGCACTAGGCCTGGAACCAGGATATCTGAGTTTAAATATGGTCCCAGGCACATACTTGCTATGTGGCCCTGTGCAAGTCATTTAACTCTGTTTCCCTCAGTTTCTTCAACTATAAAATGAGCTAGAGAAGGAAATGGCAAACCATTTCAGTGTCTTTGCCTGGATGTTGGAGAAGATATGGGGAAATTGGAACACTAATGCATCGTTGGTGGAGTTGTGAACTGATCAACCATTCTGGGTAGCAATTTGGAACAATGCCTGAAGGGCTATAAAACAGTGCTTACCCTTTGAGTCAGCAATACCACTTTTAGGTCTGTATCCCAAAGAGATCATAAAAAAGGGAAAAGGACTCACATGTACAAAAACTATTTATAACATCTCTTTTTGTGGTGGCAAATAAGTGGAAATTGAGGGAATACCCATCAATTGGGGAATGGCTGAAAAAATTGATATGTGAATGTAATACTATTGTTCTCTAAGAAATGATGAGCAGGTGGACTTTGGAAAAACCTGAAAAGAATCCCATGAACTCATGCTGAGTCAAGTCAGCAGAACCAGGAGAACATTATACACAGTAACAGCAACATTGTTCAGTGACCGACTTTAATAGACTTAGCTCTTCTGATCGATGCAATGATGTAAGACAACTACAGGGGGGACATGATGAAAAATGCTTTCCAAATCCAGAGAAAGAACTATGGAGTCAGAATGCAGATTAAAGCATACTCTTCTTTCTTTTTTTGTGTGTTTTTGTTTTTGTTTTTTTCTTTTCTTTCTCATGATGTTTCCCTTTGGTTCTGATTCTTCTTTACAAAGTATCAAACGTGGAGATATATTTAAATTGATTGTATGTGTATAGCCTATATCAGATTGCATGTCATCTTAGGGAATGGGGAGGGGAGGGAAGGGGAGAAAATTTAGAACTTAAAATCTTATTAATGTGAATGTTGAAAACTAAAATAAATAGTAATTTAATTAATGAAGAAATGAATGAGGGAATAAATAGAAAAAATATTTATTTGTACAAAATTATTTGTACCCTTTTGTGATGTCAAAGAATTGGAAAATGAGGGGATTCCTATCATTGGGGTATGATTGAACAATTTATGGTATATTATTATGATGAAATACTATTGTGCTAT
Source organism: Phalanger gymnotis (assembly GCA_028646595.1). Lineage (NCBI taxonomy): Eukaryota > Metazoa > Chordata > Mammalia > Diprotodontia > Phalangeridae > Phalanger > Phalanger gymnotis. Next base: position 188,199,265 of record CM053622.1, read on the forward strand.
AAAAACTGACAAGCAGAATAAATTAAAAAAACACATGAAAAGATTTATATGAACTCATGCAATGTGGAAAAAAACAGAAACACTAAAGCATAGTCGATGAAACCCTGTACTGGTCCAACCATTCTGGAAAACAGTTTGCATCTATACCCATGAAGCTTTAAATTTTGCGAACTCTTTGACACACTTATTGTTCATCTCCAAGAAATAAAAAAGAGAGAAAGGGCATACATATAAAAGTATTGATAACATCCCTTTTATATTTGTAAAGGATTAGAAACCGATATCCCTTCATGGGGGTGTAGTTGAACAAGTTATGTTATATGAATGTGATAGAATACTGTTTGGCTCTAAGAAATGATGAAGGCTGTGATTTCAAAATCTGGGAAGACATATAAACAAATTCACAGTCAAGTTAGTAGGACCATGAGAATAATTTATCTAGCAAGAACAATATTGTAAATACAATCAACTGTGAAATATTTAGTAACTCTAATCAATAAAATTCCAAAAGACCCATGATGAAGAATGTTGTCTACTTCCAAATAGAGAACTGATGACTACAAAATGTAGATTAAAGCATTTTTCTTTCTTTTTTCATTTTTCTTTTCCTTCCTTTCTTCCTTCCTTCCTTCCTTCCTTCCTTCCTTCCTTCCTTCCTTCCTTCATTGCTCTTTCTTTTCCTGTTTAGAGTATGGCTAATGTGGAAATTTATTTTTCATGATTTCCTATTGGTAATTGGTTTTGTATTTCTTGCCTCCTCAATGTGGGGCAGGGGAAGTAAACAAAACTGATAGTAAAGTAAAATTGAATAAAAAAAGAATGTGTGATGAATACAAATAAAAATGGAAAAATTCAAGAAAACAATATACACAGTAACAGCAACAATGTAAATGGAAAGAATAACTACACGCCAAAAAAATCAATAGTAAATATAAAAAATATATAAAGATCAATCAGAACTTGAATGAATAGACATGAGAAAACATCCCCAAAGTATCCTTTCAAGGAGATTGGAGTTCCAGAGTATAACGTACATTCACTTTTTTTTTCAATGTATCAATCAGTTTGTTGTGTTGTTTTTCTTTTTCCTAAAATGTACTATTTGTTATATAGGATGGCATTCTGGAAGTCTAAAGAAGAGAGAGAGTTGGGATAACTCTGGTGATTGATGTAAGAAACAGAATATCAATAATTTTATAATGATCAATTTGAGTTATGAAGCCTATAATTCTATGTTTCTATAATAAAATAGCTGGACTCTTTTGTCCTTTTCTTGTCATGATACATAGTGACTCTTCCATGACATTTTAAAGATTTTACCTCGACTTTAATACTGCAAAAGATTTGTTTTTCTTTTGCTCTTTCCACTAGGAAAAATAAACTTCTCTCCTCATTAAGCTTAATAATTTCTCTTCCTTTTAGACATCATAAAAGTTCAATCATCATGATAAAATGGCCAAGTCCAAGTTAACTTCCTAAATGAGTTTTTTATTTTGTTTTGTAAATAATATGTAAAATAGGTACCTCAATGCCAAAATGATAGTTGTATTGCTGAAAAGTTAAAATTTGGGGAGCATCATATAACCTGAATCTTATGTGATTAGATTTGCTCAGTTATCCGATTGCTCTCTGTATAACTAAGTGAGGAGCAAGGAAAAGTCATGGAACTGAAGTCTTTGATCAGTAAGTATACAGACATTAAAAATTCAGTATAATCTTGAATGTGAAAAGAAATGATCATTTTATGAAATAAATTTGTTAGTAACCTCCTTTGACTATTATGATATGTGCTCAGAGACAGATATAAAATCTGACAGTAATATGAAATATATTCAATGAAGCATATCATGGACATTTAAGTGAAAATCATACCATCTTTATTTATGTTGGTGGCAATATTTGCCTGATGTTTTGTTATTCATTTCCAATAAAGCTCACATTCTAAAGAAAAGAACGTAGAAGACTGTTATGAGCATCTGTGATAATATTCTTACTACTGAACTGTCTCCATTTTTTGGAAATACAATCATCCACCCTCTGCTCCTCTTTTTCAAAACTGATTAAATTTATATGTTTGTTCAGCAGTGAATTTATTTCTTTTTATGAAATGAAATCTAAATTGTCTAGTTCCAAAAATGTAATAAGAGAGGACAACACTGTAATAACTGCTGGCATCTGTTTATTCCATACTTCATTCTCCATGTACTAGTGTGGATTTCATATATTTACCCATGCACCCATTGATATAGGTGTCCTTTTTATTCACTGCTGTTTTTCATGACTGCTAAGACTCACTTCAAAATTCAATATACTACTGTTATATGAATGTCTTCCTTTAGAAAAAGGCTAAGTGATGGATCAAACTTTCATGGGGTTAGTTCAATATATTGATTTTTATACACTAAATTGTCAGGGCGACTCCTATCTTGGATTTTGCTGTACATGAAAACCTTCTTTCTAAAAATAATTGCTCATGTTATGTTTTGTATGAAGTTTTTTTTATTTAAAATACTGTACCTGTTTATCACTATTTTAAATGGCTAAGTAAAGGTTCAACATTTTTCCCTGTTAGGTTTTTGTGAACTGCTGAACATTGACATAGAAATAACTTTTTTTCATAGTCATCCTCAAGATAAACATTAGAACAGTAACTGGATAGGCTGTCTTGCCTGAGATAACATTCACCTACCAAGGTTAGAGCATATATTATCCTTAAGATAATTAGTAGAAATTGCCCAGTCCAGACCTCTAATCTAGAATAATAGCCACATGTTTCTAAGGCCACTGAAGAAGTTGACTATATGCTAAAAGCAAGATTGCTAAGAAATCAATAGTGAATTTGGAAAGACTGACATACAAGCTTGTACCTTAATCAAGCAACACTCCTAAAGCCTTCAGGACTAAGTCAAGGCAGTAATTTGCTGGAGAATTGTCAATAGAAGAAAAGCTTTTCAAGTACAAAAGCAAGAATAGCTCAGTCTAAAATCACATTCTGCTAAAGATTCATGTTCGAAAAAGATCACTGATGCTGTGTTCTCTGCTGCTTTTCTTCCCCAGATGGCAAAGGTAAAGAAATATAAAGTTGAACCATGGACCCAAGAAAAATGTTGCAGCCACTTGCAATCTAACAAATATCTTCACCTTTGGGGACACAGCTGTGTGTGATGTTGAACAATAATCTCCACCACAGTACGTACAATAAGTTATCTGGGAGGTTCTGCTTTTGCTTTTATAATATTGGAGTCTTAACCCTTGATATGTAAGAGCCAGTTAGAGAGAAATTGCTTTTAATATTTGGGAATGAACTGGAGAGATTGATCAAATATCCTGTCTCAGAAATTGTCCGGAACATATCCACAAACATATATGAAATTAGCAATTAAATTTCCCTTATTCTAATTATAAATTTCAAATTATTGAAAATAGCCAATGTATCCTCTGGGTATTTTTTTTATCTAGGTTAAACATTCCAAACTCCTTCAAATGCTCCTCATAAAAAATAGACTCAAGGCCATTCCCTGTCTTACGCTCTTTTAAACAATCTCCAACTTACCAATGTCCTTAATCTGTGGTGCCCAGAAGTAAACACTGTGCTCCAGTTGAGGTCTCAGGTGGGCAGAATACAGTGAAGTTGTTTCAGCTCCCTATTCCTGTAAACCATGCAGGTATCTATTGGGTATTATACTAGAAACATCCTACTATTTTATTGTTGCACCATTGAAAACTATTCTTTGAATCCAGTGAAATGAGATATTTTTAAAGCATTTAACAATGCAGTGCACATAATAGGAACTTAATGAATGCTTATTCCCTTCCCTCCCAAGATATCAAAAATGTCTAAATCCATTTGATCGTAATATATATTTATGTATATATATACTATATATGTATATATATAATATATATATATATAATTTATATGGACGTATAACTGTATATGCAAATATATAAGCACATGTATGTGTGTGCCTACATATCTTTTTTCAGAGTCAGAGCCAACTGGGAGATAAATCAACTAAATTCTCCCAACATTTCCCTTCAAATAGCTATAAAACAACTTATAAAATATAATTCTGGAGTAGCATATTAAACAAAACGTCAAGGTGAGGGAATTTTCCAGACAAAGAAGACTTAGGAGAGAAGGAGAGATTTGAGAGACTGGGGTAGAAGTTGGATGGAATGCAGCGCAAGAGCCCTGTGGACTTTGGAGACAAGTATAACTGCAGCAGCAAAAACTTTGGAGATTGGACAACTGATAAGAAAAGATTGCAGTTGACCCTTTTACTAGCACTGAATGCAGAATTGGGCACTGTTTGGCAGCTCCATTGTCCATTACCCATTTCTGGATCCCTGTTGGTCACTTGTTTATTTCCTAGAAGTCTTTTTCTTTAGTTAATTAATTAGTTAATTTTTCGTTTTCAACATTCACTTCCATAAGATTTTGCATTCTAATTTTTTCCCTCTCTTTCCCCTTTCCCCTCCCCAAGATGGCATGCAGTCTAATATAGGCTATACATGTACAATCATATCAAACATATTTCCACATTAGTCAGGTTGTGAAAGAAGAGTCAGAACAAAAGGGAAAATATGAAAACAAAAAAACCAAAAATCACATGCTTCAATCTGAATTTGGACTCCATAGTTCATTCTCTGGATGTGAATAGGATTTTTCATCATGAGTCTTTTGGAATTGTCTTAGATCATTGCACTGCTGAGAAATGCTAAGTCTAACAAAGTCAGTCATCTCACAATGTTGCTTTTACTGTGTACGTTGTTCTCCTGGTTCTGCTTACTTCACTCAGTATAAGTTCAAACAAGCTTTTGCAGGTTTTTCTGAAATCCACCTGCTCAACATTTCTTATGGAACAATATAATTTCATTACATTTCATATGCCACAAATTGTTTAGTCATTCCTCAAATGATGGGCATCTCCTTAATGTCCAGTTCTTCGACATAAGAAAAACAGCTGCCACAAATATTTTTGTACTTTTGGGTCCTTTTCTCTTTTTTATGATCTCTTAAGGATACAGACCTAGTGTTGGTTTTGCTGGATCAAAGGATGTACACAGTTTTATCGACCTTTGGCCATAGTTCCAAATTGTTCTCTAGAATAGTTTCATCAGTTCTCAACTATACCAACAAAGTGTTAATATTCCAATTTTCCTACATCTTCTACAACATTTATCATGTTCGTGTTTTGTCATGTTAGCCAATCCGATAAGTGGGGTATGGTGCATCAGAGTGGTTTTAATTTGCATTTCTCTAATTAATAGTAATTTAGAGCATTTTTTATCATGACTACAGAGAGCTTTAATTGCTTCAACAGAATATTGCTTGTTCATATCCTTAGACCATTTATCAATTGGGGAACAACTTGTATTCTTATAAATTCAATTCAGCTTTCTCTATATTTTAGAAATGAGAACTTTTTTAGAAATTCTGGCTATTAAAATTGTTTCCACCTTTCTCCTTCCCTTCTAATCTTAGTTCAATTGGCTTTGTTTGTATAAAGCCTTTGTAATTTAATATAGTCTATATTATTCATTTGCTTTTCATAATGTTGTTTATCTCTTGTTTCATCATAAATTATTCCCTTCTCCATATATTTCAGACAGGTAAACTATGCCTAGCTCTCCTGATCTGCTTATAGTTTCACCATGTGTCTAAACTGTGTACCCACTTTGAATTTATCTTGGTATAGGGTGGAAGATGTTGATCTCGGCCTAGTTTCTGCCATACTGTTTTTCAGTTTTCCTAGTAGTTTTTGTTAAATAGTGGATTCTTATCCCAGAAGCTGGGGTCTTTGGGTTTTTCACACAGTAGATTACTATAGTCATTGACTACTGTGTCTTGAATAGCTAACCTATTCCACTGATCCACCACTCTATTTCTTAGCCAGTACCAAATAGTTTGGATGATTGCTGCTTTATAATACAGTTTTAGATCTAATACAACTAGGCCACCCACATTTACATTTCTTTTCTATAATTCCTTTGATATTCTGGACCTTTTGTTCTACCAGATGAATTGTACTATTTTTTTTTTACTAGCTCTATGAAATAATTTTTGGCAGTTTTATTGGCATGGCACTGAACAAGTAATTTAATTTAGGTAGAATTATCATTTTTATTATATTAGTTCAGCTTAACAATACGCAACTGATTTTTTTCCTAATTATGACTTTGTGTGAAAAGTGTTTTGTAATTGTGTTCATATAGGTCCTGGGTTTGTTTTGGTGGGTAGACTTCCAAATATTTTATGATATCTACAGTAACTTAAATCTAAGTTCTCATTCTATCTCTTGCTGCTGGATTTTGTAATATATAGAAATCCTGATGATTTATGTGGGTTCATTTCATAACCTGCAACTTTGCTAAAGTTGTTAATTATTTCAAGTAGTTTTTTTAACTTGATTCTCTAAGTATACCATCAAATCATCTGCAAAGAGTGATAGCTTTGTTTTTCATTACCTATTCCAATTCCTTCAATTTCTTTTTCTCCTTCTTGCCAAAGCTAATACAATACTGAGTATCAGTGGTGGTAATGAATATCCTTGTTTCACCCTTGATCTTATTCAAAGTGCTTCTAACTTATCCCCATTAGTTGTAACGTTGCTGATGGTTTTAGGTTTATTATTTTAAGGAAAACTCCACTTATTCCTGTGTTCTCTAGTGTTTTTAATAGGAATTGGTGTTGTATTTTGTCAAAAGCTTTTTCTGCGTCTGTTGAGATGATGTTATTTCTGTTAGTTTTGTTGTTGATAGTTTTCCTAATAGCCCTGGATTCCTGCTATAAATTCCATCTGGTCATAGTGTATTAAATTTCAGATAAGATTCTGTAATCTCTCTGCTAATATTTTATTTAAAATTTTTGCATCTATATTCATTAGGGAAATTGGTCTCTATATTTATTTTCTTTTTTCTGTTTTGGTTCTTTCTTGTTTAGTTATCAACACCATTTTTGTAACATAAAAAAATAGTAGGATTCCTTCTTCACCTGTTTTTCCAAATAGTTTATATACTATTGGAATTAATTGTTCTTTAAAGGTTTGATATAATACACTTGTAAATCTTTCTGTTCCTGGATACTTTTTCATATGGAGTTCATTGATGGCTTATTCAATTTCTTTTTTGTGAAGTGGGATTATCTAAGTATTTTATTTGATCTTCAGTTAATTTGGGTAATTTATATTTTTGTAAATATCCATCTATTTCATGAAGATTGTCAAAATTTTTGGCACATAGTTGGGAAAAATAGCTTCTAATTATTCTTTAAATGATCTCTTCATTGGTGGTGAATTGACCCTTTTCATTTTTGATACTGTGTTGTTAAGTAAAATTGTCTCATTAGCATGGCTTTTGTTTCTTTTGAGTGGAAGTACTTTCAGCTGTTAAGTGCTAAGCCCCAGGCCCAGGGCCCTGTCAGGTGTGAAACCTGTGTGGGTGTGGATTGGTGACTTAGGAGGGGCCAACTGGGGAACCAATGGTCTCTGGTCATTGAGGCGGGGCTTGAGAACGCCGGAAGCTCGGCTGCCGGGAGACAACTTCAGTGGCGGCGGCGGCGGCGGCGGCGGCGGCGGCGGCGGCGGCGGAAGGTGTGGAGGCCAGAAGCTGAGGAGGCAGGAGGCTGCGGACTTCAGCGGCGGTGGCAGCGGCGGAAGGTGTGGAAG
>CM053622.1:188207434-188224930 GCA_028646595.1 Phalanger gymnotis
TGCGGTGGGGCCTAAATAAATTTCTTGTTGTTTTCTCCTTAGAGAATCTCTCATACCTTGCGATTTCGGACCATTCAAACATATACATGATTATATTTGAGATCATAAATTCGGCCTTCCTACTACAGATACCAATAATTTGGTTTTCTTTCTTTTTTTTAATCAAATAACCAAAGGTTTATCTCTTTTTTTCCCATAAAACCAGCTCTTAGTTTTATTTCTTAGTTCAAATGCTAATAATTTTTTTTATATTTTTACATACAAAATAAATTATTTTATTATATAAATATACTTCCCTAGCTTACCAACTAAAGCAGATTATAGGCTAGATTTGACTTGAGTCATAATATGCCAACCACTTCCCTTCATATTTATCACTTACAAAGTCTGTATTCTCTTTCCTACCAGAAATTCTCGAAACAGTAATGTTCTTGCTTGAAGTAATAATGAAGAATCTGTCCTCAAAAAGGCGCTGGTGCCTACTTTACCACTCATGCAGCCATACTGGGTCCTGTAAGTATTCTATCAATGCTAACATATTCTATAGGCAGCAGGCTGACTAGGTCTGCCTTGCTAGCCCAGAATCATTGCTATCTGCTTAAATTCTCTTTATAGGAATATTACCTCATGAGAATATATGCAATTCCACATAAATGAGTATTGATATCTATCTTCTATCTTTGATTTTTTTCCCCTCTTTCAGTTCTTATTTAAGAATGATGAAAGCCAAATATACTGAGAAATTAGGATTAATTTCTTAAAACAGAGCAAACTGTCCTCAATGTCATTGGTTGGCCAGTTATGAGCTATGTATGATTATTATTTTTCTTTCATGTTTTTTTTTTTCTTTAAGCTGTTTGTACCTATGGGAGATGGTTTACGGGTAGATGCCTCTGCTAAATGAACCAACCCATGTTTCTCCCTTCATTGTCCTGTACATGTGGAAAAATAAAGGTTTTATTGACTTGTATGCTAGGTTGAAAATATTTTTTTTTCCTGTGACAATCCTTATCTGACTATTCAATATGAACTTTTCCTTATGCTATTCCCTCCACTTAAAAGAACCTCTTACCTCCTCTTTTCTTATTTAATTTCTATCCTTCCTTAAATCCTAGATCAGTTACCAAATCCATTATGAAACTTTCCATGATTACAGCAGTTCATAGAGATCTCTTCCTTTTATGATTTTAAATAGCTTATATTGTCTGTACTAGAGGTATCAAACACAGACCTCGTGGCCCCTTGACACAATGAAGCACATAAAACTCTTGAGTTTCGTAGAAGCAGAAATTGAGAAATATAAAAGGAAATTAATAAAAATAAATTAGAACATAATTTAATATATGGTTCTCTAAGTCAATATATGTCATACAAAGATTCTTATATGTGGTTTAGTGGCCTCTTTTTCTATTAGTGTTTGACAGTATTCATCTAGACCACCAATTTATTTCCTTACATATTCGTATACCACGGTTCAACAGAAACATAAGATTCCAAAATTATATATTCTATCTTGTGTGGGCCATTTCTCCTGATATCCCTCACTTCAATGAGAATGTCATTATTTGTATTTTAAAATATAATGTCCTGTTATGTTATAATTCTCAATCAAGTAATGTTATTCTATACTTCTGAATAATGTTAGCACTGGGTAATTTTATAGTGCCATAAGGCTTAGACTTTATAATAGAAAGTTACATGGACACTTTTGGATTTCCACTGTAATATATTTCCTTTAAGAAATATTTTTATTTTGTAAATAAGAATACAATTATGTATAAACTCTAAGTACTATTTAAACATATTAATGAATGGATCAATAATACATTAAGTGGTTTAGTAATAAACTTACTAAGAAGAAACACAGCAGAGACTTTTAAAATTATAAGATATAATCAGATATTAAAATAAGTGCATGGACTTTATTATATTCTTATTTTGTTTATAATATCCATTTCTTCCCCTCCAAAAAAATTGCTTGTTGGTCATTCTTTATTACTACATCACACTGTTTCACTGTCCATTTTACTGACAGTAGTAGACAGATGCATACTTATTCCTTTGATTTTTAACTTAGGTTTTTCCTTAACCTATCTGATATCCCTTCATATAATTAATTTAAGTATATTCTGCAGATTGTGATCATGGAACAGAAAGAGAGTTAAGTAGTCCATAAAAGTTCTAAAAAAATGGCTTCCTTTCTTATCTACTTGACTTGGAGGAGAAACTGAATTTAAAATTGGTAAAGACTGTAGAATCCATTTGTACTTGAAAAAAACCCATCTACTCCAGCTGGAGGGGAAAGAGGAGGATGGGGGAGGGGGAAGGGGAAGAAAAGATGAAAGGAAGAGAGGGGAGATAAGCAGAAGGAAAGAAAGAAAGACACAGAGGCAGACAAAAGGAAAGAGGAGGAAAAAGAAAGGATAGAAAAAGAGAAGACAGAGCAAGGATAAAGACAAAAGAAAAGAAAGGGAAACAAAGAGAAGATAACCTATAAAAAGAAATTGTACACAGTCTCAAAACTTAAATAAAGGTAACATAATAACAGGACCAAAAAAAAAGGCCATTGGATTGGGAAATTGGGGACCAATGATTATGAAAGGAGAATCCCATTGAATGGAAGGTAGTAACCTAGATTGAAAAATTTCTAGGAGAATGTGAATATTAGAGAAATGGAGACATTGGGTACATAAATATGTGAAAAATTAAGTGCTGGCTAGGATAGGAAAGGAACTCTTGGGGCTGCCTTCCTAATATCCATGTGATCCACAGATTCTTTGGAGAAATGAAAAAAATTCTTCGTTCTTGTACTAAAACATTAGAAAAAAATTCATTACAGAAACTGGGGAAAATTTAGAATAGTGTAATTTATTTGTTGAAAAATATGTAATATTTGTTACATTAAAAGAAAATTTAATTCTATTGAACTAGATAATTGGACTCTTGTCCCTCATAGAGTTAATGCTTGGTTGGCTGCAAAACCTGTTCTATATTCTCAGATTTCATATGCTCATCGCTCAAGATTCCTGGCCATATCAGAAATTCCACAATGAATAAAAAGGCCACATGACTTTAGGGGTCAGAAGTAGGAGAACAAAGCCCAAAGTCCCACCTTACTGCGTGGTCAGTGAAGTATTCACATTTTTAGCCAGGAAATATACCAAAATTTTAAGATGTTTTGAGTCATGTCACTTTAAAGGACTACTACTCTGGCTTTGTAGTCAATGGAAAAAGCTTGTTGCAGACTATCTGGTAGTCTAGTACATGTTTCAGTCTTTCAGTGTATAGAAAGGAGTGCTCTAGCACCTTCCACATGTGTGATGCTACCATAGTAATCTAGGTACGGACAGAATCCCTATTACATGTAACATTTTTCTAAACAAATAGTACAATTCTACCACAGACAAAAGCATTGGGGGAAAAATCAATAATCATTTATTAGTGAAGTCACTGTATGCTCGAATAGAGAGAGGGGGTAGATCTGGGATCAAGAAGACTTGAGTTCCAATTTTGCCCAGAACACTTAGTTTCATGAATTCATCACTTAATTTTTTTCAATTTCAGTTTCCCCATCAACACTGGGAAAATAACAGCACCCACACAGGATTGTTGTTAGGATTAAATGAAGTAATATATGTAAAGTGCTTTAAAAACTTTAAAGTATGATAGAAAACTTATAAGTATTAGTGTTTTTGCTGTTATCCTACTATATATTTTGAATTATACTAAGCACTGGAAATATAAAGGCAAATAAGAATCCCCTGCCACAAGGATTGTACATGCAATTGTGGAAAAGAATCCACACATATGTGTATGTGAGTTCATGGAATTTAAAATATAAATAAACAAAATATAAATATAAATAAATATATATAATATAATATATAATATAAATATATATAATATATAATATGAATATATATAAATAAATATAAATAAAAATATAAAAAATAAATAAAATATAAAAATATAGATACATACATATGCACCTAAGTAATTGAAAAATATATGTAAAATACATATGAACCACCAGAGATTTAGAGTTGGAACAGATCTGATAGATCATCTAGTCTTTTCAATGTAATCAGAATGATCAGTTTTGCTTTTTGTAATATTATATAGTTCATCTAAAATTGATGTTGCACACACATATGTGTGTATATGTGTATATATATATACATATATATATAATGTATATTATGGTGTTTGACTTTACCATTGACTGTTATGGAAGTTCAGCACTGCATATCTTTCTCATAGATCTGACAGGTAAATTGTTCCTTGCTCTCATTATTGGGTTATGGTATCACCCTTTATGTCCAAATTATGTACCCATTTTGACCCTTTCTTGATATATGGTGTGAGAGTTGGTCTATGTTTAGTTTCTTTCTACTATTTTCCAGTTTTCCCAGCAGTTTTTGTCAAATCATGAGTTCCTGTGCCAGAAACTGGAGTCTTTGGGTTTATCAAACAATAGATTGCTATACTCATTGACTACTGTGTCTTGTGTACCTAACCTATTCCATTGATCTACCATTCTATTTCTTAGACAGTACCAGATACCTTTGATGATCACTACTTTATAATATAGTTTAGACTTATTTTATCTAGGCATCATTCCTTTTATATCTTCCCAATTAACTCACTGTTCTGATCACCACAGCAGCTCTTCCAAACCCATGAATTCTTTCTCAATCCTTCTATGTCTCCCAATTTGCCATAGTCACAGACAAAAATTTTGCCTCATATTTCCTTCAAAAATAATTGAGGCCCCACTATCTTCTCCTTTACTCTTAATCTTATATTGTACTCATTTTCTTGACTTCTGTCGTTATCGCTTCCTTCTCCGTCACCTCACATGAAGAGGTTGCCTTTCCTGTCAGGGCATATGTACTTTATGTGTAACATTTTCTCAAATATTCAAAATAGTCTTTATTCTGCATTTGAAATATCAAACCCTCCACAAGTTAAGTGCACCACAGTGAAGAGAAAGATACGCAGTGCTGAACTTCCATAACAGTCAATGGTAAAGTCAAACACCATAATATATATTATATATACATATATATGTATATATATATACACATATACACACATATGTGTGTGCAACATCAATTTTAGATGAACTATATAAGAAAAATTTAGTCATCAAATCCAATAGCAGAAAATAACAATTATGAGATAGATACACACATATGTGTGTGCAACATCAATTTTAGATGAACTATATAAGAAAAATTTAGTCATCAAATCCAATAGCAGAAAATAACAATTATGAGATAGAGGATCCCTGAATCTTTTCAACCCTAATGAGACTTCAACTGAACCTGCATCATTTTAAAATGTCCCATTGCATTGTGATGGAATATTATTGTGTTATAGGAAATGAAAAGCAGAACAATTTTAAAAAACCTTGGAAGGCTTGCATGAACTGATGCAAGGGGAAGTAAGCAGAACCAGGAGGCCATTATACATAGTAACAAAAACACTATATGATGAAGAACTGTGAATAACTACTATTCTCAACAATACAATCATCCCAGGGATCCCAAAATACTCAGATTGAAACATCTATCCACTTCCAGTCAAAGAAATATTATCTAAGTACAGACTGAAGCATAATATTTTTCACTTTCTTCATTCTTTTTTTGTTTTATTCTTCTTATAGAAAATGACTACTTGGAAATATTTTACGTGGTTGCACATATGTAACCTATGTCAGATTGCTTGCCATCTGGGTCAGGGATAGATGAAGAGATAAAACAGGGAACTCAAAACTTTAAAAAAATATTAAAAATTGTTGTAACTGGTAATTGGCAAAAAATAAGTTATTAAAAAATAAAATAACACATTCAAAAAACATTCCTATCAACTCAGTTCCTGAACAGTTAAGTAATGGCCATTGTCAGCTAGCTGCTTCTGACATTTAAACAGATGGCAAACAGTTTCTGTTCTCAAAACTCACATTGATTGAACCGTGAATCCATCCATCCCACTGTTAAAACAGTCCCCTTACCCTTGCCTCTTTCATTTTAAACCTACAGCTTAACAAAGCACAGTTAATATTGACATTGCATGTTCAGACCACTGTGTTTCTACAAACAAAGCAAATCTGGATGCGGTTTTTGTGTGCAGAGGCATCCATGAATAGAGTACAAAAGGAATGGTCCAATCTCAGCCTTTGCTGAAGAGAAAGAATAGAGAACCACACTGTGAACACAGGTGGTTTCAGAGGATTCATTTGAATTAAAAGGGAAAAGACAAAGGGAGCCCAGGTCTCTTCTAACATAAGGGGTAGGGAGAGGTACAGGGAGAGAGAAAAGTCTTACTTGATTTTGGTCCTCCACCATTGATTCAATGGAGATTTGTGAGGAAAGTGGAAGAAGAGAAAAAGGATCTGAAAGAAAAAAGGTAGATGTGAACACATTTCTTTTATAACAAGTAATAGAAAGCAAAAAAAAAAAAACAGTAAGATTTAAAGCCAATCAGAATGAACTGGCAGCTCTAATTCCTCAGAATGTCAATGTTCCCTCCAAACAAAATTGGCTGGCTTATTACTCAAAGCAAAGACTACTGTGGTGTAGTATTTGATTAATGGGAATTTGGTTAAAAAGAAAAGAAAGAAGAAAACCAATTTATTGGTATCCAAAATGAAAAGACTTAATGAACCACCAATGAAGATGTAGTTAAAGCAATTATTAGAAATTATTTTGCCCCATTATTTGTCAAATAAGATAATATTAGTGAAAAGGATGAATATTTATAATTTCTTTCCAATAGACTGTGAAGGCAAAGGAAACAGGCAGTTTGGAATGCTTAGGAGCTTGGTTAGACATCAAAGACACCAAAGTAGTCCACTGAGTCCAAAGCCATTGCAAGTGATCTTGATTTTTGTCTTCACACTGCACTCCAATGACTCTGGAAGAGAGTGTAAGGCCAAGAAATAACAACTTTGGCAAATTTGCAGGAACAAAATAAACCCCTATAAATCATCACCATTTCTCTATATTACTAATAAAATCCAGCAGGAAGAGAAAGATAAATTTAAAACAACTGTACAACATGTTTTGCATGATTTCATATGTATATTTGATATATTAGCGCTTGCCTTTTCTGCAAGTGGTGGAGGGAGTAGAAAGGAGGGAGAGAATTTGGAATTCAAAACTTAAAATAGAATGTTGAAGATAAATAAATTTTAAAATAAATAAAATAACTGGAGACAATATAAAATAATCAGGAATCTACCTGCCAAGATAAGCCTAGGAAATATATGAACACAATTTCAAAATACTTTTCATACAAATCAAAAATGAACTTAATAATTGGAGAAATATTATTTGCTGTCACATAGGTTGTCAATCTAATAAAAGGGTCAATTCTACCTAAATTATTTATTCAGTATCATGCCAATGAAATTATCAAAAATTATTTCATAGAGATAGAAAAATAATTTTAAAAATCTTCTGGAAGAAGAAAAAGGTGAAGAATATTAAAGGAATCAATGTAAAAAATCGTGAAGGAAGATGGCCTAGCAATACCGGATCTCAAATTGTATGATAAAGTAGTAATCATCTAAATAATCAGGTATTAGCTAAAAAAGTAGTAGTACATCAGTAGAATAGATTAAGTACAGACTACACAGTAGTAAATTAATATCGTAATCTAGTGTTTAATTGGGAAAAGAACTCACTATTTTACAATTACTGAGAAAATGGGAAAACAGTTTGGCAGAAACGAAGTATAGACCAACCTCTCAACCATACACCAAAACAAGATCAAAATGCATACATAATTTAGACAGAAAATGTGATCATAAGTAAATTAGGGCAGAGTGGAATTTTTTCCTGTCAGATTTATGGATACAGGAAGAATCTATCATCAAACAAGAGATATAGATGATTGCAGGAAGCTAAATAGCTAGTTTTCATTGTATAAAATTTAAAAGTTTTTTTTTCCAAAAACAAAAACAATGTAGACAATATCAAAAAGAGAGAAGAAAACTGGGGAAAATTTTCAGCAAATTTCTCTGATAAATACTTCATTTCTCAAATATATAAAGAACTGATTCAAATTTATAAGAACATCAGTCATACCCCAAATGATAAATGGTCAAAGAATTTGAATATGCAGTTTTCAGAAGAAATTAAAGCTACCTCTAGTCATATAAACATGCTTTAAATAACTGTTGATTAAAGAAATGCAAATTAAAATTACTCTGCAATATCAACTCACACCTATTCTAATAGAAAAATAAAATGACAAATATTGGAGGGAATATGGAAAAAAATTGGGACACTAATGCATTGTTGTTGAAGTTGTGAGCTTTTCCATCCATTCTGGTGAGCAATTTCGAACTATGCCCAAAGGGTTATGAAACTGTTCATATCATTTGACCCAGCATTACCACTATCAGGCCTTTATGCCTAAGAGACCCAAGGACAAAGAAAAAAGATCCATGTAAAAAAATAAGTATAGCAGCTTTTTGTGGTGGCAAAGAATTGGAAATTGAGAAAAAGCTCATCAATTTAGGAATGTCTGAGCAAGTTATGGTGTATAAATATGATGGAATACTATTGTCCTATAAGAAATTATGAACAGGATGGTTTCAGAAAAATTTGAGAAGACTTATGTCAACTAATGTAAAGTGAAGTAAGCAGGGCCAAGAGAACAATTTATATAGTAATAGCAATAGTGTACAATGATCATCTTTGAATGACTTATCTATTCTGAGCAATACAATGATGCCGGATAATTCTGAAGAACATATAATGAGCAATGCTCTCCTTCTCCATAGAGAGACTGATGGAGTCTGAGTGCAAGCGATTCATTTTCTTAAGTTTCTTGCTTGTTTTTACAACATGGATAATATGGAAATGCATTTTGCAAAATTTCACGTATGTAACTGATAACACATTTCTTGCCTTCTCAGTGAATGGGGTAGTTTTGAGAAGGATGGAGAGAATTCAGAACTCATTTTTAAAATTACTCTTAAAATAAACGTATAATAAATTCATGATTCAAAGAAAAGGAAATGGAAGGAATCATGAAACACTGTAATATGGAACTGAAGATATGGGTTTCATTACTATCTTTCCTATCATGGCTTGTGATAGGTCTCTCCTTTGCGGTTTTTCTTTATCTATAAAATGAAAGTCTTGAATTAGCTAATTGTTAGTCAATTCTGGTTCTTATATTCTGTGTTTCTATGGTACTCTTTGAAGAACAACATTGTATAACTAAGTCTTTGCTTGCAGCTGGCTAAAATTTTTATTTTTTAAACTACTAGACTCAGTATATTTACATGATCTATCTGTGTTTCCATTTTATAACACATAATTCCTCAATTGAAAATTTATTCAATAAAAATCTGAAGAATAATATTTGGCAATAATAACATCAAAAGTTCCAATCTGATTAATCAATTTTCTTTATGTTATTAGTCATGACCATCTTCTTTGGAATGATTGCCTGCCATCTGTTATTTCGTTAAGTATTAAAATCTTTGCCCTCTAAGTAACAAGTCATCTTTCTTTGGTGGCTTCATGGAAAATACATTTTAAATTTCTTTATGAAATATGTGAGACTCACTGTTATTTTTAATTCTAGATCAAAATTGGATGCATACATGGAAAGTGCTCTGCAATCAAGGTATAAAGATCATAAGCTGTGTGTTTGGACTCCAATTCATTCACAAAGACATTCACAAAATATAGGTCACTTTATTATCTCAGGATGTCTGTCACAAATTTGGCCACTTAGTAGTGTGTTAATACCATGGCAAGACAGCAGGTGACTATTTCACAAGGTAATAAAATAACACTTTTTTCCCCATTTCGTTTTAACTGTTTCGTGTTATGGATACAATTTAATAATTATCTATTAGAGCTAACAGCTATTTGGTCCAAATCCCTCATTTTATAGCCAAGAAAATGCAGGCTTAAGGGGGCTCTAGCTAACACAGATTGCAAACAGCAGAGGCAGTATTTGAACACAGGTGGCCTTTCCTTTGTAACCCATTGTCTTTATAGTGAGTTTGCATCAGCATGTGATTTAGATTCACACCATTAATATGGTGGCTTTTTCAAAAAAGATTTCCCTGTACAGATTTTGAGATTCAGTTTTTTTTTTAATTTAACTCACATCACAAGACACACTGGCTTATTTGTTGTTCCCTGCCCACAAATGATGTCTTTCTCACCTTTGCCCAAGCTGTCTCCTGTAATAGCCATGGATTTCCTACTTGCCTCCATCTCTTGAAGCCCCTAACTTCTTTAAGTTCCTCACTCATGTGATGCCTGCATTACAAAGCTTTTTTCTGATACAACTAATCCTTAGTACTCTTCTTTCCCAGAAATTCATTGTACCTATATGTACGTATAACATATGTAAATGTTCTGATCTATGTACAAGTTATTTTCCCCAGAAGAATGTAAGATCTTTGAAACCAAGAGATACTTTTACTTTTTATTTTTATCTCTAGTATCTAGAACATAAAGTCAATTCAATGCAATGTAATGTAATAAAAAATTTGTTCAAAACTCACTATATGCAACGGAATGAGTCAGGCTCTGTTGATACAAAGCAAATAAACAAGCAAGCAAGCAAACTATCTGACATTACCCTTACCATCAAGGTGCATATATTCTTCTAGAAGAATGTCTTTTATATATTTTTGGTTAAATTTTTTCTTGAATTTTACAGCTTATTAAAGCTTCATGGTAAACAGTTGGTCAGACAATAAATATTTAATAAATACCTACTATGTGCCAGGCACTGTGCCAAAAACTAAAGATACAAATAAAAAAAATGACTGTCCCTGTCCTCAAGGAGCTTTCAATATAACTGGAGGAAATACAACAAAAAATGAAGCTCAGTGGGGAGGGGTTGAGTTGGGGAAAGAATGTACTGCCATGGGGGTATGTTGAAGAAGTCCAAAGATGTCCAAAAGAGTGCAGCCAAGAGGGAAAAAGAAAAGAACTGACCTGGCTCCCCTCCTTAAACAGAAATTTTTAGTTCATAGCTCTACCATGCAAATCAGAGTGACAGAGGGCTATTATTGCATGTGAGCACTAAAACTTACGGGAATTTGAAGGATGAGGTTCCTGGGACATGGCGGCATGATGGAGATGGCCAAAGAAGTCCAGTATAGTGGATGAAGTGGATCAAATATGAGAATTAAACTTAGAAAGACCTGAGTCTCAAGTCTTCTTTAGACATTTTTCTAGTTGTGTGACCATGTACATGGTAACAGTACACACTTGACAGGGTAGTTGTGAGGATGCAATGAGAAAACATATGCAATTATTTTAGTAAATTTCAAAACAATATACATACTAGCTGTTATTGTCATCATGACCTTTCTTAATGTATACACAGTTGACATACTAGAAGAGTTTTTATTGGTTGTTTCTTGTTGGCTGATTTTTTTCAAATGACATATGAGTAGCTAAATAATAGAAAATTCTAGATTAAGGTAACTTAATGATGTACAAATGTTGTGCACAGTTTAGAAACTTTCATCTACAATATCACAAAAGGATTTATAAAATTGACTTGAGAGTAAAGACAGGCAATATTGCAAGTGGTATCAAAGGAATAGAAATAAGTCAGTACCTGAAAAACAGGGAATATATTTCTTTAAAAAAGAAAAGGAACATCTGAGAACTGTGGCTAACCTCTAACAAAATGAAAAAGGGGAGATACAAGAGGATTTTTTTAGAAGAGAACAGAATATATAAGTGAGAGAGATGGAGAGAGAAAGTCACGGGGAAGTTTAGAACCAGGGAGCCATTTTGATTTATACTCAACTAAGGAGATGGAAAAAGATTTCCCTTTTTCAATCGAAATTAATCAGTTCACAGTTTTTTGAACTTCTTATGTTGAGGGGTTTTGAAGCCATGCAGTTCTGAAAGTGAAGAGGGAAAGGAATTAAATCATAATAAAAATATAGACTAGGTATCAGGGTCTAAGTAGAATAAACCAAAGAATTTATCTAATTGTTATCTAGTTTGGACAAAAACTGAATAGATGTTGGGGAGAGGCATAGAGTAGAAATAACTACTTAATTCATGAGCAATATTCCTGAGCTTTTTGATTTAGAAAAGAAAATGGAATATGTGGCTTTACAGCTAACAAATTAAAAATAAATGGTTGCTAAAAAATCAGAAATTCTAATCTAAATGGTCAGTTTGACAGGTTGAACTATAAGTAGGTAGATGAAATGAAGCAATATAAAAATATTCTCAACATACAAAGAAAGAATGCCACCTCTTAATTGAAAGGAAAAGGTGTGTTAAACAAATTTAAATTGATCACTGTTTATTTCACAAAGATATAGATTGCTTGACAAATGGTCTTTAAATCTAATTTGTGAAAGCCATGTAGGAAACCCCTATGGTTTCTACAATATTAGTATTAAAACTGCTTAAGAATACTTTGGTTGATTGGCAAAAAAAAAGAAGATTGAGAGTGTCCTTCTCTGGTACATCAGTATGCCTGTGTGACTGCTTTTAAACCTATCTCCAAGCAGTATAACAATAAGATGATATTCCTGCCACCATCGTAAAGAACAGAGATGGTGCCTATGGCACAAGTATAGTGACCCCTGAAAACCTCATTAATTATTGCAGTTGTCCCTGGAATATATCCAATCATTTTTTTTCTTTCTTTTTTAAATTAATTTTTTTTTTATTTTTAGTTTACTACACTCAGTTCCACACGTTTTTGAATTCCAAATTTTCTCCCCCTTCCACTCTTCTCCCCTGCCCCCCAAGATGGCCTGCAATCCAATATAGGTTCTACATATACCTTCACAATAAACTTATTTACACAATAGTCGAGTTGTAAAGAAGATCTATAATGGAATGAACAATGAGAAAGAAGAAACAAAACCAAAAAAGAAGAAAAAAGAAAAACAAAGAGCAAATAGTTTGCTTCAATCTGCATTCAGACTCCATTATTCTTTCTCTGCATGTGGATAGCTTTTTACATCATGAGCCTTTGAGATGTCTTAGAACCTTGTATTGCTGAGAAGAGCCAGGTCTACCAAAGTTAGTCATCACAGATATGTCTATAATCATTGGTTCTGCTCCCATCAAAATTTACCTTCCTTTGGATAGGAGAAGAAGGAGAGGAGGAGGACAAGCTGAGTTACCCAACTAGCTGAGTTTGCTTTCAGGCAACTTGGCCTAACAGAGTGAATGTAAATAGTAACTGCTTCTATTTTGGCCAAGAGCCCTGAGGGTCTTCCCCTCCAAGCTTTTTTTTTTTTTGAGTTTTGATTAAAGAGGCCATCCTTTGATGAACTTCTTAAAGAGGTCTATTCACTGAATGAGCATTACCTCACTTAACATGAGAACCTGAAAAGACCTAAGCCTGAAAGGGCCAGAGTCTCCCTATGCATCCAGGGCCATCTCCAGTCCTTTTGATGAACTTAAGCCACAGGACCCAACTGGCTCTGGAGGAGAAAGTGAGGCTGGTGACCTTGCACAGCCCTCCCTCACTCAAATCAAAGTCAACTGTAGGTTGTGTCATCACTTCCCTGATGTCATGGTTCTCTTTGAGAACAAAGGGCAAACACAACAACAAAACATACATCTACCCCAATCTTTATTATGAACTACCCGACTGCTAATAACAATCTTAGACATAAATTTCACATTTGACATACATAAAAGGTTAACAATCTGTCCTTATTGAGTCCTTTCAGATATAAGTGTGTGTATGCATACAGGTATATGTACACACATCTATGTGTATACACACATATAATGCCTATGTACATGTACACATGTATTCATACATTGTATATATTTATGCCTATGTATGCATACATATATACATATACACAAATAAATGTATATTTACGTATGGTGCTGTGGATAGAACACCAGCCCTGGAATCAGGAAGACTTGAGTTCAAATCTGGCTTCAGACCCTTGACACTTACTAGTTTGTAATGTGGGCAAGTCACTTAACCCAGATGGTCTTCCCCCCCCCCAATGGAGAAAGTTATAAATAAATGAGAGAAATAACATAAGGATACTATGTATGTATGTATGTGTATATATGTCTGTATAACATATATGTACACATATTTATGTGTTTATGTATGTATACACACATATATATGCATGCGTGTTTGTATATTTATTTCTCTTCTCTCTTGTATGACAAATCTTCTATTAAGGTCAGTTTTTTTTAAAGCCTTAAAAGTCTGCCTATTAATGAAATACCATTTATTTATTTATTTATTTTATTCAGGATTATGCTTCCCTTCACTGGGTACAATATTTTTGGCCACAGGCTATATTATCAATTAAGTTGGGTGACTTTCATTGAGTCTTATTAGGTGGTAAGCCCTAGGCCCAAAACCCTATCTGTTAGGTACTAAGCCTATATAGGTGTGAAGCCCTCAGGGTCCTAAGGGGAGTTGCTAAGACCAAAGCCAATAGTAAGAGCCTGAGTTCTGGTGGCTTAGATGACATTTGACGTAGGTTAAAGAGTGCATAAAAAGAGAGAACGGAGCTATTTGCTTAGGGCTCTCACTCTTGGCCAAGTGCTGATGTGGAGACTCTGGGCAGCTGTAGTTAAGAGCCCTCCAGCTTGTAAACCCAGATGTTCAGGCCTTTGTTAAACTCTGGTAACTATGCATTAAGATTTGGATCAGACAAGGTCTGTTTGTTGATGTTTGTAATTTGTTTGTATTTGCTCTGAAGCTCAAGGTGCTGACTTTTTCCCCTGAGCTGAGTGAATGATGTTGGTATGTTCTATTACAGTGAGATTGTTAACCCCTTAACATTGCTTTCCTTAGTAAAGCAGAGCAAAAGAACTTGGGCTTGTAGCATTCCTGTTGTTGGGCTTGTGCTTGTTTTTCACTCCCACAGCAGCTGCTAGCTGAGTTGCTGAAACAGAGGCCCAGTTCTTCTGCTCATCAATATATAGTGTTCTAGGACTTGCAGTTTTTCATGTAGCTTCTGCTAGGTTTTGTGTGATTCTAATCATGACACTGCTTTGTTTAAATAGTATTTTTTTTCTTGTTGTTCATCACATTTTATCCTGTGCTGGGTGTTTCAGAAATTGACTACAATATTTCTGTGGGTTTTCCTCATAGGATCTCTTTCAGGTCATGATCAGTGTATTTTTCCTATTTCTATTTCCCGCTCTTATTCTAATGCTTCAAAACAATTTTCTTCAACTATTTCATGTATTATTGTACCAAGAATCTTTTTTTAATCTAGCTTTCAGGTAGCCTGATTATTATGTTTTCTCTTCTTCCTCTGTTTTCCAGGTCAGTTGTTTTTCTTATGAGATGTTTAACATTCTGTTCTATTTTTTTCATTCTTCATATTTTCTTTTTTTTTTTTTTAAATTTCTTCATCTCTTATAACTTCACTGGCTTCTTTTCTAATTCTTATTTTTGAGGACTCATTTTCTTCCTTAAGATCTTGGATCTCCCTTTCTAATTGGTTGACTTTCTTTTCATAATCTTCTTGTTTTTCTTAGATTTTTCTTAATTTTTTTTAGTTTTTTTCCTCAATCTCTCTCATTTTATTTTTAAAGTCTTTTTTAAAGTTCTTCTATAAACCATATATTGAGGTCAGGGAGTTATATGTTTTGTGGGTGCTTGAGATCCCAAAATACCAATACACTGGGTCCTGCTGGAATGAATTCTACTCAAGTCTTCTTACAGCCAAAGAGAATAACAGTTTATTACAGATACTCCATATTAGGTTGTCTTAAGAAATCTCACCATTTGTGATGCTCGTTTTCACAAACAGGCTAGATTCCATCTGAGGTAGATGGAATCTGAGCACCTTCATGGAGGCAAGATGAAATTTATATACACAAAGATTGTGGGAGGGATCTATGGTGGTCCTGGAGTGATGGGAGGAGGGGCTTAGGGAGAGTCTTGAGGAGGAGTCTAAGAAGGAGATTGATGAGACTGGCATGAGGTCAGAGTCCAGGAACTGAGAATGGAATTAAGGGTGGAAAGTAGCTGAAGGCTACCTGGAGATAACAGACAATGTAGGGCTAGGCTAGTTTAAGGATAACATAGGAACTTTGATAGGATCAAGGGTGGAAACTAGACAGACAATAGAGGGCTAAAATAGGTTAAGAGTAATCTAGCTTAGAGATTTGGGGCTAGCAATTAATGAAAAGTTTATGGCCTCAGGCCAGCACCTCATCTAGTGGGAAGATTCAAGAGGAATTCAAGGGGGCTCCAACAGTCTAAATCCCATCACTTGGGTCTGGGGAATAGTGCTTCTGGCCTTAGATTCTCCTTCAGTTTACCCCTCTGACCTGGAATCCATATCAAGACCTCTTCAGGGGCGGAGCCAAGATGGCTGCATGAAAACAGCCTCTTACTGGAGGGCTCTCACAAGTTCTGTCAGATTCCTATAAAAAAGTGAATTTGAGGAGATTTGAGAGAGTTAGAAACCGCAAGAAGTCTGAGTGGGGCAAATTTCCCAGCCAGGAGAGTCTGAAAGGCTGAAGGAACCAATCTGTAGGCTAGGAGAGTGCTTGGCACATGCAGAGCTGCCCCAGACAGGACCGAAGCAGAAGCAGCTGGCTGGGAAACCCACATGGGAGACAGGCTGGGAGAAAGCCAGGCACCTGAAACCAGTGGAGATCCCCAGGCCTCCCAACACAAGACAGCACTCTGTGGAAGTTAACAAGAGGCAGCGCAACGCTACCGTGCATGAGATACCAGCTCCTGAGGATTTCAGCCCAAAGGTTTCAAACACTTCTTGAACTTCCGGGAGACATAATGGCCAGGTTTATGGCTCTAATCCCTCCTCTCCCCACCCAGAGAATTCCTCCAGGGGAAAAAAAAAACCCCGCTGAAATAGAGGAGACAGAAGTGGGGCTTCAGTGGCCAAGTAGTGGGAGTACCTGAGTCTCAGAGGAGCAGAGCCAGCAGGGGTCAACACCAGGACCCCAGACATACTCTTGCTCTCCCTGGGGAAGTGCCAGACACCCACCTCGAACAACAAAGAGTTGAGACCATTGCTGAAGAGCAACAGTGACCGAGAACAACCCCAGGGGAAGAGATTTCAGGCAGCCACACCATCTCCCCTACACCTCAGGAAACTGAAGGCTATGAGTCACAAAGTGAACAGAGACTCACAATCCCCAGAATAAGAAACTGGGACAGTGAGCCCTGAGCCTCAAAAGCAGAAATTTACTCAAAAGCCAGGAAACGGCTAACCAACATGAAGAATACACACAACCACACACACACACACACACACACACACACACACAAAAGAGGACCATTGATTCTTTTTATGGGGACAGGCAGAATCAAAATACCAATTTGGAAGAGGATAACAATGACCCTATATCCACATCTGATACCTCAAAAGGTAATGTGAACTGGTCTCCAGCCCAAAAAGCATTACTGGAAGAGCTAAAGGAGGATTTTAAAAACCAAATTAGGGAGGTAAAAGAAAAAATGGAAAAAATGGAAAAAAGAATCCACTGACGAAATCAA
>CM053622.1:188225430-188249909 GCA_028646595.1 Phalanger gymnotis
AAAAAAAATATCATCTAAATTTGGCAGGATGGTGTCCTACATCAGTGGAGGAAATATCTACAACAATGAAATAACGTATCATTTAAGTAAATGAATTGAGTAGGATATGATGGAAATGAGCTGTCTTTTTCAATTCATTTTCTCCAACACAAACTTCCTCCTCAACCAAATAAATGTTTAGCAAGAAAATAAATGCAAAAAAGAAAGGAATTAACTGTTGAGTTACTAATTCTTTTTGCTGGTAATCAACTATCCATTATATAGGCAATATCAAAAGGCCTGCCCACAGGTAAAGGACAATCCACAGGAGGTAAGGCAAAATAATCGGCTATCTTAAAATGTTAAATGTAAGAAGAAACAATGTGTTTCATTCTATTGGACTGAATAACAGAGGAAAAGAAATAAGCACTATACCAAATCATGATTGGCACAAAAGATTCAATCATAATTACAAAAAAAAAATTCCAATGTGCTCACTATAATGCCTTGCTCAATGCTCATCAGAAAAAAAATGATTAATCAGGACCGGTGATTTAATGAGTTTGAGTTGATGGCAATTACTTTCTGTCCTGGATTTGACAATTGAGTCATTGATTAAACTTTATTCTAATATTGCTTGTAAGAAGGTGCATTTGAATATTCCATTATGTTACCAGTGCATAAAATGGCACATAATAAAGATGTCCTCAGAGATGATTTGTTTTATCAAATATTCTGCCTTCTTGAAGATGCAGCATATATTTTAATATGCAGGCCTTGACTTGTATTCACTACAGTAAGTGCTATCTTGATGGCAAAAGTACTTTGTTCTGTACCTAACATAATTCCCCCAAACACAAAAACATACATGGATACATGAACATACATATACACAACACACTTATAGATCTCTATCTCTCCTGAATCCCTATTACAGTCTTTTCATTTCTCTGTTAAAGAGTATATTCTACCTTTTAGTAGAATATTAATCTACATTTTATTTGTATGTTGGCTCTGTCTCTTTTCTATTTGATTAGAACTTCCTTGAAGTCAAGACTTACATCTTTATTTCTCTTCACACAGCACTTAGCATAGCATCATGCAGAGTAGGTGCTGATAACATATTTACTGAGTGTATGAAAATGGGAATACTTTCATAAAGGAATGCAAGATTTCGTATGGGGCTAGAAGAATTATAGAAGTTAGTTGTTATTCCAGCAATTGCTATGTAATCCAGAAAAATGAGTATTTACATACATATATACATCTGTACACATGACTATATAAACATACACAGTACTAGATATTCTTCTACAGATTTTCTACCTTAATCTGACTCATTTTTTCTGATGGTCATAATTTATATTTTCTGTTTGCTTCAAGGTGGCATACTGCTATCTCATGCAACTTCATTGATTGGTACAAATAAATCTCACTTGAGCAAGACCATTCCCCGCTCTATACAATGCTCTTCCTTTTCTTTTTTTTAAATAGAAGAAACCTTCTGGCTATAGGGAGAATTCATTTTTTAAATTAGTTAATTTTTAGTTTTCAGAATTCACTTCCACAATATTTTGAGTTCCAAATTTTCTCCCAATCTCTCCCCTCCCCCCGCCCCATGACAGCATACATTCTTATTACCCCTTTCCCCAATTTGCCCCCCATTCTATCACACACATACCCTTGTCTTATCCCCTTCCCCTGCTATTTTCCTGTAGGGCATGATAGATTTCTGTACCCCATTGTCTGTATATCTTATTTTCCAATTGTATGTAAAAACAATTTTTAACATTTGATTTTAAAACTTTGAGTTCCATATTCCCTCCCCTCCACCTTCCCTACCCACCCTTATCGAGGAAGTGAACAACTAGATATAGGCCACACATTGCAGTCATGCAAAACATTTCCATAATAGTCATGTTGTGAAAAACTATATTTCCCTCCATCATATTCTGTCCCCCATTTTTTCTATTCTCTCCTTTGACTCTGTCCCTCCTCAAAAGCATTTACTTCTAATTACCCCCTCCTGCAACCTGCCCTGCCTTCTATCATGCCCTCTCTCTTATACCCTTCTCCCACACTTTCCTGTAGTGTAAGATAGATTTACATACTGAATTGAGTGTGTATGTTATTCCCTCCTTAAGCCAAATCTGATGAAAGTAAGGTTCACTCCTTCCCTCTCCCCTCCCCTCTCTTCTTCTCCGCTATAAGAATTTTTTCTTGCCTCTTTTATGTGAGATAATTTACTCCATCCTACCTCTCCCTTTCTCTTTCTCCCAGTACATTCCTCTCTTACCCATTAATATTATTGTTTAGATAACATCCCTCCATATTCAACTCACCTGGTGCCCTCTATCTATATATATTCCCTCCACTACCCTAATACTGAGAAAGGTTTCATGAGTTACAAATATCATCTTTCCATGTAGGAATATAAACAGTTCAACTTTAATAAGTCCCTTATGTTTTCTCTTTCCTGTTTACTTTTTCATGCTTCTCTTGATCCTTATATTTGAAAGTCATATTTTCTATTCAGCTCTAGTCTTTTCATCAAGAATGCTTGAAAGTCCTCTATTTCATTGAATATCCATTTTTTCCCCTGAAGGATTATACTCAGTTTTACTGGGTAGGTGATTCTTGGTTTTAATCCTACCTCCTTTGACCTCCAGAATATCATATTGCAAGCCCTCCAGTCCCTTAATATAGAAGCCACTAAATCTTTTGTTATCCTGATTGTGTTTCCACACTACTCAAATTATTACTTTCTGGCAGGTGGCAATATTTTCTCCTTGACTTGGGAACTCTAGAATTTGGCAAAAATATCCCTAGGACTTTTCCTTTTTGGAACTATTTCAGGAGGTGATCAGTGGAC
This sequence comes from Phalanger gymnotis, assembly GCA_028646595.1. Classification (NCBI taxonomy): domain Eukaryota; kingdom Metazoa; phylum Chordata; class Mammalia; order Diprotodontia; family Phalangeridae; genus Phalanger; species Phalanger gymnotis. The sequence continues at coordinate 188,228,282 of CM053622.1, forward strand.
TCCCTCAATTTCTATTTTATAAATATGTTATCAGCACCTACTCTGCATGATGCTATGCTAAGTGCTGTGTGAAGAAATTTCTAGAACATCAGGGCAGTTTTCCTTGATAGTTTCTTGAAAGATGATGTCTGGGCTCTTATTTTTTGATCATCAATGCTCATTCTTCATAAACAACCCAGAGTTGTGCACCTACATAGAAAGAAGATGAGAGTGGAAAGAAGGTGGGAGAAGTGATAAGTGCTTGGCGTAATATTCAGTAACTTCTGAGAACAGCCTCTTCCAGTATTTTTGTGGACTCTCTTTTCCTGTATTGGACTCCTCATAACCATAATTCCAGTAGTTCTTTGGCAAAATTATAAACGTGTATTCCTTTTCTGCCAAAATTTATCCTGCTCTGTCGTGATCATCTATTGCCTTAGTTTGGGACATAGATGATAACCAACTGTTTGGCCAACTGTAGTCTAATAAAAAAAAAAAGATGCCAAATTTAAAATCTGGAGACCAGGGCTCAAGTCCTAATTCACTACTTTCCAAAGGTAAGCCTTTTTTAAAGCTCCTTTGAGTCTTATTTTGACATTCTGAAAAATACAAAATATTATCTCTAATCCCTTCTAAGTCACATGTATGATACTATGGTTTTCTGTGAATGAAGGCTAATTGCAAGTTGCTTAAGTCAGGAGAAAGCTCTAAGGGAAAAGAATTGTTTGGAGTTTATTCTTCATACAGATTACTCTTTACTCGTTAATTTCTATTTTTCTATCATCGATCAAGCTGCAAGTATACCAAGGAAGTTAGTTGGAAGTATTGTCATCTTTGATGTATTTTTATGCCTTGAATCAGTGCTTAATTCTTTTATTATTTTTGTTGAGCTAGGGAGATACTGGAAGTAAAGTTAATGATTGTGGTCAAATGATATGATGCATTTCTTAGTCCCATGTGATCTATTTTAAATTTGAAGGGCTATTTCTACTAAACCATTTAGCTTCTATACCATAATCCCAATAATCAACATTACTTGTTTAATCAGAATGAAGTCACTTTTAGACTGATTGCACCAAAACTTCCAGTCTAAGCTAGATAAAATTGGAAATTTATTTTTGTTCCATCTTCAGTTTGATGAAAAGTCATGTCACACCAAAATAGGACCTAAGCACATGCGTGCACACAAGCATGAACACTAATCCCCCCACATACACACCACAAACTACCTTGATTCAATCATGGTGTTTTTGTTCATTTATTTGCTCAAAAAATGTTAGTGTTAATTGGAAACTTTTTCTCCTCTGCAATCCATCTTCCACCCATTTGCTAAATTACTCTTCCTAAAGCACAAATCTGAGCATATTAACGTTCGTTTAAAAAAACAGCTCCAATAGCTTCCTATTGGGTTATTTTTGTGCTTTAAGTACTTTTAAAAAATTCCCCACAATTACATATGAAGCAAAATTTTAGCATTCAGTTTTTACAAGATTTTGAGTTCCAAATTTTTTCCCTCCTCCCATCCCCTCCCCTCTTTTGAAAATGGTCAGCAGGAATAGGGGCAGAGTCAAGATGGTGGAGTAAAGGCAGGGACTCACCTGAACTCTCCTCCAAACACCTTCAAATGCCTTGTGTACATTATTCCTCTGCACTTATGCTTCAATATAGACACTTTTAAAGTGTGCAAATTGCAAACCATCCCTTTCTTGAGTGGTCATGGATTTCATTTAGGGAAAAAAAATTAAGCTTGAAATTCAGTCAGCATAGAATAACATTAAGAAAACTTTAACTTCTATTTTAAAATCCTTCTTCCCCTTGGATTTTGTCCTGGACATTCTCCATGTCAAAGATGATGACCTTATGTGTTTATCCCTCTCCTCGTTTTATGTTTCACTTGTACACTTGTATAAAATCATTTAAGTTACCTAAGGGGACGCATCTAGAAATTGTGAATGATCCTTTCTGTTTGTGTGTGTGTGTGTGGGGGGGGTGGGTTAGATACCTTATTGGCAGATAATTTTTTTTAAGGTTTTATTTTGCTCTGCCAAGTCAGTGATACTTTTGCTATTTCAAATATTCACAAAACTATAAACGCAAAAGTTTCTTATTTTCTCTAAAAATTGCACTCAGTTGTGTAAGTGTAATAGATATTTTTTTCTGTGTTATAGAAGGAAAATCTTAAAGCCCAACTCCCAGAGTTTGGAATATAGAAGAAAAGACACTGCCTCCGATTCCTAGGGGAAGGAGGTAAGCAAATCTGTGTTCTGACTAAAAGGAAACCAATGTATTGAGTGTGAAGATAGTCTTCATAGGAGACTAGTCTCTGCTCACTTATCTTGTTCCGTGTATGATAAGGAGCACCCTTGGCATGTCCTTCTGATATATAGACAGAGAGAGACATAGAGACAGAGACAGAATATATAGATATAGATAAATATAGATATTATATAGATATATAGATATGTAGATATGTAAGTGTGTGTGTGTGTGTGTGTGTGTGTGTGTGTGTGTGTGTGTGTGTGTGTGTATACCAGGGGAAAGTATGGCTCTTTAGCCTTCCAGTAGTGGGGTGACTACTCCTTTGTATTGTCTTCCATTCTTGATGCCTTTGTGTCTTTGCCCTACTATTATTTGTGCCCTGTCTCACCTTAACCCTGTATTATCCACCTTTGCTACTTCTACTTTACAGCTACTGAACCCTGCTGGAAGAAATTTGTCACCTATTTATGACAAGTGACTCCACAACAAATTCATGTTTAATCTCAGCTGGGTCATCACTATTATACACCAGAACTTTTACTGTTCCTTGATTAATTATCCATTATGTTCTACATTGCAGCTGTTCCATCCTTCTCTTTCTTTATATTCCTGTTTCTACTCTACCCTCTCTCTCACAGCAGATGATATTGACTTCTACTTCTTATTAAAAATTGAGCTTCTCTGTCATGAACAAACTCATCTCTTCTCATTAACATCTTAAAATTCCTGCATATCTTTAACTACTATGTGATTAATTTCTCCAATCTCTGAAAAAGAAGTGACTTTTCTCATTTCTAAGGCTAACTCAATTTACTTTTCTCCTTCATCACATTTCTTCCCAACTCTTGAGAACTTGGTCCATTGATCATTGCCTCTCTCTTCTTTATGTTATATATCTATGCATCTACTGATATCTTCCCTGTTGCATACAAAAGGAGATTTTGCCTGTCCTCAAAAAGAAGTTCTCTCTTGTTTTCATTTCCCCCTCAAACTATTGCAATATTTTCCTTTTTCCTAACACTGAAAAGGTCCTATAAATACTATTCTATAAATGCCACTTATATTCTTTCACTATCTATCTATTCACTTAACTTGCAATATGGCTTTCAGTTTCATGAGTTTATGAAGTTATTCTTACACACTTTACCAATCACCTGTTATGACTAAACCTGGTGATCTATCCTTGTTCCTTAACTTCTTGACCTCTTTGTATTTTATTAAATAACTGAAAACTTTTTCTTCTAATCCACTGTCTCCTCTCTTGACTGCTATGATTGTCCTCTCCCCTAGTTCCTTTCTTACTTCTTTTACAAAACCTCTTCAACATGCTTCATTACATCATCATTTATTACTCCATCCCAAGTATGAATTAATTCAAGTCAGCAAGCATTTTTAAAGTTCCTATCATTTACTAGAAAGTATGTTAGAATGGCAAAAAATAACAGGAAAGATTTTGAAAAGTTGGTCAGAAAATTAGTTTCAGGTATAGATTAGACTTAGATATTATCTGGGTCTTTTCAAATAGAGAAAATTTAAGGTTCCAAAATTTATGTATCCAAATCTAATATCTTTCCTCAACTTAGTCTCTGTATCTCTAACTGCTAGATACCCTACCTGCATAGTCATGTGAAATAATAATTTTTATATGCAAGAAAGCTAAATCTGATATTATTAAGATAGACGATGAAGACAAAAAGACCTGTCAAGAACATATTTTAATATTCCAGGAAATAGATGATTTGAGTTCATATTAAGGTAGTTCCATGAAAATGGAGAATTAATGAAAGGGCTGTTGTGGAAATGGTAATGGAAATGAAAGATATGGTAAGCATTTTAATATGAGTGCTAAGGAAAAGGAAGGAATTAAAGAAGACACAATCCAAAACCTTAGTAAAAATAAAGATAAATTACTTAGAATTATAGATTTAAAGCTGCAAGGAACATTCAGAGAACATTTATAGGTAAGGGGACTGAGGCCCAGAGAGATTAGATGACTTATCCAAGGTGACACAAGTCAAAAACAGTAAATCTGGATTTTCAGTTCAAGTCCTATGACTCCAATCCTGCTTTCTTTCCACTATACCTCACTGTGTGTAGTATATAAAACCTTCTAACTCTATCTTCCCTTCATCAAAGAAAGAATAATAAAATGCCTAGAAGAGTATTTTTCCATCTTCATCTTAATTAGAATGTAATAGCTGCTCTAGAAAATGACAAATTGATTATTCGTTAGGTATTTTATAGGTACTATTACTAAACTATATAGGGAAGCTTTTATTTTCCTCCTTTGCTTTTTTAAAACATTTCTTAAATTTCGTTTATCTATATTGTTTCAACACAAGACCCTCCACAACAAACTCTGATAAAAACCTGTTGCAGTCTGTTCTTCCCCAGAAAAAGTTATTTCATCTGCTTTTAATAGAAAAGAAGGGTAAATATACTGTCTGGATTACATACACTTGTCTAACTTTTTATTATATTATTCTCTTTTGTGATTGCAAAAACCCAGTCAAAGCAGATTTCCTAGCCATTTCTTACCCTTGACAATCTATTTTAAATATCTGTACTTCTTACCAGGGTTCTTTCCCACAACTTATCTTCACTACTGTAATAGCAATCATACTGGCACACCCAGGATGGCTGCTAGCATAGGTTCTTTGATCTGCTTTTCTAACGGAAAGCACCTTTAAAAGGGTCATCAATCTTATTTTGATTAAACATATATATCATTCACCCTGAACTTCAGAGAAAACATGAACAGAAATTACAAGCAAAGAAAACAGTACAGATCAACAGACAGAGCTTCTAACTGTCTGAGAAATTAGCACAATCAACAGACAGTTAACATACATAGTTAACAGAGAGAGAAGCACCAACATCAAGCTGTCAAAGCTGGGCAGCTCTTTAATGCCTACCCAGAGTCTCCTGTGGCCAAATCACATGAACACTCTTCCAATGAGTGAGCCCCAAAGCAAAACGCTAACCTTAGAGTATATATACACTTCTCAGAGCCAGAAGACATCGCAACCTTTATGATCCAGTGCCTAATTAGAAATTAGCAAAAGGTGTGAGCCTTGCTACAAAGAAGCCTCCCCTAATCAAGCTTTCCCTATCCGGCTGCATGCGAGACCTATTAATGAGTGGGGAAGATCTTCCCATTCTATTAACCTTACAACTACTTCCTCATATATGCCTCTCAAGTTTCTTATTGCCTTTCAAGGCTTAACTCTAGGCTCACCTCATCCATGACATTGTCCCTGATTAATATGGTTGCCAGGGCTCTTTCCTCCTCAGTTTTCTTAATTTGTGTACCTGGTATGGCCTTCCATTACAGGATAGAGATTCGTTCATTTTTATTGTTGTGTTATCGGTGCCTCACATAGAAATATAAATAATGATCAATTAGTAAATGATAGAGGAATGTTGTTTGTCCTTCACTTTCAAAAAAGACCAAAGACATCACAAGTTGATGTATTGGCTGCATAAATTGGATTTAAGTGAAGAAGAGTTGCACAAAATCATCAGCCTCATTCTCCTAGAGTCATTGAAGTCCAGCAGTAAGATAAAAGTCAGAACAACTGGCAGTGGCCCAAGGTGCAATGGATGACCTTGGGTTCTTTGATGTCTGACCAAGCTCTAAGCATTCTATAGTGCTTGCTTCAGCTGCATTCATAGCAGTTAGAAAAAATTCTTTTCATCTATCCATTCCACCAGGGGAAATATTCACATTCTTGGAGAATGTACACCCCCAACTCACTGACAAGTTTGAGTCCTGTTGGTCACCCTCATATTGGTTTTATATTCTAACTGGCTTAGCCTGTCTACTGAGACTGTTTACTTGGGTATGGCTGCTGTGGACTTTGTGGAGTCACAAGTGAGAATTGAATGCCAGGTAGACACCAAAGGTGAAAGAGCAACTCTGAAAAGTACTCAGTAAACCTTCCAACGAGAGGTGCTTGTTCTCCTTGAATACCACATCCATCAAAAATGATTGATGAATCAAAAAATGAATGAATATGCCTTTTAACATTGATAGGCTTGACAAGAGTTTTGTTCTCTTTTAACATTAGCTGAAGTCACTGTCTGTATTGTTCTTTTGTATCTTTCTTTTTCTTTCCCACTTTGCATTACTACACATCACATTCTCTGAATTCCGCATATATGTCTTTCTTCTGGTACAATAGTATTTTATTACACACATGTATAATAATTTGTTTAGCTATTCACCTATCATAAATGCATTTTGTTTCTAGCTTTTTGTTATAATAAATAATAATACAATTTATATATATATATATATATATATAAATATATCTTTTCTTGTCAAAATTGCCTTCATAGTTTAGCCAATGTTGAAATTTCTGGGTGAGAAGATATGAACAGTTTAAAGTATTGTGGCAAAATTAGAAAATTGTTTTCCACAATGTTTGAACCAATTCAAAACTCTGCCTTATTCTGCCCTGTTTTAATAAGTACAACATTAGTCACTTTCCATTGTTTAGTGACTTTGATTATGCTCTGCAACTTCTCCAAAACAGAAAGATTAATAGAAGAAAAGATAGTTCTTTCACAATTATGGAACTGTTACATAATTTTGTAAATCATACCCAGACCACTTTCTTTCCTTTGTTTAATTTTCAGTGTAGTTCATAATCTGTCTGCATTGTTTGTGTGAGATAGAAACAGATATACTAAATGAGAGTTACCAATTTGATCATTTCATTGTAAATCATAGTTTTTTTTTAAATTATTGTTGATAGGTGATTTGAAAAGGATAAATCAAGCTCTTATTTGTAGAATTTTCACATTTCAGAGATGTAAATAATCACACTGAAAATTTAACAATTAGCTTGTCGGTTGGAGCTCACTTCAGTAAATACCTGGCTTTAACCCTACTACAGTATAGAACCCCTGAAATCAAGTGGTCCACTAGCATATTCATATGATTTTTGCTGTTTTAATTTTTGTCTGGAAATATTCGGGGTATAGATTTCACTGATGAAAGTATGGGGCATAATCTACAAATAATAACAACTAGAAAATCTCAGTTTAGAACAAATCAATGATTAATTCAGATTCTACACAGGACATTTCCATTAAACTCATGAAATCATTTGTCCAGCGCATTTCTCCACCAGGGGGCACTGTCTAGGTGGATTGGGGTTCCAGAGAAACTGAAAGTAAGAATTCTTTTCTCTGGCATCCTCCCCCTTATTTTATTTTATTTTTTGGATAGGCAAGACATAATAGTTCTCATTTTCTCCATTCGGCCAGCTCCAAAGTGTGCCTTCCCTTTTTCAGCACTTTTCCCTTTGGAGGCCAGAAGCCTCACTGAAGCTGTTTTCTGCTTCATGAATCTTGGTTGATCATAACTCATTCACAAAGGTATGAATGGTTTCAAGTTACATGGTTAATCTCTGACTTTTAGAGCTTTTATGAGTTATAAATACGGCAATAATCATTTACATTTTCTCTTATTTGATCAGACTACAGATAAAGGGAAAAGCACCGTGTTTTCACTTTAGATTTGAAAGTAAATATCAAACCTTTGTCTTATTTGATTCTGTGTACTACAAGTTCTTCCCTGACATCTTTCTGACGTTTCAATCCCCAGTGTTATAATCAATAAATAGTGGGCACAAGTCACATAGCATTCATTGGCCATAGTTTTACATTTTTAAAAAGGAAGTGGTTCCCAAATAAACTGTAAACAACTCAAAGAAAAAAATAAAGATAGAAAAAGTCTACAGTAGAAACTAGCAACCAGAGGCAAGAAGGATAAGGGAATTATGAGAATTATTTTTTTTCATTCTCCAGAAGCAACAGTCATCAGCCTTTCCCTATAGAGTCTTGCCAGGGGAAAGATGGTAGTTGAGGGACCTGCCATATTCAGCTTCCAAGGTCCATATCACTTTATTCTCAGTCCCTCCCTCTTGCTTAGCAGAAAGTGCATCATTCTGTTGTCTGTCATCAATTTTCCCCAAGTTGTGCTGTGCTAATTTGAGGTACTCCAAAACTTGTGCTATTCAAAGCAAAACTCTTACATCATACATTTGAGAATGGTATTCTTGAATAATAGTAGAATCTCTTTCAAAAAAGAGATTAATTTTTCATCTATATTTTGATTCCTAGAAGACCATGCAGCAATTCTAGAATTTCCCTGATCTAGAGGAAAAGAGATCCTCATACTGGACTACAAATACATCAAGTAATCCTGAAATCGAAAAGCATTCGCTAAATATGTACTATCTGCCAGGCACTGTGTGACTAGGCATATCATCTTTTTGGACTTGAAAGTTGCATTTTGAGTTACTGAATCATATCATTTTTCTAATCAAGTAGTAATAATCTCATTAAATTTGTACATTCAATCTATCATTCATTCAATTGTATGACTATGAAAATCTGTGAACAGGGAGCAAGGCTTAGTGTAACAGTCAGGGCCCTCATTCCTAGTGACAATAGGAACAATGGCATTGTTCTAAAACTCTTTCAATCATACACCAATTTCCCTAATGAATATTGATGTAAATTTTAAAATAAAATATTAACAGAGAGATTACAGAATCTTATCCGAAGCGTAATACAATTTTAACAGACAGAATTTATACCAGGAACCCAGGGCTAGTTCAATATTAGGAAAATGATCAGAATAATTGACCATATCAATAACAAAACTAACAGCATACGATTATCTCAATAGATGCTGAAAAAGCTTTTGACAAAATGCAGCACCCATTACTATTAAAAACAATAGGGATCATAGGAATCAATGGAGTTTTCCTCAAAATGAAAAATAGTATATATTTAAAACCACCAATAAGCATTATCTGCAATGGGGATAAGCTAGAAGCTTTCCCAATAAGATAAGGAGTGAAACAATAATTCCCATAATCTCCACTGTTATTCACTATTATACTAGAAATATTGTCATTAGCAATAACAGGAGAAAAAGAAATTGAAGAATTAGAATACGCAATGAAGGAACAAAACTACCTCTCTTTGCCGATGATATGATGGTATACTTAGGCAATCCTATTTAATTAACAAAAAGCTACTTGAAACAATTAACAACTTTGGCAAAGTTGCAGGACATAAAATAAGTCTACATATATCATCAGCAATTCTCAATATTACTAACAAAGTATAGCAGCAAGAGGTAGAAAAAGAAATTCCATTTAAAATAACTGTAGGCAATATAAAATGTTTGAAAGTCTACCTGCCAAGACAAACCCAGAAACTACAGGAACACAATTGCAAAACATTTTTCAAACAAATACATTCAAATCTAAACAATTAGAAAAACACTAATTGCTCATGCGTAGACCAGACAATATATAAAAAAATGACAGTTCTATCTAAATCAATTTACTTATTCAATGTCATACCATTGAAACTACCAAAAATGTTTTATAGAACTAGAAAAAATGATAACAAAATTCATCTGAAAGAACAAAGGGTCAAGAATATCAACAAGATTAATGAAAACAATGCAAAGGAAAGTGGCCTAGCTGTACAAGACCTAAAACTATTTTGTAAAGCGGCAATCATCAAAACTGATTTTTTTTTTACTGGCTAAGAAATAGAGTGGTGGATCCATAGAATAGGTAAGGTACACAACACGCAGTAGCCGATGACTCCAATAATCTAGTATTTGATAAACCCCAAGACTCCAGCTTCTGGGATAAGAACTCACTATTTGACAAAAACTACTGAGAAAGCTAGAAAAATAGTATGGCAGAAACTTGGCACAGAACAAAATCTCACACCACATACCAAGATAAGGTCAAAATAGGTACATTATTTAGACAGATAGGGTGATACCATTAGCAAATTAGGAGAGCAAGAAATAGTATACCTGTCAGTTCTGTGGAGAAAGGGAGAATTTATGACCAAACAAGAGACAGTACATTATGAAATGCAAAATGGATAATTTTGATTATGTTAAATTTAAAAGGTTTTGTAAAAAAACACCCAATGCAAACAAGATTAGAAGAAAAGCAAAAAGCTGGGAAACAATTTTTATAGCTAGTGATTCTAATAAAGGCCTCCTTTCTCAAATATATAGAGAACTGAATCAAATTTATATACAATTCAATCTGTATTTGATAAATGGTCAAAGGTTATGGTCAGGCAATTTTCAAAGGAAGAAATTAAATCTATCTATAGTCATATGAAAAAAATGCTCTAAATTACTACTGACTAGAGAAATGTTAATTAACACAGTTCTGAAATTAAATCTATCTATAGTCATATGAAAAAATGCTTTAAATTACTACTGACTAGAGAAATGTTAATTAACACAGCTCTGAGATGTCACCTCACACTTATCAGATTAGCTAATATGACAGAAAAAAATGGTAAATATTGGAGAAGATGTGGGAAAATTGAAACACTAATTCATTGTTGATAGAGTTGTGAACTGAACTAACCAGTTTAGAAAGCAATCTGGAACTGTGCCCAAAGGGCTGTAAAACTGTGTGTGCCCTTTGATCCAGCAATATCACTACTATGTCTGCATCTGAAAGAGATCATCAAAAGGAAAAAAGGACCCATATGTAAATATATATGTGTATATGTATATGTGTATATACATATATACATACCTGTCTATCTATATCTATTTATCTATATATCTATCTACATATACCTGCTCTTTTTATTCTGGCAAATGATTAGAAATTGAGAAGATACCCATCAAGTAAGGAATAACTGAAGAAGTCGTGGTATATGAATGTAATATTGCAACATTGTGCAATGATCAACTTTGATAGACTTAGCTCTTCTTTGCAATATAATGACCTAAGATGATTCCAAAAGACTCATTATGGAAAGTGCTATCCACATCCAGAAGAAAAAAAACTATGGGGCCTGAATGCAGATGAAAGCATATCATATTCACATTTGTATATGTCTCTGTGTGTTTCTTTCTATTTTTTCTCTTTTCTTCTGATTCCTCTTTCACAACATGACTAATGTGGAAATATGATTAATGTGATTGCACATACATTACCTATATCAGATTTCTTGCTGTCTTGGAGAGGAGGAAGGGGGGAGGGCAAAATTGGAACACTAAAATCTTATAAAAGTGAATGGAAAGAAAGGGGGGAGAGAGAGAGAGAGAGAGAGAGAGAGAGAGAGAGAGAGAGAGAGAGAGAGAGAGAGAGAGAAGGAGGGAGGGAGAAGGAAAGAAAGAAGAATGATACACAAGCAGCAAATAATTGTTTTCCCAAAGGGAAATAAAAAGAGGCATGATGATTTATCATCTTTATCATCAAGCATGATTTCTATGCAAAAAGTGGCATAAAGGAAATCTTCAGTAAAATTTCATTAAATATTTTGGTGCATGATTATAATAAAACTACTGATATCATCGTAACACAAACCAAAGCTGAAACACTACATAACAGACAAGATACAAATAGTTCTGAAGAGACTTGAATGCCTCAATTTAATATGATACAATTAATCAAAATAAATGAAAAACTTTTACATTTGGGTTCCAAAAATCATCCTAAACAATATTACTTAGGTAAGGCTTATCTAGACAACTCTTTGTCTGAAAATGATCTAGAGGTTATAGTGGAATGCAAGCTAATTATGTGTCAATAGTGTGACATGATAGCCAGGTAGCAGTTTTCAGCTCATTAAATGAAGTATAACGTCCAATAATAAGAAATTATTGGTTGTACTATGCTCAGCTGTAGTTAGAATACGTCAAAAATATTTGTTCTCTTCTGTTACATTTTAATAAGATATTAATATACTGTAATATCCAAAGAATCATAATCCAGCAAGTATAGGATCCTGAGTCCATATCATACAAAAACAAGCTGAATAAATGAGGAATGTTTACCTTTGAGTGAAGTCGACTCAGGAAAAATAACAGATTTGACTTTAAGTGTTTCATGGATAGAAAATGCAAACCACTTCCAGAAAACTATGGAGTCTAAATGTAGATTGAAGCATACTATTTTTGCTTTGTTTTTGTTTTGTTTTGTTTTTTCTGTCTCATGGTTTTTCCATTCTGTTCTTATTCTTCTTTCACAACATGACTAAAGTAGAAATTTGTTTAATATGATTGTACATGTATAACCTGTATCAGATTGCTTGTTGTCTTGGGTGGGGATGGAGGAGGGAAGAGAGGGAAAGAAAAATCTGGAACTCAAAATCTTACAAAAATGAATGTTGAAAACTATCTTTACTTGTAATTGAAAAAAAGTAAAATACTATTAAGTAAAAAAAGATCATGGACTCTTGAAATGAGATTCTATTTGAAAAGCACTTATCACAGTGCCTAACACATAGTAGTGTTCTCTCTGTCTGTCTGTCTCTGTCTCTGTCTCTGCCTCTCTGTCTCTCTTTCTCTCTATCTCTCTCTCTGTCGGTCTGTCTCTCTCATCTTGAAATAAGGACAGACTGATCAAAAAGATATATGCCAAAGTATAATGAGACACATGGGACAAAAATGTCTTCCAAATCATTGACAGTATTTGAACTGAGGCTTTTCAATCTTTTACTAGTTATTTTAAGATGTATTATATTTTTAGGTATGAAGCCGCAAAAAGTTTCTACTCCACAAGGATTTTAGAAAATATTATTTCGTAGTCAAGTCAGCTGAAATTCCAAGATCCAGAAGAGTTTGATCTTTGTTTCCATAGGAATACCATTCATTTAACATAATAGGCGGTTAATTATATATTTATTTGCTGTGATTGAAGTATTTGTTCTTAGTTGACACTTTTGTAAAGTTATAGAACTGAGTTTCCAAGTTCTTTGGCTCCAAATAAATGACTGTTAGAATGTGTTCCTAGATCTCTGGTATCCTTGATATTCAGATAGTTAGTAGCAAATAAATTATGGCTGTGTCCTCAGCTCTTCTCATACATGGCGATTCATTTGGCGTGTTGATAGTGATAGGTATCATCAACCTGCCAGGGAAAGGGTAGTATTACAGTGTGTCTCCAGCTCCACTCTCCTTTTAAATATCATAGTCAATAGAATATATCTTCTGGTTTGCTGAGAGAAAATGATAGCAGATAAACATGTTGCTCAATTCCATAGCTATTTCAAGTGGAAATGATTCTCAAATGGGTCAGAGATCAATAATGGGGGAAGGAAGGCAACTTTTTACCATAGATACAGGTCAAGACACTGTGGACCATGAAAAGGAAAATGAATTTCTCTTTACTTCATGAGGGTAGAGTGAGTCTTCATAGATAGATATGTAAATATATTGATAGATACAGATTGATAAAATTTACATAGAACTTTAAGGTTTGCAATGTGCTTAACAGATTATCCCATTTTATCATAGCAACGATGCTGGGAAGTAGATATTATTATCTCTATTTTACAGATGAAGAAATTGAGGGACACAAATGTTAAATGATTGGCACAGTGTCATACAGCTGGTAAGTGTCTGAGGCTGGATTTGAATTCAGGACTTTTCTACTCCAAGTCTAATTCTTTATCAATGTGCCATATTTTTAAGTTGTTATCATGAAAGCATATCAAATGTAGATAAATGTTGCCTCATTCTCATTGATGGAGTAAAAGACATCAATCAGTCAATTAATAGTTATTACCTACTATATGTCAGATATTGTGTTAGTCCCAAGGAATCCAAAGGCAGAAGGACAAACTTGTCAAATAATTAGAGATAACCCAAAGTGTAAGGAGATGTATTAGTGCAAAAGGTCTTCCCTATATCATTGATAGTATGAGTAGAGAATTTTGGATCCCTTAGTAAATATTTTGAAGAAGGGTGATATTTTTAAATATGTGTTGGACTACATAGCTTCTGAGGGCATATAGAACAGGTTTTCTCCTCGAACATTTTTAAAAGAGTATTTTTAGTCAATAAATGAAACAGTTCCTGTCTTCATGGAGTTTACACTCATGTCACATATATGAATAACTATACACAAAATTATACAAACTAATTTGGAGGTGATTTTGGAGGAGGCATATCAGGATCTCAGTGAGATATCTCAACTTAGGGAAACAGGCAAGGCTTTTTGTAGAAGATAGGAACTGAATAGAATTTGGAAGGAAACAAAGGATTCTGGGAAACAAAGTATTCTAAGAGTTTTAAGATGGATTGCCTTTTAGTTGTGGAGTATACCTAGAAGATAAGAGATTTAGTGTTATGGATGAGGAACAATTTGGTTAGATTGCAGTGCTTGAGTATTAAGGACTGTGTACTAAGGTTGGAAAGACAGGTTGGAGTGATGTTTTGTAGGACTTTGAAATTTAGAGTAGTTTGTATTGCATTGAAGAGAGAATAGAAAGCCATTGGATCTTAATGAGTTGGGGAGTAATATAGTCAGACAATCTCTTTAAGAAAATCACTCTAGCAACTAGGTAGGACAGATTAAAAAGGGGAAAGACTTCAGACAGTGAGAGCAATTAGGAGGCAATTATAATATTCATCATTTCACCATAATCTTGAATAATTTGAGTAATTCAGTTAATTACTGTGAGTACATTTTTATCTATAAAGCCAAGATTCATAATTTAACAGGTAATACACTCTAAACTAAGGTAAATTAAAACCCATTTGGAAAACAAGTTTTATCTGGATTGAAAAATGAGAAAAATATCAAACATACTTATAGTATACATATCTCTCAACAATTGTAAACAAGTAGTACATAATTAATGTTTTGATTAAAATATTTATTGATCTCTTACTATGTGTTAAGACCATTTTGGACCTTGGGGATAAAAAGAATAAAAATGAAACAATTCCAGTCTTCAATAAGCTTAATGTTTTCTTGTGGGAGGGTAGATAACACGTACAAAGACAAATAAATTCAAAATAATATTAAATATAACATCAATGAGTGTTTCCATGAAGGATGAAGTCTCTCTCTTCTGTAAGAGACAGAGAAAAACCTTCCCAGGCCTTGCCTATTTTCTCCCCCACTAGAGATATAGATTGTGGCCTCACTGATCACTACCCTTGCAACATGTTCTCCAACTTTCTTATATTGCAAGTGAGAGATTTAACCATTCGTACTCTGGCACAGAAATTATAAGTTTTAACCCAGGAGCAATATGATGTCCTTTGGGTTTACCCAATAACTTTCTGTTATTTTATGTAATTTCTATAAAATAAAAAGTTACTGATACAACTATATTAACTCAGAGTCTCCAGTTAGAGAAATTGCTAACATTTTGCTAATTTCAATTTTGTTTATATCTAGCTAATTTTTGGATTCTTCTTTTTCCCTTTCTTTGCCATGAACCTGGAATGTTGTATGTGCATGCATACATACATGTATGTGTGTATAGACCGACGCAATACATCCTCATAATGAATTAAAGGATTTGTATTTGAAAGAAATCAAGATATAGAAATTAGATTAAGAAATTTGAGAAAATTGAGAAGAGTATGTCACAATGCCTGGAAAGGTATGAGGAGGAAAAGAGGTGATAAGAGTGGATAATTTTGAACTTTCCTTAGTCCTTCAAGGTTATAGCCAGCAACTAAATTCTTTGCTCTCAGATATCTGTAGAAACCTAGAAACCTCGTTCAGTTTTTCCTTTATTTTCCACAGTTGAGCTCTCCTGTCTTCATCTGTTGTTTCTGTGCTTCCATTTCTTTCCTATTCAGCTTGTTAAATCCCAAATAGGCCTGATGACATTGTCCCCCAAACCGTTAACATTGTTCAGCTCAGGCAGTCTCCATATTGTCCTTTCAATCTCCACCCCCAAAAACTCAGACAGCGTGTACCTTTTTCAAAACTTCAAATGGCGAGTTAAGTCTGTTTTCTGGCTTAACAATAATGATCATTCAAATCTATTTTGGTGATAACACAGAATAACGGTCACTCTGAAAAAAATGCCAAAATTAATTTTTTAATCTCCCATTATTACAAAAATAATTTCCAGAGGAAGGTCATACATTAAATATGAATCATACTTTGCTAACAATATGGTACGATGGAAAGGTAGGATGCAGAGTTTCATGGACACATGGGATATGGGGCTGACAAAGATGGGAATGGGGAAACATTTGGCATGAATGGGAATTTTGGGCTTAGCAATCTATGACTCAGAATTTTAGCAATTCTTCATGGAGCTATAGGATAATAGGTTGTCATACTTTTCACATTAGCAAAGGTAGTATTGATTTTATTATTAACCCCTGAGGAGAAGGTGGAAAAAAAGCGAACAGAGATTAGACCAAGTTTTAGGACAGAGCAAATTACTAGACCCTGTTAATGGTTGACGAAAGCCTAGGTCTTGATTGGTTATAGTCATTAAAGTATTTTTGAGGTATTCACCTTCTACTTACCAGCCAGGTCAGCTTTGCTCCAAGGCTCTTTATGAATCATTTAAGGTCTTCCAAGCTTTGAATTTTCTTTCCTAATTGAAACATAAAAGAATCTAAGTCCCTATGGTGAATATGATTCATCACTAAAAAAAAGTAAATACCCATTTTAACTAATGGAACATAGTTCAGAATATATTTCTGTATACCTATTGATGAAAGAAGAAAATGGTGCTAGAGAAACATCTCCATTTTGGGAATGAGCCCAGGACAGCCATGCATCTGGTTCTGCTTCAGAATCTTTAGACCTTTCCAGCATGCCCTACATGGGTGCCTCCTCTCTTGCCCCAAGTCCACTTTTAGCTTGTCTTTGTATCTCTGCATTTTAGCACAGTGTCTGGCATGCAGAAGGTGCTTAATAATTATTTGTTTCTTGTCATGTGTATCTCCCTTACATTTCTTCAGTAATGAAAACAAAGTGGTAAAAAAATGATGCAAAGAGTGTGATGAATCAAGAACAAATAACAACTGCCAGTACCTCATACTCTATCCATCTTTCTCCTCTTCCAACATTACATTATTTTTTATCTTAAAAATAAACTTTATTAATATTTCGGTTTTTTGTCACCCACATTTGCTAGTATTTCTTTCCTTCCCTCTCCCACAAAAAACCATCGCTTAGAAAAAACAATATAAAAAGAGGGAAAAAAGTATGCAACTAGTACATCAGAAAGTGATTCGTATATACCCTTTGGCTCAGGAATTCAACTACTGGGCATTTTTACTAAGGATGTTAATGAAAAAAAGAGGGACACCCCCTTCAATATGCCATAAAAACAGCAAAATTTAAATAGCAATTAATCAGAAACAAAGTTGATAACCTATCATTTGAGGAACATCCAAATCTTTCATGGGTTTCCAAAGTCCTTCTAAATGTATAACTGAGGAGCTTACTTTATGCTAAGACAACCCATAATAGACCCAGGTGTGAAGATGTTATCGGTATCCTATTTGGTCAGGTTTGATGTGGAGACAAGTGAAGTATTCACAGGTCACTGAACAGTTAATAAAAGTAAATTGACTTAGCCCTAAGACATAAACAATATATAGTATCAAGACATTAGATTGTGAGCTCTTTGAAGGCAAGGACTATCTTTTGTCTTTCTTTGCATCTTGGTACCACTTCTAGGTCTATATCCCAAAGAGATCCTAAATATAGGAGGAAAGAACCTACATGTGCAAAAATATTTATAGCAGCTCTTTTTGTGGTGTAAAATTTGGAAATTGAGGGAATGTCCATCAGTTGGGGAACGGATGAAAAAAAATGTGATATATGAACGTAATGGAACATTATTGTGCTATAAGAATTTCTGAAATCCAATTGCACTATGGCAATATCCTCCTAACAAAAGTAGTATCCATCACTTTTATAATGCGACAGAGACAGGTAGCAAAATGATAAAACTGGAAATAGGGTTGTGATCAGAGATCTTTGGTCACAATGCTTTTCAATGTAAAGGAGGAGTAAAAAATCCATTGTGGTGTCTTAAGAATCTACTCACAAAATTAGGCACATCATTACAAACTATGCCCAATTTGATAAGTATGTGACCCAGGACAGTTAACGAAGTTGGAATGTTTTATAAGGAGAGGTAGAATTCCATCTAAATATAGTCTGTTGGTTTCCTACTATTCATGGGAACAAACCCCTTACCCTGAAATAGTCGTAGAAATTGTTTGGTTGTTTGGTATAAAGTGCCACATAGAAAAGTTGGCTCTGTCTCTCAGGTTCTGGAAAATTACATTATATAGAATTTTGACAAAGACATCTTTTGTCAGGTGGATTTCAGAAAATCCTGGAAAGACTTACAAGGACTGATGCTGAGTGAAATGAGCAGAACCAAGAGAACATTGTACACAGTAATAGCCACATTGTGGGATGACTGAGCTTGATGACTTAGTTCTTCTCAGCAATACAAGGATCTCAGACAACTCCAAAAGGCTCATAATGGAAAATGCAGTCTGCATCCAGAGAAAGAACTTTGGAGTCTGAATGCAGACGGAAACATACTACTTTCTCTCCTTTTATTTTATTGTTTTGTTTTGTTTCTTCTTTCTTGTGGTTCCTCCCATTAGTTTTGATTCTTCTTTATATCATGACTAATGTGAAAATATGTTTAACATGAAGCTATATATAGTAAAACCTGTATCAGATTGCACACCATCTTGGGGAGAGGGGGAGAAAATTTAAAATTAAAAATCTTAAGGAAGTGAATGTTGAAAATTAAAAATAAATAAATAAATTATATTTAAAAAATAGAATGAGGTCCAAGCCATGGTATGATAAAACTTTCTTTGGTTCCCTATGTGGTAACATTTCACTTCAGTAGCCTGGTCTCCTTTCATGTAACTTTTTCATTGAAAACACTGGGCAACCAGATCGTAAGAATCTCTCTTCATTTTGGGGACAATGGCCAATGCAGTTCACTTATATTTGCTCTTTGAAATTACAATGGCAGATTTGAAATGGACATGGAATTAATTGGACGTTATTATTAAAACCAGTAAGAGGAAAATCAGACTAAAAAAATATTTCCAGATGCTCAACCAATCAGAAGAGTTTTTATTCTCGAATATTACCAACCATGTCTCATCTTTTCCAAAAAATGTCACCTAAACTCCACATGGTCTACTTGCATACAGAGAATATTTATATCTGCTTCCAAAACTGGGATATTATTAGATTGTCCTTCCTTTATATATGTTTAATATCTTTAAAAGTTATTGCTTCCATAGAAAAAAAATTCAACTTTTGTTTTATGTTTTGTTTTGGCAGGGCAATTGGGGTTAAGTGATTTGCACAAGGTCACACAGCTAGTACACATGTCAAGAGTCTGAGCTCAGATTTGAACCCAGGTCCTCCGGATTCCAGGGTCCATGCTCTACTCACTGTGCCACCTAGATGCCCCCCAAATTTTAACTTTTAAACGAGGTAGGTCTTATTTATATATCCAAATCTTATAAGAATTCCTAGATTATAAAAAGAAGGATCCTTGTGTGTGATGATCCTTGATTATAGATATTAATAAATAAATGGGGATGCACTGCTCACCAAACATGTTTTTCACAGGCATGGATGAGGTCTAGAATAGAGTGCCAATCAAAGGGTTCCCTAGATATAGCGACATCTTCCATATGCTTCTATTAGGATAACACTGTGTTGATCACAAGCCCTGAAACATTGCAGAGACTTCTAAATGAAACAAAAAAAATAGTTTGACCCAACTGTCCACCTAAGAAAAAAAATAAGTGGAGGGATAATACATTGTGTATGTTGCGAAATGAAGTTGGATCACTTTTAACATATAAATTGCTGTATTTTTAAGTCTATCTACACCCCCCCCCAACAGGCTGATTATGCAGAACCCCTCCTTATGTCCCCTAACTCTTTCCTCCTGTTCTGCTCCTTTCCAGTACACCATCTTAGCGGTGTTCTTCTATTCCTGGAACTTTCTACACTAGAAATTTCATGCATTCAAATTCATTTTAACCACCCCCCCCCAGGATGATTTTTGACATTACAGGTGGTGTGAAGAGATTGCATTATTATATTCAGAAATTTTATCATAATGTTTAAATCAAACTTTATGTGATTAAAGATTACTTGTATGCACTTGAATCTGGAATCTCTCCTGACCCTTGTAAATTTGAAGGAATTGCGGGTTCCCCCACATCCTGAATCTACACAAAATACTTTTGTTTTGGGCCCAGCTAAGTTTGTGTTTGGAGTTATCTTTGTGTTTTGGCTTTGCCCATCTTATTTTTACCTTTCATATACATCTCAATCTATCTTTCTTTCAAATTGCCCTCTCAGCAAAATTGGTTGACTGAACTACATCTGATTCATGTGTGGCTTGTGTGTGAATACCTTTGTCAAATGATTCTGGTGTAACTCCTGGGAGGATGTCTTTGTCAAAATTCTATATAATGTAATTTTCCAGAATTTAAGAGACAGAGCTAACTTTTCTTTTCTTTTTTAAGATTTTATATTTTTAGTTTACAACACTCAGTTCCGCATGATTTTGAGTTCCAGATTTCCCTACCCCACCCAAGAAGGCATGGAATCCTGTAACTTCTACAAATAACTTTGCATTGAACTTACTTATGGAACTTACAAGTTGTAAAGAATTATGAACAATGGAATAAATTATGAGAAAGAAGAAAAAAACCAAAAACAAAAGAGAAAAAAAAAAGGAGAGCAAACAGTTTGCCTCAATCTGCATTCAGTCTTCATAGTTCTTTCTCTGGATTTAGATAGCTCTCTCCCTCGTGAGTCCTTTGGAGTTGCCTTTGAACCTTTATTGCTAAGAAGAGTGAATTTTATCAAGGTTAGTAATCACAGAATCCATATATGTGTGGTTGTGTATAATGTTCTCCTATTTCTGCTCTGCTCACTCAGCATTATATTGTGTAGGTTTTTCCAGATTATCATGAAGTCTGTATCTTCCCCATTTCTTATAGCACAATAGTATTCCATTACATTCATATACCACAACTTGTTCAGCCATTCCCCAATTAATCGGCATCCCCTTGATTTCCAATTCTTTGCTACTACAAAAAAAAGCCGCTATAAATATTTTTCTACATATGGGACTTTTTATCACCAGTGTGATCTCTTTGGGATACAACACTAGGAGTGGGGTTGCTGGGCATGAACATTTTTATAGCCCTTTGGGCATAGTTCCAAATTGCTCTCCAGAATGGCTGGATCAGTTCACAACTCCACCAGCAATGTAAGTGTTCCACTTTTCCCACATTCTCTCCAGCATTTATCATTTTCCGGGTATAACATGTTAGCTGATCTGACAGAAGAGATGCACTACCAAAGAGTTGTTTTGATTTGCGTTTCTCTAATCAATATTGATTTAGAGTATTTTTTCATATGACTATATATATATATATATATATATATATATATATATATCTTTAATTTCTTCCTCTGAAAACTGCCTATTCATATCCTTTGACCATTTCTCAATTGGGGAATGACTTGTATTCCTATAAATTTGGCTCAGTTCCCTGTATATTTTAGAGATGAGGCCTTTATCA
>CM053622.1:188250409-188274368 GCA_028646595.1 Phalanger gymnotis
GTTCATTGATGGCTTGCTCAATTTCTTTTTCTGAGATGGGGTTATTAATGTATTTTACTTCCTCTTCTGTTAAACTGGGTAATTTATATTTTTATAGTTATTCATCCACATCCCTGAGGTTGTCAAATTTATCGGCATACAATTCGGCAAAGTAATTTGTATTTATTGTTTTCATTTCCTCTTCATTGGAAGTGAATTCACCTTTTTTATTTTTCATACTGGTGATTTGATTTTCTTTTTCTTTAATCAAATTGACCAAAGGTTTATCAATTTTATTGATTTCTTCATAAAATCTGCTCTTGGTTTTATTTGTTAATTTAATAGTTGTCTTGCTTTCAATTTTATTAATATCTCTTTTGATTTTCAGTATTTCTAATTTGGTATTTAATTGGGGATTTTCAATTTGTTCTTTTTCTAGCTTTATCAGTTGCATGCCCAATGCATTGATATCCCTTTTCTCTATTTTATTCATGTAAAAATTTAGAGATATAAAACTTTGCCTAAGAACTGCTTTTGCTGCATCCCGTAAGTTTTGCTATGTTGTCTCATTATTTTCATTCTCTTGAATAAAGTCAATAATTGTTTCTATGATTTGTTCTTTGCCCTACTCATTCGTTAGAATTAGTTTCCAATTAATTTTTAGCTTATTTTTTCCATGGTTCTTTGTTACAAATAATTTTTATTTCATCATGATCTGAAAAGGACACTTTGACTACTTCTGCCTTTCTGCACTGGATCGTGAAGTTTTTTTTTTCCCCTACTACATCATCAGTTTTTGAGTATGCACCATGTACTGCTGAGAAAAAAGTATATTCCTTTTTATCTCAATTCATTTTTCTCCAGTGGCCTATCATATCTGCCTTTTTAAAAATTCTATTCGCCTCCTTAACTTCTTTCTTGTTTATTTTGAGTTTAGATTTATCAAGTATATCCCTCACTAGTATGGTTTTGCTGTCTATTTCTTCCTGTAACTCCCTTAACTTTTCCTCTAAGAATTTTCATGCTATACCACTCAGTGCATATATGTTAAATAACGGTATTGCTTCATTATTTATGGTGCCTTTTAGCAGGATGTAGTGTCCTGCCTTATCTCATTTAATTAGAGGTATCTTTGCTTTTGCTTTGTCTAATATTAGGATTGCTACCCCTGCTTTTTTTCATTTCAGCTGAAGCATAGTCTATTCTACTCCAGCCTTTTACCTTTACCCTGTGTGTATCCCCCTGTTTCAAATGTGTTTCTTGTAAACAGCGTATTGTAGGATTATGGTTTTTAATCCATTCTGCTGTGCACTTCCATTTTATGGGAGAGTTCATCCCACTCACATTCACAGGTATGATTACTATCTTTGTCTTTTTCTCTATCCTATTTCCCCCCTGTTTATGCTTTTATTTCTCCCTTTGCCCTTCCACTCCTCAACAGTGTTGCTTTTGATCACCACCTTCTTCAGTTTACCCTCCCTCTTGATTCCTCTCCCTTATCTTACTGTTTTCCCCTTGCTACTTCTTCCCTCCCTTCTAACTACCCCCTTCCCTTTTTTCTCCTTTCCCCTCCTACTGCCTGTAGGACAAGTTAGGTTTCTATACTTACCAGGGTATGTTAATCCCTTTTTGAACAAAATCCAATGAGAGTAAAGTTCAAATATTGCTCTTCTTCCTCCTGTCTTACCCTGTACTACAATATGTTTTTTGTGCCTCTTCATGTGATGTAATTTACCCTTTTCCATTACCTCCTTACCTCTTCTCCCAGAACCATCCCTTTATATTTCTTAATTATATTTTTATTATTATATTTGTTATTTTATGCTGATACCCCCCAGTCCATGAGTATCCCTTTCAATTCTCATAAGAAGTATACTATTCTCAAGATCAACATATATATATATATGTATATATGAAACAAAATAATCTTATATAAAGATGTAACTAATCAGCCTTATTGATTAACTGGAGGGGGTTCCCCCATTTACCTTTTTATGTCTCTTATGAGTTTTGTTTTTGGAGATCAAATTTCCATTGAGCTCTGGCCTTTTCATCAAGAAGGTCTGGAATTCCCTTATTTCATTGAATGTCCATCTCCTTGCCTGGAAAATTGTGCTCAGTTTTGCTGGGTAGTTGATCCTTGGTTGTAATCCAAGCTCCTTTGCCTTTTGGAATATCATATTCTAATTTCTCCTTTCATTTAAGGTAGAAGCTGAAAGATCATGCATGATCCTGACTGTGGTTCTGTGATATTTGATTTGTTTCTCTCTAGCTGCCTGCAGGATTTACTCCTTGACCTGGTAGTTCTATAATTTGGCTATAATATTTCCTGGAGTTTTCAATTTGGGATCTTTTTCAGGGCATGATCAATGGAGTCTTTTGATGATAATTTTACCCTCTTGTTTTAGGACCACCCACTGGGGCCAGGTACTCTCGTTATTCTGCTGAGGTGGGGGCTTGGGCACCTCTCTTCCTGTACTGGTCTCCTTCTGCCACCTCTCCCCCACTTCTCTTGCTACTGAAGCCCTCCTGCTGGCTCCTCTGTTTTCTCCCGAGGTATTATTATCTAGGTTTATTCAAGGGAGGGATTAGAGCCATTTACCTGGCCATCATGGCTCCTGGAAGTTCAAGAAGGCAAGTTTCAAACCTTTTAACTGTGTATTGGAAGCCTCCAAGCTAGCTGCTCCCACAGCCACAGGCTCTGCTCTCTCATCCAACAGACTCCCATCCTGGGCTGAGAGGCCTGGGACTCAGTCATGGCTGTAGCCGGTACTTCCACCCTGGGCCTGTTCTTGCTCCAGCCTTTCACTTACCCAGCACTCTCCAGACCTGCTCACTGGCTGGATTGTTCTGCTGTTCATGGCTGGTTTGTTCTGTTGCCATTCTGCATGCCTGGCGCTGCTACCCCTCTCAGTCTGCTGGTGGCTTCTAACTCTCTCAAATTCACTCAGATTCAGTTTTTTAGACTTAGGTGACCGAATTTGTGAGAGAGCTCTGGTAGTTCCTTCCTTTCACAGCGCAGTCTTGGCTCCACCCCAGAGCCAACTTTTCTATGTGGCACTTTCTCTATACCAAATGACCAAATAATTTCTATGACTATTTCAGGTTTAGGGGTTTGTTCTCATGAATCATAGGAAACCAATAGACTACATTTAAATGGAATTCTACATCTCCCTATAAAACATTCAAACTTCTTTTTCTGTCCTGGGTATCATACTCATCAAATTGGGCACAGTTGGTAATGTTGTGCCAAATTTTGTGAGTAGATTCTTAAGAGACCATGATGGATTTTTTACTCCTCCCTTACAGTGAGAAGCATTGTGACCAAAGATCTCTGATCACAACCCTGTTTCCAGTTTTATCATTTTGCTACCTCTGTCCCATTATGAAAGTGATGGATACAACTTTTGTTGGGAAGATATTGCCATAGTGCTTTTCCTTGTATCCAGTGTCCATTGCCTCCAGTCTGATCTCTGCAAGTTCTTCACCGGGGTTTAAGCTTGAAAACTAGTAGAATACTGCTGGATTCAGTCACAGCCAGGCACTAGGAAGCTCTATTGGTTAAGAGTGATAAAACTGCAGGTCTGGGATTCTTTCCCTGCTTATTCGTCTTCTGCCTTCACAATAGGCTAACAGCTGAAAGTGTTTCTGGTATCTAAACTACAAAGCTGATGCCTGTTTTCAGTCTTGTTTCTTTTGGTACAAAGCCCAGGTCTCATAATCAGTCTTTACCCAAAAATGTAAACCCAGGCATGGGTCCTCTTCTCAATCTGTCTTAGATCTATGAAGAGGGTAGTTGGTGACAAAACTTTCAAGTGGCACCTACTTGTATGTTAAAAAAATAAAGGTTTAAGTCACTCTGTGCAAGGATTCTGTCCTGGTGCACAGCCTTTTGCTGTGTTGAAATGCTCCTGGTTGTTCCTATCTGCCATGTTTATGGATCTCACTGCCTTGTCTTGGGCTAGAAAAAAATAACTCATGACTTTTTAAAATTACCTGATCAGAACTGAGTCTGGTGTATTTTGTATATTTATATAAATTTATATGCTTGTAAATATTCATCCATTTCATTAAGATTACCAAATTTATTGGCATAAAATTAGGCAAAATAATTTCTAATTATTGTTTTAATTTCTTCTTCATTGGAGGTGAATTCACCCGTTTCATTTTTGATAATGGTTGTTTGGTTTTCTTCTTTTTTTAAATCAAATTAACCAAAAGTTTATCAATTTTATTTTTTTCCATAAAATCATCTCTTAGTTTTATTTATTAGTTTAATAGTTTTCTTAATTTCAATTTTATTAATCTCTGCTTTGGTTTTCAGTATTTCTAATTTGGTATTTGATTGGGGATTTTTCAGTTTGTTCTTTTTCTAGCTTTTTCAGTTGCATCCCTAATTCATTGATCTTCTCTTTCTCTGTTTTATTCATGTAAGCACTCAGAGATATAAAACTTCCCCTAAGAATAGCTTTCACTGTATCTCATAAGTTTTGGTATATTGTTTCATTATTGTCATTCTTTTGAATGAAGTTATTGATTGTTTATATGAATTGTTGTTTGGCCCACTCAATTCTTTAGGATTATATTAGTTTCCAATGGATTTTTAGTCTATCTTTCCATGGCCCTTTATTACATATAATTTTTATTGCATCATAATCTGAAAAGGATGCATTGACAGTTTTTTTGCCTTTCTGCACTGGATTGTGAAGTTTTTATGCCCCAGTACATGGTCATTTTTTTTTTTTGCGTATATTCCAAGTACCATTGAGAAGAAGGTATATTCCTTTCTATCCCCATTCAGTTTTCTCCAGAGGGCTATCATATCTAACTTCTCTAAAATACTATTCATCTCCTTAACTTCTTTCTTGTTTATTTTAAGGTTAGATTTATCAAGTTCAGAGAAGGGGAGGTTGAGGTCCCCCACTAGTATAGTTTTGCTATCTATTTCTTCCTGTAGCTCTCTTAACTTCTCGTCTAAGTATTTGGATGCCATACCACTTGGCACGCATATGTTTAGCAATAATATTACTTCATTTTCTATTGTGCCTTTTAGCAGGATATACTTTCCTTCCTTATCTATTTTGATTAGATCTATTTTTCCCTTTGCTTTGTCTGAGATTAGGATTGCTACCTCTCCTTTTTTTTTTATTTCAGCTGAAGCATAGTATATTGTACTCCAGCCTTTTACCTTTAACTTCTGTGTATCCCCCTATTTCAAATGTGTTTCTTGTAAACAGCATATTGTTTTTAATCTATTCTGCTATCCACTTCTGTTTTATGGGAAAGTTCATCCCATTCACATTCACAGGTCCTCTTCTTCCATTACAATCCCTTTGCACCCCTTAGTTAGATTTTTTTATTATCACATCAGTTAATTTATACTCACACCCTCTCTCTATGTATATACCTTTTAAATGTCATAGTAACTATACCATTCTCAAGATTAACTAGTATCATCCTCTCATGGGTGGGGAAACAATTTGCTCATATTGAATAAATTTTTTTTCTTTTTTTCCAGTTTATTTTTTTATGCCTTTCTCGAGTCTTATATTTGAACATCAGTTTTTCCACTGAGCTCTGGCCTTTTCATCAGGAAGGTGTGGAAGTCCCTTATTTCATTGAATATTCATCTCATTGCCTGAAAGATTATGCTCAGTTTCACTGGGTAATTGATCCTTGGCTGTAGTCCAAGCTTCTTTGCCTTACTGAATATCATATTCCAATCCCTCTGCTCTTTTAATGTAGAAGCCTCAAGGTCCTGTGTGATCTTGACTGTGGTTCCATGATATTTTAATTGTTTCTTTCTGCCTGCTTGCAGTATTTTCTCCTTGACCTGGTAATTCTGGAATTTGGTTATAATATTCCTTCGAGTTTTCAATTTGGGATCCCTTTTAGGAGGTGATCAGTGGACTATTTAACCCTCCAGTTCTAGAGATGCAGGGCAATTATCCTTAACGGTTTCTTGGAAGATACTCTCCAAGTTTTATTTTTTTCAATCATGGCTTTTCAGTAGAGCAATAAGTCTTAGAATATCTCTCCTGGATCTATTTTGCTGGTGAGTTGTTTTTCCAATGAGATGTTTTATGTTTTATTCTTTCTTTTTCCTTCTTTACATTTTGTTTGACTGATGTTTGATGCCTCATGGAGTCATTAACTTCTACTTGCCCAATTCTAATTTTTAATGAATTATGTTCTTCAGTTAGCTTTTGTGCCTCCTTTTCCATTTGGCCAATTTTACTTTTTAAGGAGTTATTTTCTTCATTGATTTTTTTCCCAGTTTTGTCCATTGTATTTTGAAAAGAATTAATCAATTTTTCTATGTCTCTAAATTGGCTTTTAAAATACTTCTTGAGCTCTTCCAAGAATGCTTTTTGGGCTTGAGACCAGTTTATATTCCCTTTTGAGGTTTCAGATGTGGGTATAGTGTCAATGCTGTCTTCTGAATTTGTATTTGTATCTTCCCTGACCTCATAGTAAGAATCTATGATCTTTGCTTTTCTACCTTTCTTATTGTTCATTATGATTGCCTTTTTCATGACTTTTAAAATGGATCTCTGCTTCTGGAGCACAGGGGGCTATTTTCTGCACTTCTTGTGCTGGGAGCTATGGGTCTGGTTACCACTTTGTGTGTTGTGGCTTCTCATTCTGTCAGTTAGAAGCTATACAATGCTGCAGCTTACCTGCTGCTGAGCTGGAGCTGGCTGGTGTGTGCCAAGGCCTAGGCCAGGTGAAGTCCTTCTGTGTTTCTCTGGTGTTACACTAAAGTCTGTGGCATGATGTGTATGGGGGGTGTGGTCCAGCCTCTGGAGGAGAAAAGTCTCCTCCTCCACTAGGGCTTTGCTAGAGCACAGGTAGGCCCAGCTGCTGGTGGACACCCATCAACCGTGGTGTCTGCAAATTCCCCTGGCTGTGCCACCACTGGGGTCCTGGTGTTGGTGCTTGCCGGCTCCACCTCTCTGTCGCTCAAGATGTCCTGCTAGTCTGCTGAGGTTGGGCTTTCCAGGACACCTCCCATCTTGCACTAGTCCCTTTCAACCACAGCAAGAGGGACCCTTACTGGCAATCTTCTTAGTCTCCTGAGCTAAAAGACTGCTGTACCCCTTCTGATGGCTCCACTATTCCAGGATTTTCCCTGGGGCCATATTCTTTGGGTTTTTTGAGGTCAACAAGGGGGAGATGAGAGCACTTGCAGTTTATTCCACCATCTTGGCTCCCAGAAGTTCAAGTAGGTGACTTTCAAACATTTAGTCTGTGGGCTGGTAGCCCCAGGAAGAGCTGATGCCCCTGCCACAGACTCTATGCTTTTCTCTTACCCAGCTCCAACAGCTAAAAAGATATTTAGAAAACAGTTAGCTATTCTTTCCTTTGCCTTCATAAATGTGTAATAATTAATAATTTCTTCAAACTCTTGAAAAGGGTCAAGTCTTCATTCATTCACTTCATATCCCCTTGCAACTTGTTTCTAGCCTCCATTCTTAAAAACTCTACTCGTGTAAGTCATTATTTGAATCCAAGTATAGGACTTTATGATTCTCTCTATTAAGTCCTATATTATTAGATTCAGCTTATTTTAGACCTTGGCTTTTATAATATGTATTTCTCTTTCAGATTCTTGTTTTCTTAAATTTAATAACTATCCACTGAATGCCTTCATTTAAATCATTGATAAAGGTGTTGAACTGCACAAAGTCAAGAATAAATTGCTGGATTATCACATTAGAGATCTCTCCAAGTTGACCTCAGTCATACTGCTTCCCTTTGATACCATGCATGCAACTTCTTTTACATCCACGTAATGTTTCTGTCACCTACCCTACATCTCACCATCTTGTTCTTAAGAATAGCATGAAAAAGCAGGAACTCACTGAATGCTTTCTGATTAATAGGAATGTTTGGCTGAAATCCACTGATATGTATTTAAGATTCTCCTAATCTACCTGTTGCAATAATCCTATGTAAGGGAGAAATAACAATCTGTCATGAACTATCTCGACAAATTCGTGTTGATTCATTTTGATCACTACCTTTCTTTCTAAATATCCAAGAACTGTTAGCATTACATGTCCTACATTTTTACTAGATATCATAGGCAAGCTTACTGGTTTAGAATTTGGTGATTTCCACTCTTTCATATTGGGAAATTGTTTCATCTCCATCACTATTTACATCTAGTGAGATCTTTTGTGGTATATTCCTTTTGCAAGAAGGGCTTTTTTTCCTTCTATTGATCACCCAAATGGGCTTCACCATTTTCCATATTTCTACTTTTTACATTCCTTCAGATGAATATATATTCTCAATAGGCCATTGAAGTCTGTCCTCCCCTTTCTCTATTTTTTTTAGTATTTTAAACTTTCAGTAAACTGTTTGTATTCATTAGGCCCATCTCAATAAGTCTCAATGATACCCATGAGGATCACATTTCATGTGAATCTCTATTTTATTATTTTTAATGATCATACTTTGTATATTTGTATATAGTCATGTGAGGTTTGGGGGATTTCTTTTTTGCTTGCTCTTTTTGTGGACATTCTTTTCTATGAGTTCCTGAACCTTTTGGCAGCCATTTTTTTATATTACACCAGCTATGTTTGTGGTATATTTATTAGGCATTTCATTTTTTTCTCTTCCCACCATACCATTCAATTTAACTCCTTCATCATAAGATTCACAAGACTTAGTGCAAAAACTTTTATTTTTTTAATTTTTCACATAGGTATATTTTTCCCAATATCCCTTCCCTTTTAATTACTGAGAGCCATCCTACATAACTGCTATTTAAAAAAAAAGGAAAAGGAAAAGAGGAAAATCAGTGTAACAGACAAATACATCAAAAAATCTGAAAATGTGCTTAATGTATAATATTTTTAGACATTCCACCTCTTCAAAGGATGGGGGGGTGGTGGTTACAGTGGGACTTTCATTTAATATTTTCCCTTGAACATTATTTATTCTTTTAACTTTGCAATATTTGTAACTGATTGTACGTGTGGTTCTTTATAGTTACTTTCTGTTTTTTTCTTGTTGATACATTCTTCATTCTACCTAAGTTCATGGGGAAATTTCTATGCTTCTCTGAATGCGTTCCATTCGTTGTTTAACACAGCTCAGAGATATTCCACTGTATTAATGTGCAACAATTTGCTTAGTTATTCCTCAATCAATGGACATCTACTTTACTTCCAATTCTTTTCTTTCATGAAAAGTGTTGCTATAATTATTTTGGTGTATATAGAGATTTTCTTATTATAAATGGAATCTCTGAAGTTAAGATATTAGTCACTCCATTTGCATAATTGCAACTTGCTTTCCAAAAACAGTTATACTGGTTCACAATTCCACCAACAATGCACCACTATGTCTGTGTTTCCCACAACTTCTTCAACATTGATTATTTCCATGTTTTGTCATCTCTGTCAATGTGTAATACATGAGGTAAAACCTTGAGGTTGCTTTGATTTACTTTTCTCTTAGTTATTTGGAGAATTTTTATTTCATACTGTTGTTAATAGTGTGTAATTCTTTCTTTGAGACCTCTTTGTTCATTTCTTTTGGTATGTATTGTTTATCTTTCTATTTATCTAAATTATTTATAGATCTTAAATATAGAACCCTTATTAGAGAAACTTGATACATAGAATTCATTGAACTGTTTATTTTTGTAAGCATAAGGAGTGTTAATTTTGTTTGTAAAAGAGCTTTTCAGTTTCAAGTAATAAAATATTTCACTTTTATCTTACGTTACACTAAAACTAAAGACACTCTACAAATATGAGATTTTTTAAAAATATGTTGTTTTTAGGATGTTAAAGAACTCTATTAAGATCTTAATAGATAAATACATCTATATATGTCTCACAGTCACTTAAGAGTGAAGTGAAAACCACACTGGGATGGCATTTCAGGTTCTACTGTCTCTAAGAAGATTCTATTTTATTTTCCATGGAATTATAGTAATAAGGACAGGTTTTTCCAAGGACCTCCACCCAATCAGAGAGCTTGCTGTGGCATGAAATTCATGTAAGTGTTTCTCCCCAATGGGGTGGAGAGATTATCTATAAAATTCATTTTATTAGTATGCAGTGCATTAGTTCAAATGCTATAAAATTATCTTTTTTTTCATACTGTACTCAAAAAAGTTCTCTTTATATAGTTAATGTTTTGTCACAAAATAGAACAGTTCAGTAACATCATGATAGATTATAAGTGGTTTGGAAATAGACATTATTAATATATCCACTAATAGCTATGAACGATATCAAATAATAATGCATATGAAATGTGCACCATATAGGCAGCTCTCTGTTACCTTGTTAATTAGTTCAA
Organism: Phalanger gymnotis; assembly: GCA_028646595.1. Lineage (NCBI taxonomy): Eukaryota > Metazoa > Chordata > Mammalia > Diprotodontia > Phalangeridae > Phalanger > Phalanger gymnotis. The sequence goes on from CM053622.1 coordinate 188,260,715, forward strand.
AGCATGATGATAAATTAAATCTCCAAGCAAAGCCACAAACCTTAGTTGAGAAATTAGCTTCACTCTTACCACATCTTTAGAAGAGGTGATTAAAAATTAACCTTTACATATTTTTGATTTGTATCTAATTGTTGAGAGCTCTTTGGTCATTTTGGCAAAGTTTGGTGAAAATAATTATGGAGGTAGAGAGCTGGCCAAGAAGAGCCCTGGTATTCAATATATTACTCTGGCAATTACTAGAGATATGGCTATGCCCATGTCACTTTATGACCTTAGTCTTCGGTATCTTCATTTTTAAAATGAAGGGGAGAGAAGAACATGATTCCTATTTCCCATGTAATACTAAAATTGAACTAGTTAAAATGATAACAGAATTTCCAACCAATTACATTAATATGTGTGCATATGTGTGGATATAAGTGCATATACATATACATATTTCATATTAAAATAACTAATTTTGAAGTTTCTAGACTGCTTTCCTCATAACAACCCTGTGATGTAGATAAGGAAGGGGAACTTAAAGTATTTGGCATAACAATCTTATTAAATATTGTCCTGTACATAGGTTTTCCTTTAAAAATTCTGAGGGAGAGGGAGCTAATTGGAAAACATCTTTTAAAAAACATACAGCCCAGCTTTCTACATTGTTCTAATTTATCAGATCATTTTTCAACTTCTTTTTTACTGTTCTCATTTAGGAATTGCCTTTTAAAAATCTATATCATATTTATTTGTGATGTTTCTTACTATAACTAAATTAAAAGAGAAGGTAAACATAAAAAACACTAAAATTCTCAGCCTTTATTAGTGCAACTTGATCTATGAAAATCATATTTTTTTTAGTTCAAATCAAAGGCATTTATCGAGATGATGTAGTAATAATAGTACATACGACCAAAATACATACAGAATTTAGAACACAATAGTAGTAAGACACATATATTATTGTTTTTTTCTTCCTCCCTCCCACCCCCTATAATACACATGCATATCTGCGCTTGCATATACACCTACATATACATATATATAACCACATATATACATATATGCACACATACACATACAGACATAGAAATATAAATGTATACACACAAAGCTATACACACGCTTACCCATACATACTCATACATAGGAATACACATTCATATTCATCTATGTAAGACCATAGCATACTTATTTGTCCTCTGTTTCTCTGAGGGCAAATAACATTTTCCTTCATAAGTCTAAATCTTTCCATATTTTTCTAAGTCTTTTAAATCATCATTCCCCACACCACGGCAATATTTCAACCTTATACTATCTAATAATTTTAAATAGTCTAAAATAGTATTGATTAATATTGCTGACATAGTGTAGTTTCCCTACTTTTTTTCTCTTTTATTGAAATCTCTTTTAGGTTTGACTTTGAGATCATGATTACTACCCCTCCATTTTTTCCCTTTTAAATTTGACTCCTGACTTTTATTTTAGGTTTGTCTTATTTCCTATCCTTTCTGACTCCTTTACTTTACTTCTACCTGCTACTGTGCCCTCCTCTTACTTAATCTACCCCTATCCAAGGATCCCTCCCTTATCCTCCCATTCCCATTCTAAACATTCTTCTATACCCCTTATCCTAATACATCACTCTCCCCTCCTAAAATCCCTCCTGTATCTTCTCCTCCCTCCGTATCCCCTTAGCCTTTTATTTACTTCTGAATTTAGAAGACTTTTATGACTATATGTATATAGTTCCTCAAGGTCATTCCTGATGAAAGTAGGGTTCTAGAACTACCAGCCCTGTTCCTCTATCTAATTCCTCCATATCAGTTCTTCCTCTCACATGTTTTATAAGAGAAATACAGTTTTTACCTTTTCCCAAATGTTTTTCCTTTTTAGAATTAAAAGAAGAGAAAGCAAAAAAAAAAAGAATTGTATCATACTCAGGTCTATCTCAGTCTTTATTTTGAATTATCCAGTTGTTAATAACAACCTTAGACATATTTTTACATTTCCTCATACAAAAAGTAATGTCTGTCCTTACTGAGACCCTTGCAATTAGCCTTTGATATGTACTACATATTTCCCCTAGATTTTATATGTTAAATCTTGTTACATTCAGGTTTTTATTTTTAAACAAAATCCTGAATGTCTGGCAGTTCCTTAAAGGTCCATTTTTTTAAAAATTCAGGATTATGCTTAATTTTAATAAGCATAATTTTTCCAGCCACGAGCCCAATTCTTTTTCTCTTCAACATATAGTGTCCTAAGATTTGTGGTCTTTTAGTGTTGCTGGTGCTAGGTCTTGTGTGATTATAATTGTGGCATTGCCATATTTAATTTTTTTCTTGTTGCTCATAATAATTTCTCCTTGATCTGGGACTTGCAGAATTTAAATATGTTATTCCTTTATGTTTTGCTTGTAGGATCTCTTTAAGGTGGTGATCAGGGATTTTTTCTATTTCTACTTTCCCCTCTCTAATGCTTCAGGACAATTTTCTTTAGTTATTTCTTATATTATTAAATCAAGATTTTTTTTTTTGAATCATAGCTTTCAGGTAGTCCGATTATTCTTATGTTTTCTCCTCTTGACCTGTTCTCCAGGTCAGTTGTTTTTCTTATGAAGTATTTCATATTTTCTCCTATTGTTCATTCCTTATATTTTGCATTGTTATTTCTTGGCCAATTATAACTTTGCTGACTTCCCCTTGTCCAACTCTAATTTTCTAGAAGTTAGTTTCTTCCTTAAGATTCTGAATCTCCTTTTCTAATTTGTTGACTTTCTTTTGATACATTTCTTGTTTTTCTTGGATTGTTCCTATAATTTTTTTAGAAATTTTTTTCCTTGATCTGTCTTATTTGATTTTAAGGTCTTTTTAAAATTCTTCTTTGAATTATTTTTCATCAGGTGACCATTTGATATTACTCTGTGGTTAGGTAAGTTGTTCCTTTGTTTGTTTTTGTTTTTTGCTTCAGTATCCTCCTCTGAAGGTGAACACTGGTCTTCTCTATTCCCATAGTGACTTTCTGTGATTGGGTTCTTTCTCCTTTTACTGCTCTGTTTTTGTATTTATAACAACTTCTTTCTGTGATTATTTTTAGTCTCGGGGAACAGGGAATAGTACCTCTGGCCTTGGATTCTCCCCTCTGGCCTGGAACTGAAACAAAGAACTCCTCCCACACTGTCCCCACTGCACTGCTTCTGCAATGGTTGGATCTATGCTGGTTCCTTCTCACCCAGAGCTGCGTCTTGTTAGCACAGCTGGGCCTCTTGTTCCTTATCAGCAGAGATTCCTTAAGTCTTCTCCCATCTGAGACCCAACTCCCTACACTGTCTGGGAAATGAAAGTTCCTGTGGTTGGGGCATCCCAACTCAGCTAGCTCCAGGTTTTGCCACTTGCTATTTCAGTGGAATAAACCTGGAGGTATTCACTCTTCAATGGGACCAAACCTTGGTCCAAGGATTTTTCTTTATGCCTTCTTTGATTATCCCCATAAGGCCACTGTTCTGCCACAATTCTTTATTTTTACTACTGTACGTTTGGCTTAAGGCTCTCTTTTTTTCTTGTTTGTTGGGGAAATTTGAAGAGCTTCGAATATTCTAACCTACTCAGGCAGCTTCCAAGAGCCCTTTCCTGAAAATCATAATCCCTGTAGCCTTTATATATGCATTCAATCCTAAACTTTCATGGGGGTAACATGAAATTATTTTTTTCAGTAACATCATGATAGATTATAAGTGGTTTGGAAATAGACATTATTAATATATCCACTAATAGCTATGAATGATATCAAATAATAATGCATATGAAATGTGCACCATATAGGCAGCTCTCTGTTACCTTGTTAATTAGTTCAAAGCATGATGATAAATTAAATCTCCAAGCAAAGCCATAAACCTTAGTTTAGAAATTAGCTTCAATCTTACCACATCTTTAGAAGAGGCAATTAAAAATTAAAATGCCAAGAAAATGGCATTAAAGTCAAAAACACAAATATTAAAACATTGAATCTATGGGAAATTGGGGGTTAGGTACCAGGGACTACTAAAAACTATAGTCTTTTTCTAGTGATTGATGAAAATACATTTTTTCTGCATGTAATTTTATAACAAAATATTAATTCTATTAATATGCATTTTCCTAACACATTGGTCATGAAATAATTCATATAATACAGTACAAATAAATTTAGTAACATGCAAAACATTTTTTTCTTGGAGTAATTCTCTAGAATTCTGTAGCCTTTTGTGTTAACCTCACATTTAAAAAAAAAAAAGATGGTATTGGAGCCATGATGACAAAGAGAAGCCAGGAAGTTGTTTGAATTCTCCTGTTTCCCTCTGAAATAATATTAAATCAAGCCTCTAAAAGGATTCTAGAATGAAAAAAAAAAACACAAAAAGATAGAGTGAAACAATTTTCCAGTTTAAGATAACTTAGGACTTTGGGAAATTTCTATCTTATTTGGGAGAAGGGGAGCACATCCCAGCACAGATGGTATCTGGGCAAGCCAGTCAAAGGCTCTTAGTCACCTCACAAATTGGTAACTGAGGTCTTTCGATCTTGGTTTAGTAGGCTAGCAATGAGGCCTCCAGCCCCAGCACAGCAGGCAAACTGCCAGCACTGGAATCGTGGCACAACAGGAAAGACTAGGCTTGGACACCCCCCAGTGTAGTGGGCAAGCTACAAGCACCGGAGGCCCCAGTGTGGAAAGGCAGTGACCAGGATTCTGGCTCCCAACATAAGAAGTTTGGGGCAGTGCCCTATTGCCCTAGGAGCAGACTTCAATTTCAAAAGTCATGAAATAGGCTGAAACATGAGTAAGAAACAGAAAAAAGCCATGGTCATAGAAAGCTACCGTGGGGACAAAGATCAAAATACTAACTCAGAAGAGGACAATAATGTCAAAATGCTTACATATGAAGCCTCAAAGGGGAATATGAATTGGTATGAAATGGAAAAATTCCTCTTGAAAGAACTCAAAAAGGATTTTTAAAATCAAGCAGCAGAGGTAGAAAAAAATTCAGGAAAGAAATGAGAGTTAGGCAGGAGAATTATGAAAAAGGAGTCAACAGCTTAGAAAAAGAAGTGCAAAACTTGACTGAAAAAAAAAACAAACCAAAACAACTCCTTAAAAATAGAATTGGCCAAATTGAAAAAAAAAATCCACAGAAGAAAACACCTCATTTAAAAGTAGAATTGGCCATAGATAAAAGGAGGCACAAAAGCTCACTGAAGAAAAGAATTCCTTAAAAATTTAGAATTGGGCAAGTGGAAGCTAACGACTCTATGGGACATCAAGAATCAAACAAACAAAATCAAAAGAATGAAAAAAATAGAAGACAACATAAAATACCTTATTGGTAAAGCAACTGACCTGGAAAATAGACCCAAGAGAGACAATTCAAGAATTGTTCAATTACCCGAAATCCATTATCAAAAGGTCGTTTTGATCATATTAAATTTAAAAGCTTTTTACAAACAAAACCAACGTAACCAACGTTAGAAGGAAAACAGAAAGCTACAAAACAATCTTTTTAATAAGCGACTCTGATAAAAGGCCTTATTTCCAAATATGTACAGAACTGAGTCAAATTTAGGAGAATACAAGCCATTCCCCAATTGATAAATACTGAAAGATGAATAAGCAGTTTTCAGGTCAATATAGTGATGATATCTATTGGCATATGAAGAAGTGCTCAAAATCAGGGCTTCTTAAACTTTCATGACACATTTTTGCTGGAGAAATTTTTATGTGAATGCAGGTATAAAGGTATATAAAATAGGTATACAAATCATTTACTAATCATAAATCATAAAGAAATTTATTTCTTAACAATTATTTATATATACAATTTTGCTATTTATTAAAGACAAAAGTAACTTTAAATACTAATGAGATGGATGTGCTCATTTATTTTTACATAAAGAATTAAATATTAGTGGAATATTTGATACTGGAGGACATAAGGCATCTTCACATTTTTGATATTTTGATTTTACAATCATCAATCCTGAGAATGCTGCCTCATATAAATTTGTAGGACAAATTGGGAGAAATAGGTTTAGGGCCATTTCAGAAATTGTTGGAAATTCTGCCCTAATCACAAGCCAAAATTCACTTAATGATTTTTTAGGAAACTCAAATTTTATACCTGTGTTGCTTGATAACTCAGCAAATTCTTCTTGAACTTTTAGTGGTAATTGAGTATGGTTTATGAACCCAACTTAGCTTTTTTAGAATGAGAATTCAAAGGGAAATATTTCTGAAACTGTTTCTCCAGGCACTTCAGATGATCAAATATAACTCTTTCAATTAAACCTTTGGGAAGGTTATTGTCAATTATAAAATCATATGTAGCTGTTAATATTTCTAAAGAACCATTTTCCACCCTATTCTTCAATATGCTAGCTTTTTAGTAAAACTTTCAATTTTATCTTTTAACATAAATATGTCACAATTTTTCCTTGAAATCCATTGTTGTCCTAAAATATAAATAATTTTGCTATGTTAAAAATATCAGTTGTTTCATCTAACTGAATTGCAAAGATTGGGCTCCCCTTAAACTGGTAAATAAAAAAGCTCCTGAAATTGGCCATTATGATTTTCAGAAATAATTTTGGAAACAATAGCATTCAATAAAGGAATTTTTTGAATTTCATCCCCATGCGTTTTTTCCCATGAGCTTTTTTAAAAGCAGCAGGTTACATGAGATCTTCTGCTATAGAGTAGGACAAAGTTTTGCAATGAAAGAAGAAGTTTCATAAGATGGAAATAAATACTTTTCATTGACAGTAACAAATTTCTGAAAATACTTTTTTTTCTTTATTTGAAGATTTTAAAAGTTGTTCAAAATATTTCTTTGGTTTATTGCAGTACACTGTATGCTTGGTATTAAGATAACATTTTACTTTGGCTTGTTTCATGCTCTCTGCAGCCAAAACTTTATCACAAATTAAGCAAAGAGGTTTTTTTCATACCATCATCATTATTAGAATCAAATCCATATTGTAAAAATTATTTGACATATTGTTTTTACTTTCTTATCAATTTAGGTGTACTACAGCATGGTAGTGAAGATGCTGCCACATTGTCAGTGGTATTTTTACTTCTTCTTTCTAAATTTAGCCACTTATCTACAACCAAAAAATATTTTTGCCCTAAAATATAAATGTTGCTAATAATTTCTCAAATAAACATTAACTCTTATTTATAAAATTACATTTGTTTGTGCTTAATTTTAAAATGTTCATACTTACATACACATACCACAATGATGGTGGAGAAATATTATTAAAGGGCTTTCATCTTTATTTGTTGCAAATAAACCTTATGTTTCTGCAAAAGAAGGAGATAATAGCAATATTAAAAATCAAACATTCTAACACAATATAATCCAAAGATTTACTAATTTAATACTTATATGCTAAAGAATGATGGTAGGAAATATTAAAAATATTTATTTTATATAATTAAAATATTACAATTGTGTAAGAGCAGAGAACTTTGTATATGCAGTAAGTACAATGCAATTCATAACCTACGATACTCTAGAATCTGAGCCAAGGTGCTCCTGTCAGGGTCTGTTGGTGCTGCATGGCATGATGGCATATGCAAAGTGTGTATGTTGTGTGTTCAGAACCTAGGCTAGAGTGAAATTGTGCCATGCAGCATGTGTAAGCACTGCCAGAAATACCTAAAATTAATTATGCATTCTATTTTGAATTAATGTTTGCTTGTTGCACATTCAGAAACGTTTTACTGTTGCCAAATTTTTCATGACCTCCACAATTATTATGTTACCCCATATGGCATTGTGACACCACAGTTTAAGAAGTGCTGCTCTAAATCACTTCTGTTTAGAGAAATGTGAATTAAAACAATTCTGAAATACAACTTTACACCAAACAGATTGGCTAATGTGACCAATAAAATGGAAAATGATAAATGTTGGAGAGGATGTGGGAAAATGGGGACACTAATGCACTGTTGGTGGAGTTGTGAACTGATCCAATCATTCTGGAGAGCAATCTGGAGCTATGCCCAAAAGGCAACAGAACTGTGAATACCCTTTGATCTAGCTATTAGCACTAATAGGTCTGTATCTGAAAAAGATTATAAAAAAGGGAAGATGACCTAAATGTGCAAAAATATTTATAGCAGCTATATTTGTGGCAGCAAAATATTGAAAACTGAGTGGATAGCCATCAACTGGGGGATAAGTAAACAAACCATGTTATATAAATGTAATTGAATACTAATGTGCTATTGTACTAAGACATGATGAACAGGCAGATTTCAGGAAAGCCTGAAAGGACTTGTACAAACTAATGCAAAGTGAAATGAGCAAAAGCGGGAAGACATTATACGCAGTGTCAGCAACATTTGGGATGATCAGGTATGAATGACTCAGCTCTTCTCTGCAACACAATGATATAAGATGAGTACAAATGTCTCTATAAGGAAAATGCTATCCATATCCAGATAAGAACCGATGGACTCTGAATGCAGAGTGTAGGATATCTTTTCACTTACTTTATTCTTTCTTGTGTTTTCTTTTCTTTTGATGTTTCTTCTTTTTCAACTATGATGAATATGGAAATATGTTTTACATGATAGCATCTGAATGAAACATAGCAAATTGTATACTATTTTCAGAAGAGGGCAGGAGAAGGTGTGAGGAAGGGAGAAAAATTTGGAACCCAAAATCTTGTAAAAGTGAAAGCTCAAAATTTTCTTGATATGTAATTTGGGAAAAAATAAAATATACGTTAAATAAAATTTGATAAAAATACAGCAAAATAAAATAAGCCATTTGGTACAGAAAATAAAAGAAAAAAAATAAAAATCTCCATGAAAAGGTTTACAAATAAATTCTACCAAACATTCAAAGAAAAATTAATTCCAGCACTGTGTAAACTATTTGGAAATACAGGCAAAGAAGGAACCCTACAAATTTGCTTTTATGACACATATATGGTGCTCATATCTAAATTATGAAGAGCCAAAATGGAAATAAAATTGTGGACCAATATCCCTAATGAATATTGATGCAATATTTAGAGAATACAGCAATTTATCACCAGGATAATACACTATAACTAGGCAGTATTTATACCAGGAATGCAGGGCTGGATCAGTATTAGGAAAACTATCAGCATAAGTGGACCATATCAATAACAAAACTAATAGAAATATATGACTATCTCAATAGATGCATAAAATGCTTTTTACCAAACACAGCACCCATTCCTATTAAAAACAGTAGAGACCATAGGAATTAATCAGATTTTCCTTAAGATGATAAGCAATATTGATCAAAACCCATCAGCAAGCATTATATGTAATGGGAATAACCTAGAAGCATTCCCAATAAGATCAAGGTTGAAACAAGGATTCCTATTATCACCACTCTCATTCAACATAGTACAAGAAATGTTAGCTTTAGCAATAAAAGAAGAAAAAGGAAATGAAATAATTAGGATACGCAATGAGGAAACAAAATTAGCATACTTTGCAGATGATATTATGGTATACTTAGAGAATACCAGAGAATAAGGTAAAAAAAAAAGTACTTGAAACAATTAACACCTTCAGCAAAGTTGCAGGACATAAAATAAGCCCATGTAAATGATCAGCAATTCTTTATATTACCAAGCAGCAAGAGACAGAGAAATTCCATTTAAAATAGCTGTAGACAATATAAAATATTTGAAAGTCTACCTGCAAAAATGCAAAGTAAGGTGGCTTAGCTATACAAGATCAAACATTATTATATAGTGGTAATCAGGGGCAGCTAGGTGGCACAGCGAGTAGAGCACAAGCCCTGGAGTCAGGAGGACCTGTGTTCAAATGCAGCCTCAGACACTTGACACATTTACTGGCTGTGTAACCTTGGCAAAGTCAATTAACCCCAATTGCTGTGCCTTCCTTCTTAAAAAAATAAAGCAGTAATCATCAAAAGTATTTGGTAATGGCTAAGAAATAGAGTGGTGGATCACTGGAATAGATTTGGAACACAAGACATAGAAGTAAGTGATTATTGTAATCTGCTGTTTTATACAACCAACTACTCCAGCTTCTCTGATAAGAACTCAGTTGACAAAAAACTGTTGGGAAAACTGGAGAATAGTATAGCCGAAACTATATATAGACCAACATCTCACACCCTATTCCAGTATAAGGTTGAAATGGGCAAATGATTTAGACATAAAGGGAGAAACTATAAACAAATTAGGAGAGCAAGGAATGTATTACCTGTCAGATCTATGGAGAAGGGAAGAATTTATGACTTAACAAGAGATAGAGAACATCTTGAAAGGCAAAATGGATAATTTTGATTAAATTAAATTAAAAAGATTTGGCACAAACAAAGCCAATAAAACCAATATTAGAAGGAAAGCAGATAGATGGAAAATATTTTTTTTACTGCCTGTGTTTCTCATGTAGGCCTCCCCTCTCAAACATATAGAGATCTGAATCAAATTTATAAGATTGCAAGTCATTCTCCAGTTGATAAATGGTCAAAGGATATAAATAGATAGTTTTCAGATGAAGAAATTAATGTTATCTATAACCATATGAAAAAATGCTCTAAATCACTATTGATTAGAAAAATCCTATTTAAAACAACTCTGAAGTACCACTTTACACATATCAGATTGACTAATATTTCAGAAAAGGAAAATGATAATTTTTGGAGAAGATGTGGGAAAATTGGAACCCTAGTGTATCATTGGTGGAGTTGTGAACTGATCCAACTATTCTGGAAAACAATTTGGAACTATGTCCAAATGTCTATAAACCTGGGCATACCCTTTGACCCAGCAATACCACTACTAAGTCTGTATCCTAAAGAGATTGTAAAAAAAATTATAGCAGCTCTTTTTGTGGTAGCAAGTGATTGTAAATTGAAGGGATGCCTATCAAGTAGGGAATGGCTGAACAAGTTGTGGTTTATTAATGTAATTTAATATTGTGGTGCTATAAGAAATGATGAGCAGGCAGATTTCAGAAAAATCTGGAAAGACTTACATGAGCTGATTATAAGTCAAGTGAACAGAACTAGGAGAACATTATACACAGTAACAGCAAAATTGTGTGATGATCATCTGTGATTGCCTCAGCTCTTCTCAGCAATACAATGATCCCAGGCAATTCTCAAAGATTCATGATGGAAAATGCTAACAACCAGAGAAAGAACTATGGAGTCTGAATACAGATCAAAGAATACTATTTTCCCTTTTTTGTATGTTTGGTTTTTTCTCAATTTTTTCCTTTTTGTTCTGATTCTTCTTTCACGATATGATGAATGTGGAAATATTTTTAACATGATTATACATGTATAACCTGTATCAGATTGCTTGCTGTCTTGGTGATAGAAAGAAGTGAGGGAGAAAAATTTAGAACTCAAAATCTTACAAAATTGAATTTTGAAAACTATCTTTACATGAAATTGGAAAAAATGAAATACTATTAAATCTTTTTTAAAAAAAATTAAAAAGTGAATTGTCTTGGAAACCTCCTCTCAAAATGATTTCATAAAATGTTCAGTTTTCATAACACATGAAATCTTCATTACCTTAAATACTGTACAAGAAATAAAATACTTAAAACTAATTCTTTTTAACCTGAATCTTACCTTCCGCTGTGTCAGATCATGGTGTGAGGGCCTTGTACGGTACATTATATTGCTATAAACTTCTCTACCTTGGCTACCCTCTGAAACCCAAGGCAGAGGTTACTAGAACTTTAGTCACTGCTTTTGGAAGATGAGAAGACTGATGAGGTCTTGACTTCACCTCTAACAATTAGTTCTTCATGGAAACTGTATGGCCCTGGAAATCATGGAGGACACACAAGATTGAAATAATCCATCAGCGACATATGCTTTCTACATAGTTTGAGATCCTTAAGGTTCTTGGGAGTATGGGAGCATAGCAGTGGCAAGTTGACTTTTATCCTTGAGGCTGCATAGATAATGGGATTGACAGACTCAATGTCTCTAGCCAGATGCTCCTTTATGCAAAGCCACCCGTCAAGCTTGGAAACTGTGGATGGAATAATCTTTAAAGGTTGTTCACTCTTTTCTTTGCTGTCTTTAACATACCAGCCAGATATCAGCCACTTCATGAATAAGCATTACATTTTTTTTTATTTTTTCTATACTGCACATAGATGCAAATGTGTAGTTGCCAATGCAAAAGTAAAACTGAAGTTACTAATAAAGTAATGAAAGTTAAACAGGTGAATATTATTGAGGAATGACTATATCTATTTATACACACATTATATGTATATTTATGTATGTATGTAACATGAGTGTGTATGTGCACATTTATGTATTTATGTGTGTCGTGCCACATCAGCAATTGTTTTCCCTCTAAATTTTACTTTTCCTTATATTTAATGCTAGAATGAATGCTCATCACCATGAAATTCCAAGTTTGAAACATCATTTTTATGTCCCTCACCCTTGCCTTTCTGAGGAAAGGAATGAAAAGCAATTTTTATCTAGTGACATACAGCCAAAGTATAAAGCAAAATGTTTACTTCTCTGCTGAATCAATTATAGGAGAAAAGTGATACAGCAAAAACTCATTATGAAAGGCCTTGCTTATTCTCCACTTCTAGCTATATTGTAGGTTAAAGTAAAGAGTCTGTGTATATTGAGTCACAGTGAATTTATTTTCCTCTAATTTGTTTGTTATCCATATTTCTTGGCACTAGTATTATGGAGGGGATCCACTGGAACAAAATAAGACATAGATGATGGTGGATGTCTTTACTCTTTATATCAGCTTTCTACATTTGGATACATTAAGAGTCTTTTCTTGGGAACATGAAAGATGTATGTGGTCAGGATCATTTCAAAACCTTAGTCTTGAAAAGTGTCAATAGTGGGGGTGGAGCCAAGATGGCGGCTGGAAAGCAGGGACTGGTGTGAGCTCCCCACCAAGTCCTTCCAAAAACCTATAAAAAATGGCTCTGAACCAATTGTAGAACTGCAGAACCCACAAAGTGGCAGAGGGAAGCAGGGCTCCAGCCCAGGACAGCATGGATGGTCTCTGGGTAAGGTCTATCCAGCACAGAGTTGTGAGCTGAGGGGAGCGGAGCTGTGCAGAGCAGAGCCCAGCGTGTGTGGTGCGGACTAACTAGACCACCGACCAACCAGACCAAGAGCCGAGCGGAGAGTGCCCTAGTGTCCTGAATTACTGAGCTGTGGCATTTACCAGACATGACAACCCACAAACAGCAAAGACAACAGAGAAGGTTAGTGGGAAAAGCTGTGGGACTCAGTTTGCAGTTCCGTCACTGCCCCTGGGGCAGCGGAGGTGGGGCAGCTTTAGAACTACAGCTGTAGTAGCTTCTGGCACCAGGCCCACCTGGTGGGAGGAATTAAGTGGCTGCTCAGAGCAGGAGTGCACAGCCTGCTGAAGATCTAAGTCCAGTCCGGGTAGGGGGTTCTTGGGGAAGGAGGATTGCTGGTGAGGCAGCGCATCCGCCGAAGTGTGGAACATAGAACTCTTTAGTCTACAAGCAGTCATACACCGCTGAAAAACTCAAGGGTTAAGTAAGTTGGCTGGGAACATAGCCAGGCGGCGAAAACACACCCAGATTCAGTCTCAGACTCTGGAATCCTTCTTTGGTGACAAAGACCAAAACATAC